>CM062265.1:9428700-9748700 GCA_031216635.1 Dissostichus eleginoides | reverse complement strand
GTAAGCTCCTGTTAGCAAGAGCCACACAAATGTAAGTAATTCTGAATCAACATCTCAAGGCTGCCGCTGTAAATACAATACAATACAAAGAAACTTTGGTTTCTTTAACCTAACAAAAGTATGCTGTAAGTTTGACAAATAACCCATTAACTTTTTGTATTATCAATACCAAATGTGATCTTTGCAAATCCCAAACACTGTTGTTAGATGCAACACGATGCCAACACATTTCAAAAGGAAATACTCCCTCAATGGCTAATGGTTTTCATGGGGACCAAAGAACCAGCCTCCCTAACATCTTGACACGTAGAGACACCCTGACACACACACACACACACACACACACACACACACACACACACACACACACACACACACACACACACACACACACACACACACACACACACACACACACACACACACACACACACACACACACCAGCTTTCGCAGCGTTTGCCAGCCGGCCATCAGAGGAGATTCTGATCGCCGCTGGCCTGTCCTGGTTTCCCATGGTTTAGTGTTTTTTTACGAGCAACTGGAAGCCATTATGGAGATGAGGTCCTCTCCCAGCGATGACAGGCCTCTAAGTCTGGGTCCCTTTCCCTCCCAACGTAAATTAAACACAAATGGACTCTTGCTGTCACACACACATTCTTACGCACATGTATTAACACACAAAACATGCACATTACCAGGCACACACACTGTCCACATTTACTGTAAGCCGATCTACAGCGAACAAGAATGTTTCACACATGACTAAAACAAATATTTTGCAGCACAACTGTTTTTGTTTTAAATAAGGTTAAAAGTAGAGCTTAAGATTATGCAATAACATTCATACTTATAAATGTGTGTTTTTTAAAGTGAATACCAATCATTTTAATATGACAGCTGACCAAACTTTAAACCACATTCTTTGTCCATAAGGATTTCATTTACAGCTATTTATTAATTGCATTTATACTGCTCTAGGTTTCACTTCTGGTATGATCGCCAAATACCCAACCGCAGCTGTTTCACCATATGAAGATCTAGTTATCACTTCAGCGTTTGTCATGCAGTTGAGCCAATAAAACAAAAATATTTTTTTTGGGACAGCTGAACCTCAGGCCAGCTAATGGGCTCTACTAATGCTAGCTAGCTAACTAGCATTGATGTTGATAATGCAGGCACGATTCCAGATCAAAATATCTATGTGTCTCTATGTTGCTTAATGCTATGCTAATACTGTAACTACCTACTATTATTGTATTGCCCTTTACTACTTAGCTAAATGATTTGCGGACTGCCGCATCATATTTTCAACTTATGAGTAGGTTAGTTTAATACGTGATTCTGATTGGTCAATTTGGACATTCCAGAGGTTGTCAATTTTCGCTATCAGACCGTTGCTATGGAGAACAGACTATTGCTAAGGAGGATCAAGGGACTATGTGCAGTCATATCAATCCACAGAAAGAAGTCCGGTCAATTTAACGTCAGTGGTGGACAGCAAGATAAAGAAAAGGAGAGGACAGAAGATGGAAGGAAATGAGAATAGATTAGAAGAGAGGAGGGGAAAAAAACAGGTGAAGAAAGTAGAAGATATGGTAACAGAAGACAAAAGAAGGGGAGAAAGGATGAGATAAGGAAAGAAGAAAATAGGTAGAAAACAATAGTATTATGGAGAGAGGATAAACGATTAAAACAAAGGGGTAAACAGATGGAAAGAGGAAGAAGCAACAGAACAAGAGGGGAGGAAATAAGAAAAGACTAAGCACAGAAATGGAGATAAATATCAGCAGAATGAGGGACAAAAAGAAAATAAAGAGAACTGGACAAAGGACAGAAAAGGAAAAGGGGGGATAAGGGTTGAAGATTTGAAAGAAAGGTTAGAAACAAACAGAGGTGGGAAGTAGTGGAGTACAAATACTTTGTTACTGTACTTAAGTACATTTTTCTGGTATCAGTACTTTACTCTGACGACTTTTTACTTTTACTTCTTACATTTTGAACACAAATACCTGAACTTTCTACTTCTTACATTTTCCAAACAGGCTGGTTCCTTTAGTTTGAATGTGTGTTTGGTGGCGTGATCATTATTATTTAGAGTCATTGCGTGCCTATTGATTTGAACACGATCCGTGTATCCATCATTTCCTGGTCTTCTCTAAAGAAGAGGGACCAATGAAAACGTTGTCATGTTGCCGTTGTTCAGCATGGAAACATTCATTAGCTAACAATGACATTATTGTTCTATTAATATAAAGGGAGGTCAGGTACTCTTTAAAACAGCTGGTAGTTATGGGTACTTTTTACTGAAGTACATTTCGAAGCCCATACTTCTTTACTTTTACTTGAGTAAAGAAGTTTAGTCAGTACTTCTACTTTTACCAGAGTATTTTTAAAACCGAGTATCTGTACTTCTACTTGAGTAAAGGATGTGTGTACTTTGACCATCTCTGGAAACAAAGCTCCGGCTGACTGCTCTCTCCGTCATTGTTCAAACAAACAGCATCACTGCTGCCTCCAGCTCTGCTAATACATGTTGAGGTGTTCCAGACCTCTCTAATATCCTGCCCTGAAAGAGCAGCGGGCGCTACGCCACACACACATTTCTTATTACTCCTCACACACACACACACCACACACACACACACACACACACACACACACACACACACACACACACACACACACACACACACACACACTCAGAGTCAGTTTTATTAGCACCGCGTTAGGGAGATAAGGCATTCCAGGGGGGGAGGAACGCTCAGAGATCGAGCCTGTATGCTAATAAAGATGTTTCTCGCGTATCGTGATGGATTATGCAGGAATGTTCAGCTATTCTGGTTTAAAAAAGCAAACAGAATGATGAATAATCAGCTCTCAGACATCACATTTCCCCTCCAAAACACCTCTGCGATGTTTCAGCTGTCCTGAAAGTCCGAACTGCACCGACTTCAGGACTTTATTTTGAGTTCAGGCCTGTGAATTGTGCGTAATAATCCTGTGGTAATGACTGTTCTTTGTAGGTCTAACTCACCCCTACAATTAATCTTATTTAATTCATAAAAATCCAATGTTTTAACAGCTTTTGTAGCAGTGAGATTTTATTATAAAGCTGAATTAATATACACGAAAATACATTATACAAATGGATCAAATGTGTAATGTGAAAGACATCACTCATAGTTACTCGCCATGACTCTGCAGATGTGTGTTTTAGTTTAGTTTTGGTGTATTTAAGCTCATTGTTTTGGGTTTTCCTCTTTACTGTCTTACTAATTCCATTAAACCTCACCTTAGCAGCAACAGGCAGCTATGGTTAGTGTGGAAAACGTTGAGAAGTCTATTGTACGAACATGACCAAAACTAGCAGAGATTTTTTTATAGGGGCCCTTTTATGCTTGTGGGGTTTTCCCTTTCCTCTAGTGTGTTATATAGGTTGTTGTGCATGTAACTGGTCTGCAAAGGATAAAATCCCTCCAGAGGGAGTTCCTCTCCCACACACTGTGTTATTTGCATTTCAATCTCTCTAATGTCCAATATCACACAACAGTAGTGGTTGGAAACACACAATGATTCACATTCTCTTTTAACTATGTTGCGTACTGTGTACAATATGCACTGTATTTGGATGTAAACCTACTGTAAAAACTGTCTAACCCTAACCCTATTTATTGATAATCTAAACTGCATTACAAAACGTATTATCACAAAACAAAGATGCTAATATCATCAAAACAGAGGCACTACAATCTTTACTCAGTGCTACACACACACACTTCACTGAACTTAGTTACAGTTGTATATTACTACTGTTAGTACAAGTGAACGTGTGAGAGAAACCAAATCGCTGTGCTCTACGTTCTCCAGTCGCTGGGAAGAAGACAGAAAGTGCACAGAGAATGGGATCCAATAGAGGACAAAAACAAATGATGAAAGGATGGATGTTGGACAGTATCATGAAAGACCCTGCGTGTCGTGGTCCCAAAGCGTGGTGAATTTAACCCAGCAGGGAAACCAAAACGCTGGCTTCGTTTAGACTGTGAAGTCACAGAGCCAGATGTCGCAAGGCAGCAAGACATGGAGTCAGAAGAAAAACAAACTACTGTGCACTCTTGAAGGTTTACAGAGCTGAGTTAGGAGTTTTAAATACGTTTTTACCTTAAAGATAATGTGTGTACATGTTTGAAACCAAAGTATGACCTCTTACGGGCCACACACACACTCATGCCTTCATTCTACTCTGTCAGAACTGTGTGTAAATCCTTTTCTTTGCATGTGATGAGCCCATTACGCCTGTCATCGAGTCTCATTCATCTTTCTGCATCCGTGTGATTCTTTCCCTCTGCATCATGACCTACTGTCAACATGGATGGAGCTGCGTGATTGGACAGAGACCAGGAAGTCCTCGGGAAAGTCATTAGCGTAACGATGTTCATGGGAACGTATTAAAATGAGCGTGGTGTCGTGAGATCTGCAAGACCTCACTGGAACCGGTTCCTCCCGTCCGCACGAGTGTTCCCGTCCTCCCTGTGATTTGTTACTCGCCCTGCGTCTGTGCTGCCTTCAGTGATGACAGGAGAGGCCACAGCGAGGGTAAATAATCCAAGACGACTAAATCATACACACGTAATGTTTCACAGCACACACACAAACACACACACACACACACACAACCACACACTTGTTGAGTAACAAAGATACAATAAACACAGCAGCATAATAATAAAACTGTACACTAAGAGTGCAGTAAAAAGAGCAATTAAATAACTAAAAGTAACATAGACGGTCAAATAATTAATGTAAAACACTGTATGACGAGCAGTATTGAGTAGAAATAATACCACAGTGTAGAAATATTCTGTTATGACAAATGACGCCCAATAAAATCTGGGATTGTTATTCAAGCTTGTTCCCCAAATTGTACTTTTGTACAGCACTGAATATCCTTAGTTACTGTCTTCAACCAATGTGAACAGACACCAGTGTGCAAAGATTTTATGAAGTAGGTATAATCTATTGTCTATATCGGGTTGTAACAATATGGAGTTTCTTTTATCACATCAACATTTAAATTGTATTTTTAACTGTTTACAAACACACTCACAAAGCGCTAGCAGCAAGCTACTATACAATGTGCTGGCTTGACCCCCTGGAGCAACAATAGACCTAGACTACACCATGGATGTATAAAAACTACTGGATACAGAGTTAGAGGAACCCTATTCATTCCTACACAAGTTGCGCGTTGGTGCATGAAGTAGAAATGGGATAACTATAGAATATAATACCAGTAAATGTGTATTATCTGATTATTCCCAATATCTTTTCCAATATGAGTCAATGTGAAGTAGTATTTCTGGGCCCATTGACGTCAGCTGATGAATACAGAAGTAGAAGTACCACTGTTTGGCCACTAGGAACATTTGCTGTTTGGCCACTAGGCTCACTTCCATTGGTTTGTTGAATATTAGTGAAGCCTTAAGTTACATATTTTGGCCAAGTGACATGAAAGTGTGGAGCTAACTACAACCCAATACAAAACAAGAGAGCTTTAGTCGACCAAAGTGTATCTATGTATTTATTATAGTTTCAAATGTTTACTTATGAGCCAAGCTGTGCCTGGTTGAAAAAAAACTGGCAAATGTCACGAAAAATGTTCTGGGATTTGCCCTCCACCGGCTACAACAATTAGTAAAATCATTGAGAAACTTCCTTGATGTATTGACATCTGACACAGTAATGTAATAGCCCTCTCTTGATTTCTAAACAGACGTAAAAGCCAAGTTTTAGAAGAGCGACTGTCAATCAAATGCAGGACATCGTCTGAATTTGTACTGAAGACTTGAAACTAGAGATTTAGTCCATAAACTCATTAGTAAAATGAGAGATTGAGAGTGATCAATCTTTTCATCTAACTCTTGGCAAGACACCTCATATCGTTTGTCCCAAAATCTATTTACCCTCTAAAGTTGGAAAGCACATCTTAGAATTTCGACTCTTTAGCTGTCTGGTATAAACAAAGTTGTTGTTTGTGTATCTTTGTCGGGACTTTGATGTTTGACTTTTGACTTTGACGCTTGACGATACAGATGAACACAACTGAAAGCAACTCCAATAGATCTGACTCTGAGATAGTGTGTGTATGAGATAAAGTCTTATGAAGATATGCTGTAAATATCCACATATGATTGATCACGCTACCCTCAGTGCTGCTGACGGCTCCTCTTGATCTCGGCCCAGCTGTGTCGGTGAGATGTTTTATAAACTGATAATCCTCTTATCTGGTTCATCTACTGTGCTGCTATGCTCTCTTCACGCTACCTTCACCTGAGATACACACACACACACACACACACACACACACACACACACACACTCAGCTCACCTGTGTAGAACCTGTTAACGCTCCATCACCTCTGTTATCTGATGGTTCTGCGCTTTCTCTCCACCAGCAGCAGGACGGTCACTGACACACAGGTGGTGAGGAAGCCTAACATGTGACCGAATTAAGATGTTTGCACCATACTTTAAAGTCAAAGTCAACTTTATTGTCAATCTTCTGTGTGTGAGGTACAAACAGGGAGATGGAAATGCTGTTTCTCTCAATCCTGAGGAATACAAATGACTACCATGCCCAAATGGAACAAGATGTTGATAGCATTTGGTTTAGTAATATATGCAAAACATATAGTCCCGAACGAATGCATGCACTCAGGATGTGTAGTTGTTGTGTTTTTCTTGGAGAAAGCTTTCCACTCGTGCACATTAGATCACTTTGCTACCACTTTGAGCATAGTGCAAACAGTCTGATGTGAAATGTACGCAACGTAAACCATCCCAGGTCCGAGCAAACTCTTTGATCTTTTCTTGGAGTATTTTTCTGGTTGTTTTGTTGCTAACACCAAAACCGTTCAACACTGTCATAGCGACCTGTCTGTTCTATAGCCTATCATTTACAAAACGAGCATCATGCTGTATTAGCGAAAAAACGATTGAGACCACAAACTCATCTCTACAACGTTTAACGAGGTAATAAATCCACTGAGAAGTAGGAACATTGAATTAACCTGAATAAATGACAAACAAAAACAACATTCAGGCAGTACAACTAGCCTACATATAATGTATTGATCTTTATTTTCTCTTTCTCTTTAGTTTTTCAAATGTATTGTAACATTGTGATACTTCGAGTAATCCTCAATCTTTAGAAATGTACCTGTTATGTAACTAATAAGGAATACAGTTTTATTTTTGCTTGTATCCCGTTACATGTAATGAGTTACTCCCCAAGCATGATGAGAAGTCGGATCATTTTCTCATAGACTTCTATTCAATTCGACCTCTTTGAAACCAGAGCAGTCGCCCCCTGCTGTCCATTCGGAAGAATACAAGTTAAAGGCACTTCCATATTGCCTTTACTGTTTGGAACCGAAGTTTTGCCACTTGTTAAAAACCTTTGCACTGATTTGTGTTGAGTTATTCTTATGTTAAGTCATTCAAGAACATTGACGATGATGGAGATTCTTGGACTCATGGCCTCTGGCTCTCGTTCCTTCATCGCTGTTGTAAAGACTGGATGATTGGAGCTGTTTCAGCGTCTCACCTGGATGTGCACTTCTTCAGCTGCTCTGAGAGGAAATGAGTAGTGAAAGGAGACGGGAAAGGCCCTTCAGCTGGTGCATTATCACACTCATCAGATGCCATATGATTTGAAGTGGAGAATACGGCCCTCATGTTGAATATCACTTTACTGTAAACTACATGATAAATGCACAGGGGAGCAGAGGGGAGGAGGGTGGAGAACCACTTTATTCAGAACGGGTGGCCATGCGTGCTAAGGTCCAAATGACAAGCAGCTGTGGGAGTGCGCTCACATGCACATACACTTTCTACTGAAATCCCAACATGATAGTCTGTCAGCGTTTTACTGGCTTTTGGGATGGTCAGTGCCTTTTTGAGCTTCTAGTAGATCCCCAAACCCTGCGGGAGAGAAAGAGGAATCTGCAGTTGTTCCATGATTACACTCAAAAACTTCAAGCCCTCTAAAAACTGTATCACTTATAACTTGTCTGATCACTTATAAGTAGTCAATAGACAGGTTCTGGCAAATACCACAATGCTAATGCATGCCCAAATGGGATACCAACAATCAATATGCTGTAGTTGTATACTTACAATTAAAATGTATTTAAAGATTTAGATTAAAGTTCTTCACTTCTGGGAATATGTTTACAATTAAACAAACAGGGCCTAAAGACGTATGAAGAGGTGGCAGAGCGAAATAGCTGCCAGTGCACCCAAATTTGGTGGCTTGCTCAAAGGCACCTCTTCCAGACTCCATATCTTGGTCTGATTGGGACTTGAACCATGAATGATCGGTTGCCCTAAAGACTTGGCTACTGCCACCCAGGAAATTAAAGAGGTTTCTTGTAGTAGTTTGCCCCACAACTTTAAAGGTCACCTATGATGCAAAATCCACTTCTTCATGTCTCTTCTACATCAACATGTGTCCCCTCTTCTTCATGTCTCTTCTACATCCACATGTGTCCCCTCTGTGTAAAGAGACTCTGAAAGTTTCAGGAACAAAGATTCTCTCTGTTTTTGTCCTGATCCATTTATATAAAAACCTGTCTGAAAATGAGCTGATCAGATTTTGGCCACTTTATGATGTCATAATGATGTTTTGGCTTGTGTAACCATTAGCCAATCACCAACCAAGGTAACCCCCCCCCACCTTATCACCTGAATCTCCTCCTAGAGCACCATTGTGTTCTTTTCAACCAAATATCTCTCAGAGGGGCGTGGGGAGGGGCTCCTTATTTTCATCTAAAGTAACAGACAGAGAATCAGCACTTTGGAAACAGGGCTGAAACAGAGGGGATTATGGGATGCTGCAATGATCTGTTTGGTGTTTGGAGCCAAACACTTCAGAGACATGTTCTGTATATATCTGAGACCCATAATATATTGATGAAAAACAGTATAATGGGGACATTTAATGTTCTTTCGTCATTTTATTTGATGCATCGTAAATATGAAATAATGTTCTGACCCTACTTCCACAGCAGCAGCAGGCACCGTTAAAGACTTGCTGGAGAACAAAAGTAGAACATTTAGCAGCTAAAGATACTTCCCTCCGGAGTTGGGAACCTCATTATGTTTCACCTAAAAGTTATTTGGCCAAACAAATTAGGACAGAGTACATTTTTGGAAGGAGATGGGGTTGCTGAGTTAATAGGATGCTCTGCAGAAATAATATAGCACCTGCAAAAGCAGCTCTCACATAGCCCAGACAAATCTCTCAACAATCTGGACTAAGTCTGCCAAAAGAAAAGGTCAACTGAGGCCAGAGCACTGAGAGATGTCTGTGCTCTGGAGAGCCACCAGTCTCTCATGAAACTGTCTTCACCAAGACGACCATCTCTTGTTTGACTGTGCTTCTATACACCGCCTGAATGTGTGTTTATATGTACTCTATGTGTGTGTGTGTGTGTGTGTGTGTGTGTGTGTGTGTGGTGTATGTGTGTGTGTGTGTGTGTGTGTATGTGCATAGATATGTGTGTGTGTATGTATGTATGTATGTATGTATGTATGTATGTGTATGTATGTGTATAGGTAAGTGTGTATGTATGCATATATAGGTGTATGTATGTATATGTGTGAATGCATGTGTGTACTGTATATGTGTATGTATGTGTTTGTGCATGTATGTACATATATAAATATATATGTGTATATGTATATATATGTATATATGTGTGTGTGTTTAAGTAGCCACATGTGTAAATGTGTGGATATTTGTCATTTCAAACAAGCCCTATGTACTTTTTCGTTTTTATTTTATTTTACTAATTTTGTTCTGTATTTAATTTGTCATTCTCGGGTCACTAAAGAGATATGATTTTCAAAACTGTACTTTTAATATAATGTGACCCCAAGTAAAGAATAATACAAAAAAAGAAACTGTCTTCACCAAATCTCCAAAGGATTTAGCAATGACTGTTCAAATCGGTCTCTTTGGTGTCGCTGTTGGGAGGTTTGCTGCACATGTTTGTGTGTTTTATGCTTGTTTACACAGATGATTAATTGATTGACATCCCTTCTGTGAGCCAAGCCGCCATGGCTCCATGTTGCAGTCACCTGTGGGTTTTTTGGAGATCTGAGAACTCTTATCTCTTTTAGCTAGAGCGTTACACTAGGGGCTAAGGGCACAGAGAGATGCCAAGTCGCCCTCTATTTTCCCACCACCCTCTCAACCTGTATGTGTGTGTGTGTTTATGAATTTCAGATGGAGTGCTTGTCTCGCACGAAGGACCTCCGAGTGCCAGTTTCACGCTGAAGCCCACTCCAGCTTCAACTCACTTTGTCAGTCGATTTGCTTAATGTACCCCCTCACCTTTCATGTGAGTTGTTTATCTGGCTCTCGCCCAGACAGCTCTGTTCATCCGTGGCCCGGAGAATCAGACAGAAGAAAGTCCCTCATGTAAACTGCTTAGAAAACTTCTGGGTACACTGAAACTGATAAGCGTCCATCTTTACATCTTTATCACTTATCTTATTACGTTTTTCTGCAAGTACTTCGAAATATCAGTGGTGGAAGAAATATCCTTTACTTAAGTAGAAGTACCATTAGATTAATATCAAAATACTCCATTAAGAGTCAAATTCCTACATTCAAAATCTTACTACTTACTCAACAAAATGTACTAATAAAAGTAATAACTCTTATTAGATTGTTAATATTTTTGCATCAAGAAGCATGTTACTGTCGTAGACACAAAACAAGTTTTTATATACACATTTGCAACTTTTTGCAGTATATTGGATAGTTTTACTTTTTTTAAGACATAGCCCACTGATTTTATTTTTAGAGATGCATTATGTTGCATCAATGCCACATTTTAATCTGAAAGGTAACTAAACTAACCTAAACTAAAGTTTTAAAGGGAAAATGCACCTTTTAAATGTATTGGAGAAGTATAGTATAACGCAATATTGAATGGAAATACTCAATTAATGTATAAGTTACAACTTGTACGGTCCTTGAGTAAATGTTGTTACTTTCCACCACTGATGTCAATAAACCATTTTCACAGAACATTTATACCCATACTGTTCTATTCCTCCATAAAAGGTAATTACGCGCATAGACAGTCAGAGACCAATACACCCTCAGCTTTGTGAATGCATGTCCAAAGACTTGATATCCGGCTGCTCTCCTGAACCCTCTATCAGGCCAAGAGCAACTCTCCGTGACTAACAGGAACCACCGTCACCATCTCTGCCAGCCAGGAAATAAATACAGCTGCAAGAACGTGGACCGACACGCTGTCCAGTGATGTTTGGTCAACAGAACGGGGAGCTTGTTTATCATAAACACAAACTTCTGACGAGCTTTTAGAGACGGTGAGAACATCTCAAATGCAAATGTGTCTCAGCGTTTAGTAAAAAGCGCTGCAGAAATGAAACGCTGTAAATACAAGACCACTGCAAGAAGCTCAAAACACAACGGAAACGGGGACACTAAAAAGTGACGCACACAGCTCGGACCGGAGATCATAAGGTTGGCCAACTGTCTCTGTTGTTGGAAAGTTACCGAAGATGTTTTAGCGGCTTATTTTAACAATGTGCTCACACAAATCCTTCCGATACTTTTGCAGATCTGCTTTAACAGGGTGTCCGCGGGGTCTTAAAAAGTATTAAAAGTTGATAAATAAATTTAGCGAAAATGAAGGCTATTAAAAAGTATCAAACGGCGTTTTCCAAGGTATTAAATGTTGTAGCTTGTTTTCAATAAGTATATAAATTGTCCAAAGAGGTTGTATTCTACAGTCTGCCTGAATGTAATCATTGCGTAGGTGTGTAGTGTGATTCTGTGTAGTTTATTTATGGCATCCCGTTGGATTTGACGTCATCTGAACAGGACATCGCACGCTCACTGCTTGATAGCGCGCCAAGGTCCGTTTACGCCGGTTGTTAAACATCGTTATGGGGAAATGCAAGTTTGCGTCCAAATGGTTGGAAGATAAGGAGGAAGGACAATCAATACTGTATATAGTAAATGTGAGGTAAAGTGTGTCGCCAATATAACCGGTTAAAACTCAAAGTGGCGATGAGGTCTTAAAATGTATGGAAAGGGTCTTAAAAAAGGTCTTAAAAGGGATTACATTTGACTTCAGGATTCCTGCATATACCCTGTGTAAGCTAGCTAGCTAATCAGGTCATCTCAAATGTACTCACGAAATACTAACAAATATAAAACAGGCGAACTGTGGCCAACCTTATAATCCCCGAACGTCAACAAGCTCTCAGCTGAGTGCATCACTTTTTTAGTGTCCCTGGCTGTTTCAATTGTGTTTTAAGCTTCTTGGAAAGTTTTTATATTTGCAGCGTAACCACAAAGCAGGCAGTAGGCGTATAGATTCACACTGAAAGTATTATCCTTCAGAACAGTACAGCCTACAGAGAAGAGATAACATCTGATCCTTTTACAACAAACATGATATGATCTTTTACATTTTGTTCTAACTTTGTAATCCTGCTAGTAATCCCCAATTTTTTTTAAATGTACCAGTAATCTGAATACGTCTATTTTCTATGTAACAGTTACTTTGTTTTGTATGCTGATTATGTTATCTCTTTAAATGTAATCTGTTACTCCCCAAGCCAGTATTTATTGGCTGAAATCCTAACTGAGCAGTTTCTTTTAGCAGGAATGTCATATCTGTCTCTCCCTCATGACGTGAACGCAGCGTAAAAACAGTGCAGGTGCTCCAGGTGTTGCAGATCTGCCCTCGCTGGATAAACCTCGTTCAATGCGGGCACTGTTCAGAGAGTGCGTGATTCCAGAGTTTTACCAACTCCTCTGGCTGCTTCCCTTTGGACGATTACGCCAGCAGGGTTTACTTTAGGATGAGAGCGTGACAGCTGCTGGAATAATTCCCTCTGCCCACAGGGAGCGAGACATGGGTCACAACAGAACCACAAGAACACATAACCTACAGGAGGCTTAAAGGTCCCCTATTATACTGTTTTTCATCAATATATCACAGGTCTCAGATATAGATAAAACATGTCTCTGAAGTGTTTGGCTCCAAACACCAAACAGATCATTGCAGCATCCCATAATCCCCTCTGTTTCAGCTCTGTTTCCAAAGTGCTGATTCTCTGTCTGTTACTTTAGATGAAAATAAGGAGCCCCTCCCCACGCCCCTCTGAGAGATATTTGGTTAAAAAGAACACAAAGATGCTCTAGGAGGAGATTTAGGCGGTGTTTACACGAGAACGAAACGGGTTGTATCTGCTGATTTTCTCTCGCGTATAGCCCGTTCGTTCACACGAGGCCGTAACGGAACCGCGGAAACGGACCCCGCAAACGATAACGGGTCCCAAGGTGGATAAATCTGCAACCGGAACGCTCTGGGGGGCCAAACGGCTCAGTGTGTACGCCCTATACGATCATTTCCTGATAACGATGAAGCCATAGCCCCGCCTCTGCTGCTCACTGCTGTAGCATGGTCAGTAGCTACTGACCATGCTACAGATGTTAGCGCAAAATCTACAGCTCGACCATGCTACAGATGTTAGCGCAAAATCTACAGCTCCTCTACCACAACCATCAGCAACAAGTGGACATGGAGAATTACATGAACTACATGCTAAATCCACCGCGGGGCATAAACAGAAGGGCAACCATGGCAACCATGCTCGGAGGTCTTCTTCGCTGCTTTTGGTGTATTTTGTGGCGGAAGTTACTACACCACTTACAAGCCCGGCATATGTACTACAGCGTCTCCAGTGGTATCGTGTGAACGGACATGTTAAATGAGCCGAATGCGTGTGAACGGAATACTTTTTTGAAAACGAATTCGGTCCGTAAATGCAAACGTTCCCGTGTAAATGGGGTCTCAGGTGATAAGGTGGGGGGGGGGTTACCTTGGTTGCTGATTGGCTAATGGTTACACAAGCCAAAACATCGTTATGACATCATAAAGTGGCCAAAATCTGATCAGCTCATTTTCAGACAGGTTTTTATAGAAAATGATCAGGACAAAAAGAGAGAGAATCTTTGTTCCTGAAACTTTCAGAGTCTCTTTACACAGAGGGGACACATGTTGATGTAGAAGAGACATGACAAAGTGGATTTTGCATAATAGGGCACCTTTAAATGGGCCATGGATCAAGAGGCAAGGCAAGGCAAGTTTATTTATATAGCACCTTTCAACATAAGGCAATTCAAAGTGCTTTACAAAAATGAAAGACATTAAGAGCATTAAGAAACATATTTTAAAATGGCAATGTCCTGCCGAACGTTTACATCTTTACTCTTGACTTATACACATTTTCGTTGGTTTGATAAATATACAGTTATTGTTGTATCACCCTGTCAGGCATGAGTTGGTTCTACATGTGTGTATTCGTTACTCCTGATCTTTTTTGGGGAACATCATGACTGTAAGTTCAATGCAATAATTAAGAAGCCCTACTTAGCTTTTGGGGGTTTTCCCTCTCCTGTAGTGTGTTCTTTAGGTTTTAGTGCATGTAAATGGTCTGGAAAGGCTCAAGTCCCTGTGTTCCCTCCAGAGGGAGTTTATATACAGTATGTAACCCTGTGTATTTTATTATGAAGAGCATGATGCAAAGCACAAATGTAGTGCCCGATAGATTAGTGAAACACTAGTATCAGAGAGAACAGTGAATGCATACACCTCGTTTGGCTCCTCGACATCAGTTAATTGCCATGAAAAGGGCAGAAAGGGCCACTGATGCTTTTACCACCGCAGGCCTGGTGTGTTCTTCTTGTTCCTTACTCACACTTTATCCAACTCTGTACACACACACACACACACACACACACACACACACACGCACACGCGCACACACACACACACACGCACGCAAACACACACGCACGCACACACACACACACACATACCACACACACACACACAACACACACACAGAGGAGGGCCTGTAAGCGTCCTCCTCAATTAGGAGTGTTTAGATTTAACAGTGCGCCGGCGTCAGCTAAGCCACAGCCCCCTCGGGACCGAGCCGCCAATCTCACTAAGTCAACACACACACACACACACACCACACACACACACACAAACACACACACACACATGTGCATACAGTACCCTGAAATGAGTACGAAACACACACACAAACACGCACACACAGAATCATACACACAATTCTCACTACTTCGTTACTCTACTTAAGTTCATTTTCTGGTATCAGTACTTTACTCCACTACTTATTTCTCTGACGATTTTTTACTTTGACTTCTTACATTTTGAACACAAATACCTGTACTTTCTACTTCTTACATTTTGAACACAAATACCTGTACTTTCTACTTCTTCCATGTTCCAAACAGGCTGGTTCCTTTAGTCTGAATGTGTGTTTGGTGGCGTGATCATTATTATTTAGAGTCATTGCGTGCCTATTGATTTGAACACGATCCGTGTATCCATCATTTCCTGGTCTTCTCTAAAGAAGAGGGACCAATGAAAACGTTGTCATGTTGCCGTTGTTCAGCATGGAAACATTCATTAGCTAACAATGACATTATTGTTCTATTAATATAAAGGGAGGTCAGGTACTCTTTAAAACAGCTGGTAGTTATGGGTACTTTTTACTGAAGTACATTTCAAAGCCCATACTTCTTTACTTTTACTTGAGTAAAGAAGTTTAGTCAGTACTTCTACTTTTACCAGAGTATTTTAAACACGAGTATCTGTACTTCTACTTGAGTAAAGGATGTGTGTACTTTTGCCATCTCTGTCTACCATCAGTGAGTGGCAGTAGTTTTCTCTCTGCTACACACACTGATACACAGTCCAGGTCATCAGTGTCACCTGCTGTGGGTTTATGCTAAATTAGCGTGGCAGTGTGTATGTGTACAGGTGGGATACACTACACTCATTCATACAGAGACACCTGGCTGTCTTGGAGGGCATGTTTCTTTGTGTATGTGTGTTGGTGTGTGTTTTGACAGCTGGGTCTAAGCAGGCTGCTCAGTGTCCTCAGACGTCCCACAGAAACTTTAACCCTTTGACCTCGATTTTCACCACACGCCAACAGATACAAACTGCAGGTTTCACTCGGAGTTCAGTCAACTCTGTTCCTCAAAGTTAACAGAGCTGGATTCACAGAGAGAATCATATATCTACAACTTAATGGATAACAATTATTTACAAAACATGTCTCTATAAACACACCATACCCGAAAAGCAGCAGGGAGAAGAAAATAATCGTATATTACCTGCCCCTTTCTCAAAATAAATAAATGAATATAAATAGATGGTCTGTTCTTCATATTTTCTTATTCACAGCCAATCATTACAGTATCGTAGGAAAATAAGAGAAACACAAAAACGTACAAAACAAGACCTAGTTCCCACCTGACAGTTAATCACTGAAAAGTCATGTAAACTGGCTGCACCTGGTGGGGTCAGTGGAATAAGTTATGTCATATTTGCACATTTTGAAGGATTGGATAAAAAACCTGCATGGAAAACGGGAATGTTCACTCAAAACTTTCTCAATATAAGAAAAGACAAGTTATTGTGTGGCTGAATAGATGTTCCTGTTGCCCGAGAAAGACTACTTTATACATATGTGATATACATATTGATATGATAGGATAATAAATGAATTAACCAGTGAGACAATCTTAGAAAGAACAGATAAGGAATACATAAATATACCTATTCAGCCCACTTTGAGCTGTTTCTGTCTGAAGCTAACCAGTTGTGTTTCAATGGTCTCTTAAAAAACTGCTCAGAGAGTTTAAGGTTTCAGTATTAAGTATTATTATATTTCACTCTGCCGATATAGTTACATGAGTTATATAGATGTCAAGTTGTGAATGTTGCTGTATGCCCGACTTGCAATAATGTGATTTTTTTCTGGCCAGCAGTGTATTTTTTTCAGACGTTAACGTTGCATAAGGGATCCCCGTTTTCCAAAGAAAAGAGCGACTGTTGGTAATTATCCAACAATATTCTGTAACATTTTGACCACAGGGCTGCAGTGTGGCTGAACCCTGTTGGGAAACACTCTGCTCTGGAGAATATCCACTGAATCGAGTGTGTGTTCACAGTCCTGTGTGTGTGTGTGTGTGTGTGTGTGTGTTGTGTGTGTGTGTGTGTGTGTGTGTGTGTGTGGTGTGTGTGTGTATGTAATAGAGACCATGGGGTTTTAACCTATGTACAATAGTTTTTATAACTGCTGCAGGGCACAGTCTCTGTTTTTACATATGTTGTACTGCATGTGTGTCTGTGTGTGTGTGTGTGTGTGTGTGTGTGTGTGTGTGTGTGTGTGTGTGTGTACCTGATCCTAAGAATGCATGTATTGTTTATCACATTCCTGGTGTGTGTAGGGAAACCTAAACCCACCGTGGCTGTACGCTCGCAGCTCTCCTCAGACAGAAAATTGGGAGGGTTGGGGTCCAAATTACACTCGGTGAGAGAGGAGAACGCTGCGTTTGTTTCCTGCTCGGTGTGTTTGGCGTGTGTACAGTGACGGGAGTGTGTGTGGTGGAGTGTAATGAGTGTGTGTTGTGGAGTGTAATGAGTGTGTGTGGTGGAGTGTAATGAGTGTGTGTTGTGGAGTGTAATGAGTGTGTGTGGTGGAGTGTAATGAGTGTGTGTTGTGGAGTGTAATGAGTGTGTGTGGTGGAGTGTAATGAGTGTGTGTTGTGGAGTGTAATGAGTGTGTGGCGTGTGTTTTTCTCTGGCCTGGCCCACTGTGGGCGAGAGCTGCCTCACTCTGACAGGCTCTTTAAGGAGTATTATCGATTCTATCTAAACTAAACGGGTGTCAGTGTCCAACACAACATAAACACAAGAAACACTGCCACTGTGTAAGGGTGTGTGTGTGTGTGTGTGTGTGTGTGTGTGTGTGTGTGTGTGTGTGTGTGTGTGTGTGTGTATTCAGTAGCAGTCCAGTTCAGTACTTGAGATTGATATTAAGGGGAAATTAAGCCCATAATTAACAGGAAGCTCTGCACAATGTTCTTTTCTTTCAAAATAAACCCCCAGAAAGTAACTGTCTCATTACAAAGACCTTAGATGAGGCTTATACTTTCAAAATAAAAGCCCATAGAAATTAACTTTATCATAACAGGAAGCTTAAGATGAGGCTTATAATGTAGAAATAAAACCCCAGAAAGTCACTGTATCGACAGGAAGCTCGGGATGAGCTTATTTTTCAAAATAAAAGACCCAAAAACTATCTTAAATCCTTACAGGACGCTCAGAATTATTCTTGATTTTCTAAATCAAAGCCCCATAAAGTAACAATACAGCTACTGCTATCATCACCTATTTATTACTTTGCAATATTAGCCCCGACATGAATCAGGTGCCAGTCATACAGTCACAATAAATCAGAGGGGAGATTTCTAGGTCCACTTGAGATTGCTATAAGGGCAAGAGGAAGCCTTAACCTTTCTATAATATATGTATGTACTGAAGAGAATGTGACTGATTGCTGCTCTAATACGTCTTCAAAAGGTTGCCCAAAGGTTAAAGGTGTGTTCACAACTAACTACTTTGATTTGGTTCAACTTCGGTTCGCTTGTGCCAGTGTGAAAGCTGTCAATCAAACGTTTGTAGACTAAACAATGACATAAGACTGCTTTTTTTCACAGATGTGCTGTCGGTGTAATTGTGCTGCAATGACTGGCCTGTTATTGACTAAATACTCTTATAATTGTAACTTTTATTGTAGAGCAAAGATTACTAGGAGTCCTGGGGTTATTTGGAGGGTATAAGGTCATGTTTATAGAAAAAAATGAATATACATTTTCATATCCATCACACATTCTGTCTGTACGGTTAGACGTGTGTGTGATCGAAGGGGGGGTGTGTGTCCAAGCTCGGTAAAAGTAAACACAGTGGTGTGTTCGCCTGATCGCTGGCGTTTAGAGGCTTTACTAAGTGGCACCTGGTCACTGCCAAAACAAACACAACCCTGTGTGTGTGTGTGTGTGTGTGTGTGTGTGTGTATGTGTGTGTGTGTGTGTCTGCGAGCACACACGTGGGTAAGCGTGTTGCTGCTAAGTGCCACTGTGTGTCGGCCAACACAAACAGGCTTAATGAGAAGCAGCTCCTGGGACAGAGAGAGAGGGAGATGGGGGAGAGATGGGGGAGACCAACACACTGACCCCGCTGTGTGTCTTAAAGCAGCCTCTGTCCTCCCCCTATAGCAGGACCATCACCTCCATCCAGAGAGGGCAAAAGTACACACATCCTTTACTCAAGTAGAAGTACAGATACTCGTGTTTAAAAATACTCTGGTAAAAGTAGAAGTACTGACTAAACTTCTTTACTCAAGTCAAAGTAAAGAGGGCTTTGAAATGTACTTCAGTAAAAAGTACCCATAACTAGCAGCTGTTTTAAAGAGTACCTGACCTCCCTTTATATTAATAGAACAATAATGTCATTGTTAGCTAATGAATGTTTCCATGCTGAACAACGGCAACATGACAACATTTTCATTGGTCCCTCTTCTTTAGAGAAGACCAGGAAATGATGGATACACGGATCGTGTTCAAATCAATAGGCACGCAATGACTCTAAATAATAATGATCACGCCACTAAACACACATTCAAACTAAAGTAACCAGCCTGTTTGGAAAATGTAAGAAGTAGAAAGTACAGGTATTTGTGTTCAAAATGTAAGAAGTCAAAGTAAAAAGTCGTCAGAAAAATAAGTAGTGGAGTAAAGTACTGATACAAGAAAAATGTACTTAGGTACAGTAACGAAGTATTTGTACTCCACTACATCCCACCTCCCTCCATCAGCCTCTCGCTCCTCCACACTCCTTCCTGTGCCCGACTCTCACCCCTCTATTCACCGCTGAGGTGTGAGAGTGAAGGGGTGATAGGGGGGAGGAGGGGGTGTACGAGGTGAGTGATGGCAATTAGAAGAACATTAGTAACTGTGTGAGGTAGAACCGGGTTGTTTTCTAGACGCTCAGCAGCTGTGGGAAGGAGAGAGGAGAGAAATGGAGGGAACGTGCTTTAAAGGTCCCCTATTATACTGATTTTCATCAATATATCACAGGTCTCAGATATATACAAAACATGTCTCTGAAGTGTTTGGCTCCAAACACCAAACAGATCATTGCAGCATCCCATAATCCCCTCTGTTTCAGCCCTGTTTCCAAAGTGCTGATTCTCTGTCTGTTACTTTAGATGAAAATAAGGAGCCCCTCCCCACGCCCCTCTGAGAGATATTTGGTTACAAAGAACACAATGGTGCTCTAGGAGGAGATTCAGGTGATAAGGTGGGGGGGGGGGTTACCTTGGTCGGTGATTGGCTAATGCAGGGGTCGGCAACCCCTGGCACGCGTACCACCACTGGCACGCGGGACCGTAATCAGTGGCACACTAGGAATAAGTGTGCAAAATATTTAAATTGTATTTTCGGATCCTGAACGAGACCGCCGGCAGAGCGCGTCTCCCCCTGCAGAAAGAAGCCATGCACTCAACGCAGCGCAGAAGGATAACTTCTAGGCCCCGCTCTCTTTAACTCCAGTCGACTTGCTGCTGCTTTCCCCCATGGTGAAACGACCAGGGGTGTAGCGCACTTCACAAATTGCATTACCCATAAGGAGCTGTACATGCCGCAGTTTTTGCGTGGCTGTGTCTTTAGTTGAAAACCCAGTGGCGATCTGCTCATCTGTCATCGAAAATAATATGCTACACAGGGGCGGACTGGCCAACTGTGTGTTCTGGAGAATCACAGTACGTCCGGCCGTCAGCGCCCTTTATTTATTTAACTGTGTTTAAACTGCATCATGTAAGTTGCGCTGACAGGCGACAGAGGTCCACAGCTTCCCCGCAGCGAGGCCCCCCCCCCCTCCAGTTGACAGTTCACGAGCGCCCCCCCCCCTCCAGTTGACAGTTCACGAGCGTCGAAAAGGTTGCCGACCCCTGGGCTAATGGTTACACAAGCCAACAAATCGTTATGACATCATAAAGTGGCCAAAATCTGATCAGCTCATTTTCAGACAGGTTTTTATATAAATGGATCAGGACAAAAAGAGAGAGAATCTTTTTTCCTGAAACTTTTAGAGTCTCTTTACACAGAGGGGACACATGTTTAGAAAAGACATGAACAAGTGGATTTTGCATAATAGATGACCTTTAATGAGTCTACAGGAGATTTATATTCATCCCTGAAACCCCCATACATCTCAACCTTTCTAGTACCTACAGTAAATGTCACATCTAGGAGCTGATAGCACAGTGGTTGCACAAAACAAATCTTCATGGCTGGTTGATGATGCAAAATCTAATAAAGGTTAGGCAGAAAAATAACCCTTTGCCATGTTGAATGCAGGGCCTGGGGATAGAACCGATGACCCTCTGATAGAGGTAGATGCAACCACAAACAACAGTAATGATTGCGTAATCATTTGGAGATGAAGAGGAGACCGTGGGGAGTTTTTATAGATAACGACGAGGCCTTATTGTGACTAAGGTTCAAGGTTCAAGGTTAGTTTATTTGTAAAGCACATTTTAAATAATGTCATTTCTTTCTATTTGTCAAAGGAATTGACTAAAACCCAGTGTGCAGTGTACATGAAAGCAGTTACAACACAAACAGAGAGAAGCTGCTTTGTTATGTTAGAGAGAGACTGGAAGAGGAGACAGGAGATTAAGGTCCAAAGTCCCTCAGACTCCAGGAGGATCCTGATGCTTAGAGGGGGGCGGCTGAAGCCGGTGGTTGAATACAGATGTTTTGGGATTTGTTAGACATAGAGAATTTCCCTCAGTTTTGTCTCTGTTAGCGCTGAGACAGAGTCGAGATGGTATATTCCTTGAGAGGGTAAAAATGTGTCCATTATTGGAGTTTTGGGCAATATCAGTTTGGTATAAAAGACAGCATAAGTGATATCAACTATGTGATCTTATGATATTTGCTGGATTCTTGCGTGATCTTGCTAAAATCAGCTGCAAAAAGCAAGGTAACAGGAGTTAAGGCAGTCTACTGTACAATCTACTGTACCATGCAAACCAACTTAACTGTTAGAAATAATGTACTAGTGAATAAAGACTTATAAGTGATTTGTGGCAAGTTTTAATCTGATAATGTCCTAGAAGAAGGAAAAATAAGACCAGACGGGCAGGGTCGGCGTCATGGGGGGTCATTCGCGGGCCATGCCCCCCCAAATGACTCACTGTGCTGAGAGATGTAGGCTATAGAGCTCTTAATTTTGCTTTCAAAGTGCACCAGATTTATGCATTTAACTTCAATATTTAAAAAAAGATCTTCCCGGGGGAGCATGCCCCCAGACCCTCCTAGAGGAGGTTAGGTCCACCCCCCACCTAAAACATGTTCACATGGATAGGATACTAAATACATTTGCACACTTTTTATATGATGAACTATATCCATATGTTTCTGTTTTGGTGGTCGTGCCACAACTGTGCATGTATGCACAAGTCGTAGGTGCGCTATAAAATAGCACTACACCTGCAATGTGTGTGAAAGACAATAGACTTTACAGCATGTTTTTTGAAATTGAAGTTGGGTTGGTGTTTGTGTGTTGGTTGTTGACGGCAGTGTGTGCCCCCCCGTGGTAAATGATTGCCCCCCCATTCGATTTGTTCTAGAGCCGACCCTGCAGACGGCTCTTGCAAAGCCATACAATTTAAATATTGAATTCTTAATGCCTTTATATCGAAATGACTTTGACATTAACATGTAGAAAAGCAATTCCCGTTTGAAGAGGCAGTATTTAGGTTTGAACGACTTGAATAATGTCATGTTATTTGCTTTTAAAACTTGTGATTTGATTAAGACTTGATCAAGGACTTCGACTTGAATTTGGCTACAAAGACTCAAGACTGCCTTGAGGCTTGTTCTCACAGACATGGACTTGACCTCAACAACTCAAGATCTGATCTCAAGATTGATTTGAGAATGGATTTCGACTTGACTTAAAGGATTTTACGTGAACTTGACTCAAAGCTTGTCAGGTAAATTGTTCTGAAAGAACTTTGACTTGACATCAAGAAATTGAAAATTGATGTGAGAGACAGATTTTAGACTGGAGACTTGACTTGGACTTGGGACCCAAAACAGTTCTGCTTGTCACAACCTATGTAATACTTGGTTGGTTGTTTGGTCCAAAATGTTTTTTATTAACACCCTTCCTTTTTGTACAATTGCCAAGTGAATATCATGACGTTTTCTGTCCGATAAAGACACCCTTTTCCCAACGTTACCTCACAGATATAGTTGAGTCATCTCTCTGGATCCTCCTCTGAACCAGGCCACTCACTGTAACTGTATCTGTGTAGCAGAGTGGTGTTAAAGAGGCATAAAATCTGAAAACCCTTCCCAGCTTCAGGGAAAGAACCTCAAATACAAGCTGACAGCGTTCTGAGTGTGTGTTTGTGTGCCAGTGTGTGTGTGTGTGTGTGTGTTTGCTGCATCCCTCACACTGACCCCTGCTTGTCAGGTCATATCCTGTCCATATCTTTTTTCTTCTACCGGTTGCTGCTCGCTGTTTGCTTTGGCGGCTGCAGGTCTATCGGGGTTTAGGTGTGAAGAGAGACACAGAGCGTAAGTGCATTTCATGAAGCTTTTGTGTATGAGTGTACAGTAACTGATGTGTGTGTGTCCAGTTATTTTAGGCACAGTCACCATGGTTGTTTATTTTTAGTTCTGAAAGACTTTGTGTGTATGCATTATGTACACGTCTATGGGGATTTGTACACAGCGCGCTCATGGGTGTGTATGTGTGTGTGTTTTTTGGCAGTGGACTGGCCAGAGGTTGTGGTGAGTTTGTGTGTTCAGGGCCGCTGGTGTGAAAGAGCCGTCAGAGCTGCGCTTCCCCCTGGAGAGAGAGTTTAATTTAGAAGAACAAGGCTCCTAACACACACTCGTGCCGCTGCCTCCTCTCTCCTAACCTCATCCCTCCCTCTCTGCCACTCTATAAAACTTTAACCGTCTCTCCATCTTCTCTTCCTTTACTTCTTAACCTTTTCATCCCTTTTCCTGCTTTGTTGGGCTTCCGTCCCTCTGCGAAGCATCTTAAAGGTCACCTATTATGCAAAACCACTTGTTCATGTCTTTCATACATAAACATGTGTCCCCTCTGTGTAAAGAGACTCTGAACGTTTCAGGAAAAAAGATTCGCTCACTTTTTGTCCTGATCCATTTATATAAAAACCTGTCTGAAAATGAGCTGATCAGATTTTGGCCACTTTATGATGTCATAACGATGTTATGTAACCATTAGCCAATCACCAACCAAGGTAACACCCCTCCACCCTATCACCTGAATCTCCTCCTAAAGCACCATTGTGTTCTTTTAACCAAATATCTCAGAGGGGCGTGGGGAGGGGCTCCTTATTTTCATCTAAAGTAACAGACAGAGAATCAGCCCTTTTGAAACAGGGCTGAAACAGAGGGGATTATGGGATGCTGCAATGATCTGTTTGGTGTTTGGAGCCAAACACTTCAGAGAAATGTTTTGTATATATCTGAGACCTATTATATATTGATGAAAAACAGTATAATAGGGGACCTTTAAAACTGAGAGACAGACAGGTTGCTCGAGCCACTGGTTAGTATAATGAAGTTCACTGTAACGTTGTTTTATGCACGTGTTTGGTCTTTTGCTGGATATTCATAACACTTTCTAATCATCTAAGGGCGGGACAATACAGAAGCATGGATGTACAAAGAGAAATGGATACACCATTGGACGTGGGACCTCGGATCTGGGGCAATACAAAGTGAACATTTGTGTTTTGCTTAAGCCCCGCCTCCAATCTGCAGCATCATGGCCAATCGCGAGTCTATCAAATGAATGGAGAGGGCAAATAACTCTCGATTCAGCTTTTAGTAAAGTGTTTGTACTGGGCAGTTGATTTAGTTTACAAAAATAATATCTGCTGATTTACACATGTCTCTTTCCCAATGTAAGTCCATCCATCCATTCATCTTCTCCCGCTTATCCGTGGTCGGGTCGCGGAGGTAGCAGTTCCAGCAGAGAGCCCCAAACTTTCCTTTCCCTGGCCACATCAACCAGCTCTGACTGGGGGATCCCAAGGCGCTCCCAGGCCAGCGAAGAGATATAATCCCTCCACCTGGTCCTAGGTCTACCCCTCGGTCTCTTCCCAGCTGGACGTGCCTGGAACACCTCCCTAGGGAGGCGCCCAGGTGGCATCCTTAGTAGGTGCCCGAACCACCTCAACTGGCTCCTTTCGACGCGAAGTCATTGGACAAATATGTTTTGTCCCGAAAATGACGTAACGGAAGTTGTAGTACCACCGTTCGGCCACCAATAAAATTTGCTTCAACATCCGGCAAACTTTCTGCAATAGTAAGATGGTTTTCCGACTGGAGGATTGGCGACACCTACTGATTATCTTGATGAACTAATATAAAAGTCCTGTGTTACTTTGAACACTTTAATACTGTCGACATGTTCACAGGAGCAATTTGGGGTTAAGTATATTGCCCGAAGACACTTAGACATGTTGACTAAGGATCAAACGCTAACCCTCAAAGTGAAGGAGGCCTATTTTTTCCAGGGTCACAGCTGCTTAGTGTACAATAAAATCAAATGTTATTAATACATATAACTACATGCAACTATCTGCACATACAGCGGTAGATGCCCTATGTGCTAATTGCTAACCAATGGTTTCATACTTTTTAGTATCTTAAAAATGTGATCACTTTAAGCCCCCCAAACTGGTACAGATGGTGTAATGTAAAGTATATGTATTTTACACTGTAAGGGGTCCTGGGCCGCAGGATGAGAACTACTGAATTAAAGCACTTGTAGACAGTGTAACAACAACAATAACAATCGTTTACTAATCATGCATGTCTCTTTATGTGAGTTGGGTCTAATAAAAATACTGTACAATATCAATTTGAGACATGTTGAAGATAGTTTGATGAATGTGTGGTGTATTGCGGCGCTGCGATGTAAATAGTCAAATGTTTATGAGCGCAGAGGCTTGTCATCAGCTCACTCCATCCATCTGCACCACCCTAAAGCTGCAGCAAAACAATAAACAAGCTCTGGAAATATAGGGCTAACGCTTTATGCAGTGAAAAACCTCAGACAGCGCTGAGAAGTAGAGCGTGGGGAGAATTTTCTTTTCCCAAACTTTATTCAAAAAATGGCGCTTGCAGTCATATATTTTGTAACGTTATTCTAAAGTGGAAACGGGATGGCACAATTATTTCCCATCTGAAAATACTCACTTTCAAATGTTTTCTTTTGATATATGTATTCACTTTCACTTTCAACACAGGAATTGTAGCCTTTGCAGACCATTTACATGCACTAAAACCTATAACACACTATAGGAAAAACCCAAAATAACAAGAGGGCCTATTTAACAAGTACGTGTTTTGTCTTGTTTTGTTTACTTTGTCTATTTAGTCACACATATTTCATGTTTTTAGACAACACACACACACTTGTCTGACTTGTCTGACTATTCTGATTCTCCTTACAATAATAACATACCACTCTGCGGTTTGCTCTTTACATCTGCAACACCTTTTCCCTGTGATTTATTGCTACGTTTGGTTCAGTCATCCCTGTGGTTGTTTGTGCTTTTGCTCTTCCCAGAATTACCCTGTCAATCAAACTGCGTGGTTAGTACTCTGACGTCTTTCACCTCACTCTGGGTGGCACGCTTGGCTGACAACCGTGATGACTTGGTAACTGCCCAGTGTGTTTACTGTGTCTTTTCTTGTTTTCAGATGAACTTTGCTACATGAGATCAATTCTACTGAGGATTTCCCCAAGCTTTATAACTCTGGGGGGGGGGGCTTTTGCAATGCGAAACATCAGATTTGTTAAACCTGCAGACAGAGGGCAAAACATTGAGCATTATTGCTATAATTCCTGGAAATGCAGCTTCCAGCTTCAGTCTTTTCACTTAAAGAGGTCCTATTATGCTTTTTGGGGTGTCCTGTCCTTTAAAGTGGTATATACGTTTTACTGCATGTTAACGGTCTGCAGTGCAAACACTAAAATCCCCAGCCCGGCTGAAACGCCTCCATTGGACTGTTTACACTATGTAACACTCACGCTTCTATTGGCATTATGTGAAACTAAGGGGCGGGACATCTCTAAGCAGTTGACCAATCACAACAGAGCCGGCCAGCTAACCAATCAGAGCAGACTGGGCTCTGGTTTCAGACAGAGGGTGAAAAGAGGTGCTGCAGCACAGGCAGTATGAGAAAAATAAAGAGCTTTTTGAACATTAAAGCATGGAGACATATCCAGACACTAAATACAAGAACCTAAAAAAGAGCATAATATGTCCTAGCCAATGATATGTCAGTTAAGGGACCTGTTTTTCATTATTAAGCTTTATGAAAGTGTTTTTCTTTATGCTTCTGTGCATATGGAGCAGCAGGTCTGGCTGTTGTCTGCGGCGCTCAGCAGAAGTTGTTCTTGGCAGGATATTATTTCGAGGGAGAGCTCTCCGCTGTAGTTGGAGGATAAATCCAGGTAAACCGTTGGTATGCTGCGCGATAAATCTCTGTGGCGTGTAGCCCTGCCAGAGGGCACACACTCCGACCGGGGTTCACAACAACAGCAGAGAGAGAGAGAGAGACTCGCTGTCAGGAGGCTCGGGCTGAGGTTTCCTCATTTCATATGTGAGAGTGTTTAGTGATTCTGTCCCTTCGTAATGACTGTTTTTGTTTCTGAGGTGATAAATGTGCTCTGGACCTCCCCTCAGCTGGAGTCAGGCTCACTCCTCACCCCGCTGATTTATACACTGAGGAGCTGCCCTGAGGGAGTCTGTACAGTGTGTGTGTGTGTGTGTGTGTGTGTGTGTGTGTGTGTGTGTGTGTGTGTGTGTGTGTGTGTGTGTGTGTGTGTGTTATGGTATGGTATGAGTATGAGTATAGAGCACAAGTGAAAACAGGGCTGAAGCAGTTAAAACACTTTAATTGTCTAAATGTTCATGAACAGGTGTAAGAGGATCAGGCTAAGTGACTCTCAGGACCAATTTTTACCACTATTCATTTGTATTAAGAGTTGGCCTATTTCAAAAATCATCTTACCATCATTACCAAATATTTTGCAAATTGAGAGGCAGAAGAGAAAAAAGTACTCAGGAAAATTAAATCTACAAACACTCATGTCACATGGCCCAAGCATCTGTATTAATGCAAACTTGTGCAAGTACAACAGACTATACACAAGGGCGACATCTTGTGGTTAGAGTTCTTCATTTTCTAAGATAAACCAAAAATAGTTGAGTCATTTCATATTTTATCAAAAATCCCCATTGTTTTTTTCTACCTTGCCTTTATTGTTAATTTAAGAAGATGCAGGCTTTTCAGGTATTTATTTTTCAGTTAATGCTAGTGGTGGTCGGTAAAGGACAAAAATGATAAGTGGTAAAACACAGAAGGAAACATAGAAATGTACTAGGCCTACTGCTAATTGGACATATGGATCCAATGGTTAAAATCCAAAGCAATATGTTCGTTATGACGCAACATATAGAACTGTATAATATTTGTTTTAATGCATCTCTGTATCAAATGTCAGTAGCCTGAGAGTTCCTACAATTATGAAACTTAGCACAGGGGGGGAAATAAATATAGCGTGAGATCCACTATTAATCCATCTTGTTTATTTTTTTTCCCTTCTGAATTGTATTCGTATTTTATTCCTAGGAGAAGGGCGCTGGATTGTTGTAATGAGCAGTACATTTTTTTTTAATTCAGCGTAAACCGGAACTTTTGTCAAACAGCCGGAACCTTCGAACGAAAGCTTACTCGCTACAGAACTCGGGTTTGTTTATCGGTGACACCCCGGGAACAGCTGTTGGATCGGCTAACAGCTACAGCCAACATACCGGCTAACTGAACGTTTATCAACATTATATCACTGTTTTACGCCTGTTTACTCTACAGGTAAGTGCAACAGTAACTGGAATATAAATATGTTATAGCTGATTGGAATGTAGTATAAAAAAAGGTAAACAACAGCTATCAAGCTAACATTAGCTAACTGGGAAAACAGCTAACGTTGGCTTTGTGAGTTTATTTAATGGTTTATGTTTAAATTAATGGCATGTTAGCTTAAATGTCCTGCAAGTTATGCAGGCATTTGAAAATAAAACATTATCGGATGGGTATGGACAGTGTAGAACACGATATACAACATATTATCAACTGTCACTCTTCTATTCAACATATAAAAACTACCGTTAACGTACACCAAACTACCGTCCGTTGCTACGTTTAAGGTTGCTGTTTGCTGACGGTATTATGCACGTTTTTATCGAATTGAAATGATTTGTGTATGTCATGATACTGACAAATATCTCAAACTTTGTATTTAAGACTTTTAACTCAGGTTCTGTCAGAAATGTGACGCATCTTCTTACTTTTAAACTTCACAGGTTGCTTGGAGACTGTTGCCATGGAGCCTGCCTGCCGTAAAGACAAGCAGAAGCTGAACTCCACCCCGACCAGAGGAGACCGAGCCAAGCAGAAGTCTGCTCAGCAAGAGCTCAAACAGCGGCAGAGAGCAGAGGTAACACCCAAATATGAACCTGCCATAGACTCTCTAGTGCTCTGCTAAATGTATTTTATGTCACATTACGTCTCGCTCCTGTGTAACCATCTGTGTCGACTGTCTTCCCTTCTTTATTTACAGATTTATGCCCTGAACAAAGTGATGACGGAGTTGGAACAGCAGCAGTTTGAGGCCTTTTGTAAACAGATGCAGACACAAGGAGAATGAGGCCTTACTCTTCACATGGACCAGGAGCTGTTACCATGCAAAACTACCATACTAATGTCATACAATCACACACATTAATGTTCAATTAGACAATCTTTGACCTCCTACTAACTCAAATTCTTGATTTTGTAACTTGGATACGCCAGAGAGTATTAGTATAATCAACCGATCCGATTGTAGAAGGTGTTGTAGGTAAATGTAAAAAAAAAACCTCTGAAAATGTAAATTAAAGCTGCTTCTTTTCAAGACACATCAAGTCCACAACATTTCCTTTGCTTAAATATCAACGTATCTTAAATGTATCTACTGAGCGTCCTTTTTTATCAATACTTCTGATTTACATGCTTTGAGATTTTGAAGTAGAGAAGGTCAAACACAGAGTAGCTGTAAGTGAACTTAACCAGATGTTATTAAAAACGAGTTTTGGTATCAGCCGTCAATCACTAGAGGTTATCCTCATTTGGAAATGCTTCATAAGCTTCTTGAAGGAAGTTTTTCCCTGAGAAACATCCAATGTGCTTCGGACTCCCAACAGCAGAACAAGACGTTGTTTTTAGTGAAATGTAAACATCGTTTAATGTAGCTTTAAAATACACGGTGCCCTTAGTATGCCAGTGTTAATGGTGCTCACTTTGAATCACTTTCTTGTGAATGACATTGTATGCAGAGCCAAATGGCCTGTACATGTTTCATTATTGCAATTTGAACTATTTATGTCTGATGACTGAAATGTGTATATTACAGACTGTAGACCTTCAGTTGACTTTGGATTGAATGAGAATAAAAGTGTTTTTTTTTTTTAAATGTGTGTTTCTATTTTATTGTGTTTATTATCCATATACTAAAGCAAGACAGAAGATAGTGTTTGTGGCTGCATGTCATATCTTATATTTATTTATAACTGGGTCCTGGTCTTCAAATGCAGTTCTACTTATTCAGGTTAACATGATGTAGTCAGGCTAATATAACCCTGGTAAATCACAGTGAGTTTTTGACACAGTTTGAAAGTTAATTAGTTAATTCTGCATGCTGTTATCTCAACTGAAAATCTTGCTAATCATGTATACATCCGAGCATTTCTTGGGTTCACAAAATCCATACCGCAGAACACACAACTACATTTTAGGGTCACACTTGGTATAAATAAAATAGTCATATGCTATTTTGAAAAGCCCCTCATTCTATATATGTCTATTTCTGCATTGTTCAACATACTTTTGTATACTTTAGTCAAATGTTAAATTCATTAATATTATTTGCTAAGGAGTATATCAACAGTATTGCTTAAGTAGAGTAAAAGTATTTCTCCACCACATATTTTAATGTTGCGGCTGAGTTAGCTGGAGCTAGTTTATCTACTTTAGATAAAGTCATGTACTTTAGTCTGGTGATAAACAACCTTTTACGTACTCAAGCTTAATAATTGAACTCAAGTTGAGGTACTTGAACATTAATTGAGCATACAAGATTTCCCTCTAGTAAAATAAAATGGAAATCCTCAAGTACATGTATATAGAAATGGTATTAAGCATAGTACTTGAGTATGAACGTACCCCTACATTACATTACATTTCATTTAGCTGACGCTTTTATCCAAAGCGACTTACAATAAGTGCAAAAACTACTACTACTACTGCTGCTGCTTGCCAGAAAGAAACAACAAGGAATACATGTCTTCATTTCCTCAGCCCCACATTTTGAAACGTCTAAGGTCCGTTTTATTATAATTGAGGACAAACCGTGACCACACGTCAATCAATTTTACATCTACAGTCAAAATGCAATCATTATTGGGATGAACAAAAGGGACTCTTAGTCGATAACATCTTAAAACTAATAGTCAAATTGACAAAATAGGCAATTATTCAGTTAAGATTTTATTTCAGAGTCCAATTTGAAATCGATATCTTGATCATTTACACCTCTATTCACCAAACACATCGTTTAGTTTAACACTAAAGTAAGTCACTGTGCAGAGGTAGTAGTTAACAGACCATAATAATGTCTGTGTTGCAAACAGTCATTTTAATATCTTAAAGTTAGTAAAGCTGCTGTGCCACCATGACGGTGTTTTACTTTGTTAGTGCAGTCTTAATAGCAGCAGTTTGTTTTAACAGCATTAAGAACAAGGTGTTAGCACAAGGCAAAGCTGGTCCTATTGAAACCTAGAAACCTCCCTGGAGTCCTTATATTACTCCAGTTCCCTGTCCTCCTTTACCTTCCAGTGTTATAACTACTTGGTTCCCTTCTCCTCTTTCACTTTCCCCCCTCCTTCAGACCTCCACAGTCACAGAGCTGCCAGTGACTCGGACTCCGAACCATCCGTCCCAGAACTTTGTGTCCTGTCCTCCGTGTTCGAAGGTGATGAAACGCAATCCAGGGCCGTACTCAGAGAACGTGTGGCTGACCTGGAGTTCAGAGTGAGAGAAAACACACTGTGATACAGACTTGTGTGTGGAGGAGAGAAAAACAGCAGCATCACTCGCTTCAGCAAGTTCCAAAAAAACAACATGTTCCCGTGACAGATCCCTGTAATGGCAGAAATAAATAGTATGGCAGCGGCACAAATCCAGCACCAGACACTTTTTTTTATGCTGCTATGGACAGTCTAGCAGTAATGCACATTCTCAAAGATATTGAAGTGACTGTTATTATACATATTTGCATACATATTTTTATATATATTTGTTTTTGTATTTGGGATTGCGGGAAACGGTATTTCGATCTCTGTCTGTACACACAAACTGAAAGATTGACAATAAAGTTGACTTTGACTTTGAAAGGAGGATGTCAGTTGACGTTATAAAGTGACCAGGTCCAATACAGGATGAGGTCAAGGTCGATGAGCAGATAAAACCTCTAATTTAACAAAAATAATGCCGTAAAGCTTCTGCATTTCTAGTACTATAAACTGGGTTTCTGTGGCAACGTTTCCTGGAAAAGACAAAACTGTTTGGATCTATAAAAAGTGATATCCGAAAACACAACCTCATTATATCTCATCGCAAGCTGTAGTGTTAGCAAACAGAGCCAATCGTCTTTTCTGATGAGTTTACAGCAGCTGTGTGCAAATACAGACAACTCTATCCGGTTGAAATTCATGCACTACACATTTTATGACATGGCATTGTACTTATAGAATCATCCGAAAGAGACATATCAATGAAATACAACTCTTCAGAATGAACATTACCATCGGCAATGTGTTTGAAACTGAACTGTGAGTAATGATTGTGTCCCTCTGTGACCTTAGTTCCTCTGCTGTATACCAGAGATGGAAAGAGTACACACATCCTTTACTCAAGTAGAAGTACAGATATGTGTTTAAAAATACTCTGGTAAAAGTAGAAGTACTGACTAAACTTCTTTACTCAAGTAAAAGTAAAGAAGTATGGGCTTTGAAATGTACTTCAGTAAAAAGTACCCATAACTACCAGCTGTTTTAAAGAGTACCTGACCTCCCTTTATATTAATAGAACAATAATGTCATTGTTAGCTAATGAATGTTTCCATGCTGAACAACGGCAACATGACAACGTTTTCATTGGTCCCTCTTCTTTAGAGAAGACCAGGAAATGATGGATACACGGATCGTGTTCAAATCAATAGGCACGCAATGACTCTAAATAATAATGATCACGCCACCAAACACAGATTAAAACTAAAGGAACCAGCCTGTTTGGAAAATGTAAGAAGTAGAAAGTACAGGTATTTGTGTTAAACATTTAAGAAGTAGAAAGTACAGGTATTTGTTTTCAAAATGTAAGAAGTAGAAAGTACAGGTATTTGTGTTCAAATGTAAGAAGTAGAAAGTTCAGGTATTTGTGTTAGTAAAAGTAAAAAGTCATCAGAAAAATAAGTAGTGGAGTAAAGTACTGATACCAGAAAAATGTACTTAAGTACAGTAACGAAGTATTTGGACTCCACTACTTCCCACCTCTGCTATACACTACAGATCCTCCTCCTCCCTGTGTACCTGCTTCCAGGAGCATTCGTCACTGTCGGGGTCATGGGTCACCCGGATCAGGTTTGAACTCCTCGATGACCTCCTGGTTCTCATCCAGCAGAGTCACGGTCATCTGGTACGTGCAGCCGCAGTCCGACCTCCCACAGTACCTGCATTAAACACCGATTATCAGTGACTTACTGTTGGGAAAATACTGAATGTACTCTTCCAGTATCAGAGTACACATGATAACAAAGGTATCCCAACTGTAGCTGAGTACATGACAGGATGTATGATTACCTAGAAGAGCATCAGGACTGTTTTAGGCATATGATAGCTATGTGATTAACATGATGATTCAGCCTCTATGGAGATAGACATATGACAAGCATGATCATTTCTGACGTGGAGCTAATCTGAACTAAACATTGAATACTGCTTTATATTCCTCCATCTTGTGACTGTGTAACTCCCTCTCTTGTATATCAGCATGTGACGGACACTGTTCAGGAACTAGTTGATGCTCTGTATGTGATGACTACTTCCATTCTTGAGAGGATCATAAATACATGGATCCTGAGATTGAAGCTCAAGCCAGTGACGAGTGAGATTTTTCTAACACTCACACACTTACAGGAGGTGTGTAAAGAGCATGACTCCTACTCTTTCTTACCAGTCTTCCACGGTGATGGGAGGCTGAGCGTCCAACTGCTCGCTGGAGAAATCCTCCGCCAACAATTCGATCACCTGCCTCTTCAGACACAGCCTAGGGAACACAGATTTTAAGAAAACAGGAGGATTTTACTTTGGGTTATCATACATACATACACATTTGTAGATATGACTTATATCAGGGTCATCAGAATCTTTGGGGTTATAGTTCCGAAGTGGTTTTGTGTCCTTCTTTTAAAGCAGATAATAAAAAATGCAGCTTATAAACACAGTACAAAAGTCCACATACTGTATTTAACCAGGTAAAAGTCTCATTGAGATTAAAATGTCTTTTTCAAGAGTGACCTGGCCAAGAGGGCAACATGAACAAAGTTACAACAAATGAACACAAAACAATACAGGCAGGTGTTGATGCATTGATTTAAACATGACCATACACACAGTAATACACACTCACTCAAAGGAGGTTGCAAAGTATTTGGTCACTCCGTCGAGGCCGGAGTCGGAGCCGCAGTCTCCCGGCATCTCCTCCACTTTCCACTGACTCCCACCATTCTCCGTCAGCTCCCAGAATTCCAAAAGCTCTGGGAGGGAAATGCACAAATGTTCAATTCCAAGAGCAGACAGTCTCAAAAGAAATCAACCCATTGATCCATCCATCAATGCATCCATCCATCCATTTCTTTTTTTTACTTAACTTTTTAATGCTATTTTATTTCTATTTCAGAAATATTTTGGACTGTTTATTTGTAGTGTCTTAATTTCTCTTATGTACATTGCCTTGTTTTTTATGCTGCTGCAACGCAAACATTTCCCAAATTGGGATCAATAAAGTACCTACCTATCTATCTATCCATCCATCCATCAAGTCATCAATTAATCAGTCAAAAAATAGATAACGCAATTCATCAATCCATCCATCGATCAATCAGTCAATTGATCAATACTAATCATACATTTGAATGCTTGTACTTTTCAATGAATCCTCAATGAAATGCTCTTAATAGAAATAGCTCTTTAACAGAAGTCGAGAGGTTAATAAGACGTACATTTTCCAAACAAGTCAGTAAGTATTCATTATTAAAATGTTTACTCTTGAAAAACACTCATCACTTCCGATGTATAACATGGTTGTAGATCTTTCTCCGGTGAAAAATAAAATGCCCTCTCACCTTCCCCACTGGGGTTCTTCAGCAGGTTTTTGGCCATGACTGCAGCTTTAACAGGAGGAGGAGGCGGGGCTGAAGAAACAGGAAATGAAATCAATAAGAGTCTCTACTGCGGTTTCTAATGGGCGGACGATCCCCAGGATGCAGATACAGTTCGCTTTATTCCTAACCCCTGAACTCTGTTTATAATACACAGTTCATCTGTACATGTGTTATTTATTAAAGTGTACAGTGTTTATTCTACTGTACAGTATTTCATTTCACATTACTTATTCTACTTTCTATGCACGTATATATTTGTCTTAGTCCTGCAACTTACTGGCACCATTATGACAATTGCACTATTTTATTGCACTATTTTTATATTTTTGTATGCTAGGTATATTGTATGTTGCATTTTTGGAGTAGGACTTGCCAATAAAGCTTTTGAATCTTGAATATGAATTTCTCAAAAACGCACATAGATTGTATGACCATAATGGCAGACTGCTTTAGAGTCAATTCACACTTTTTGTGTTGTATTCATGCAAATTAGCTGCATTATTAATTTACTTTTACAATATTTTGTTGTTATTTTGTGTCCTTTTTCTCTCCTCATGTTTAGAGTATTGCATGTTGCATGTTGGAGGAGCATACAACACTGTAACTGTTGTGCATCTATTATAACTATCCATTCATAACCTCACTCCTCTGTACCTCTCCGACCTCCTGCACGTCAACACACCCATCCGCACTCTCAGGTCTTCTGCTTCCCTCCACCTCACTGCACCCCCCTTCCGTTTAACCACCATGGGGTCTAGAGCCTTCAGCTGCTCTGCACCCCGCCTCTGGAACTCCCTCCCACCTGACATCCGCAACACTGACTCTCTCCCCATTTTCAAATCGCGTCTCAAAACACATCTCTTCACACTCGCATATCCACCCTGATCATTATCCATCACACATCCTCTGTTTTATTTATTTGATTATTTGATTGATTTATATACTGCATTGTCTTCTTTATGTCTCTTATGCTGGTGTTATGTATTGTGTATCTTGTTTTTTATGTGTTTGTACGGCGACCTTGAGAGCCTTGAAAGGCGCCTATATAAAATAAATGCATTATTATTATTATTATTATATGATAATAAAGCCCTTTAATCTCAATTATTAATGTCCCAAACACACAAAACATGCAAGGGTTGTCTGATGCTAAAGAAACGATGAGATCTTACGTGGGAAAGAATATGAATTTTGACACACAAATGTATTTACTGACAGACACAGTGTTTGGTCCCACAGCATTGAACAGGTTAAATGTAAAAGTCCATGAAGGCCAGGTCACCTCCACAGAAGTGGAACACTAATACCCTGTTCTGCTGACTCACTGCTCAACAAGTGGGCCAAAGCCTCTCTGTGCACATGCTGAATAGCAGGAATCACAGAGGATCAACCCGTCATCAAACACACATCAGTCAGCAGGAAAACAACCCGGGGTAGTGTGTCCTGTAGAAACTGTGGAAAGCAGGAGGTTAAGAAGCTGTTTTGAGGCTGAGGAGGTTATAAGTGTTACTGAAATGTACTAAAAATGAACTGGCTTCAAGAGAAATGCTTAACAAGTAACAGGAATATGTAATCAGGATACAAAGAAAAGGATTCCCTTACAGTTACATAAAAAAGAGTAATCAGATTACTGTTATTTTGCGAACTAGCAGGATTACAATGTTACAATTAAAATGTACTATCACCGTAATAAACCGTATTTAGTTTAACCGTATCTAGACTTCTTGCACAATCTTTTATTAGTATTTTTGTATGTCGCATCGTTGGAGGAGGTCGGGTCAGAAGATTTTCATTGCCATTTCTACACTGTAGCTTATGTGACATTAAAACCTTTGAAGCTTGAATCTTGTTAGTAAAAACCTAAACAGAGCAGATAGTGTTTGTTGTAAAAGGATCAGATGGTATCTCTTCTCTGTGAGCTGTACTGTTCTGTAGGATAATACCTTAAGTGTGAATCTATACTTCTACTGCCTGAATCTGCTTTATGGTTTTCACTTTCTTTGGTTAAATACATAAATAAAATCTCGGAGCAGAGGACACATCTCTGATCCTAAATATCTTGGTTTGTTACATAATACACGGAAGTAAAAATCATCTTATTGATATTCACTTTCCCTTCTATGTATTTAATATCGAGGTAATCCAAAAGAAAGTAATCGGGTTACATTGTTTATATATTTTGATACTCAGATCAGGTCATTGTAACAGAATACATTTCAAAGGTTACCCTCCCAACTCTGGCAATGATCCTGCATTTTTTTTGAAACTATAACCACTTCAAACCACTAAGTGTTCTGTACATATCAGATCAGAAAACTCAAAATATTCCTACATTTCTGAGATTACTCATCAAATTACTGTCAATGCAAAGACTATTTGTGTACTTTAAAAAAGTCACACCCAAAGGCTTTATATATAAAAGTCACAACACCACAATAACCTATATAAAAGAAGCAGTTTTGGACATTTTTAAAGGAAACGCCATGGAGGTATTTATCTGAGTAACATCTCCCAGTTTCTTGTTTGCATTATAACATTACTTAGAAGCATTTATGTCCTCACTAAGGCACCAAACAAAAACAGCCGAGTCATGTTCCCTGGCTGCAGACTTGACATCATAGGCATAAAATACGCAGTACATGCAAAAATACTCTCATGATCCACTGTAAATAAACCCATTCTGCTCTGTGTGAAAACAAAAAGGCTTACTCACAGCGAGAGGAACTGCAGTCTTCTCTGTCCTTCGTCTCTTTTTCTCACTTGCACTTGAGCTCCTTTGCAGAGGCCCCCTCGTCACAGTGAGGGCTTTATAGCCAGGGAACACACACACACACACACACACACACACACACACAGAGAGAGGGGGAGGGAGAGACACAAAACACTCTGCAGGTTGGGCAAGCATCCATCCAGCAGAACCACACATGCTCACACACATTTCAAACAGATTTAACAGATTTTTTAAGAAATGTAAAATGTCTTAATTGAAAACCTGTGAGTAACTTCTCCATAGAGAGGTAATTACTGTCTGTAAATACACTGAATGGCAATTCCAGAAAAACCTTTGTGCATAAATACTATTGAACGTGGGGTTTGATTTCATGAAAAGAAATGGATATACACAAGTTCCTCAAATCAGTGTAAACACATCTGTCTGAGATCAGTGTTGAAGTTTTTTCTCTTCATATTTCTGTCTGTGTTCAACCTCCAGTGTCAGCGTCGGTTTCTGCCTGCTGGCTAATGGGAAGCACCTCCCCTCTCATCTAGGTGAGACACACACACACACACACACACACACACACAGAGAGAGAGAGGGAGGGAGAGACACAAAACACTCTGCAGGTTAGGGCAAGCATCCATCCAGCAGAACTCAGCAGAACCAAACATGCTCACACTCAGCACATATGTCAGTAAGAGCAAACATAAAACCCTCAGTGCTCTTCTTTCTAAAGGACACATGCAGGCCTTGAACTGTACTAACGTTGTATTCTGTAGACATTACATTACATGTTAGACGCTTTTATCCAAAGCGACTTACATACTCAATACTGTGGGCAATCCCGACAGGAGCAATTTGGTGTGAAGTGTCTTGCCCAGGGACACAACGACATGCTGACTGCAGTGGGGTTTGAACCTGTGCCCCCCTGATCCGAACACCAACGCACTATCCACTGCGCCATACGCCACCCACAACAACAATTATAAAGTCTCCACAAATGCACTTGTGTCTGCAACTATATCTTTGCTTTCTTTCACTTTCTCTGACAAGTCCCACTTTTTCATCAGGAAGCTTCACATCAACTGTGCTGTTAGTGACGCAGAGAAACACAGTGGGAAAGTCCTGTACAGTTTGTCCAAAGAAGAAGAAGCAGCGCCCTCTATTGATTGAGTAATTCAAAAATAATACAAACAGCATATACATATAACTTAAAAATGAGTTGTGAACAAATGCACCACCTCACAGTTGTCATAAGGGGCTTATCTAACTGCACAGATCATTTCGTTTTGAGAGCCAGGCTAGAAACATGTTTATTTCTGGTGTAAAGTTGGGCATTTTAACATGGGAGTCGACATTGCTCCCTGCTGTAACCAGCCCCCTATAGGCCACCTGGTGAACGGCAGGCTGTGGCACTTCCGCATAGGCTTCACTTGCCGATTATCTCATACATTCCTACAATTAAAAAGACTTCGGAGGACATCTAAGGTTGGATTTCAAGGATTTGCATTTGTAAAATTTAATTTTACTCAAACCCTTACTTAAAATAAAAGTCCACACATCTTGACAATATATTATTGCTTTGCGTGGACACAGGCTAGTAGTAGCTGGTAAAACACGCTAATAAATCGTCCAATCATCCAATCACCAATCCATGATAATCATTATTACTTTTTGTAATCTAAGCTCATTTTAATGCTTGTACTTTTTTTTATTTTACCTAGTTGAATAAAGGTGCATTAAAAGTTTGAATGCAGCTCTACGTCACAGTTCTGCATCGTGGTATTATTACTTTTAGATAAGGTGAGTACTTGCTCCCCCACAGCTTATACGTACGTTTTCTGTCATGAGTTTTGATAAAGAAATCCATAGATACAGAAACATTTGTGTAAACGTGAAAAAGTACTACAATTTGGGAAGGCACATGAACACATCAGAAAACTGCTGTACAGTGGCAATACAATATATCACCTGCAGAGGGGGGTAATGCACTGCAATAAGGTTATACCGTTTTTGGTATTATTAATTATGAAGTCAAAACAATGCGAAGACATCTGATATAAACATTTCAAAATCTAAAATTAGGAAAATGTTGATTTGTTTGATGTCTAATGGTTAAAAATATATATAAATTCTGCAGGAAATCTGAATCTATTTGATGTTATTGCATACTTTGTCAATGGTTATTACCAGAGGTTGTAGAAGTACTCAGATCTTGTACCTGAGTAAAAGTAGAAGTACTCGGGTCTTGTTCTTGAGTAAAAGTAGAAGTACTCAGGTCTTGTTCTTGAGTAAAAGTAGAAATACTCAGGTCTTGTTCTTGAGTAAAAGTAGAAGTACTCAGGTCTTGTTCTTGAGTAAAAGTAGAAGTACTCAGGTCTTGTACTTGAGTAAAAGTAGAAGTACTCAGATCTTGTACTTGAGTAAAAGTAGAAGTACTCAGGTCTTGTACTTGAGTAAAAGTAGAAGTACTCAGGTCTTGTACTTGAGTAAAAGTAGAAGTACTCAGATCTTGTACGTGAGTAAAAGTAGAAGTACTCAGATCTTGTACGTGAGTAAAAGTAGAAGTACTCAGGTCTTGTACGTGAGTAAAAGTATAAGTACTCAGGTCTTGTACTTGAGTAAAAGTAGAAGTACTCAGGTCTTGTACTTGAGTAAAAGTAGAAGTACTCAGATCTTGTACTTGAGTAAAAGTAGAAGTACTCAGATCTTGTTCTTAAGTAAAAGTAGAAGTACCAGAGTGTAGGAATACTCTGTTACAGTAAAAGTCCTGCATTCAAAATGTTCCTCAAGTAAAAGTAGAAAAGCATTATCATCAAAATATAGTTAAAGTAGCGACAGTAAAAGTAGTCGTTGTGCAGATTGGTCCATTTCAGAGTAATATATATGATATGTTTTATAATGATTGATCATTAAAGTGTTCTCAAAGCTGGTAAAGGTGCAGCTAGTTTGAATGACTTTGTATACTGCAGGGTAGCTTCTGGATTTACTCCAGGTGGAACTAAAGTCTGATTTAACACTTGATTATATTTCACATCATTCATCCAGATCTGTGAAGTAACTAAAGGTATTAAATACATGTAGTGGAGTAGAAGTACACCATGTACCTCTGAACTGTAGTGGGGTAGAAGTACAAAGATGCAGGACAATGACATACTCAAGTAAAGTACAAGTATCTCAAAATTGTACTTGAGTAAATGTACTTAGTTACTTCCCACCTCTTATCACACATTACATGTCCAACATACTCGCGAATAGTTCTTTACAAAAGAGAGTATATGGGTACACAAAAAGAGGCTTTATTCTGGGCCACAACACCAACGGGTCATAACACAATGAATACATTACGAACATTACAACAATACACACCTCCCAATATGGGAGAGGAATAATTCAAGTTAAACATTGCAGTTTGATCAGGATTGTCGTGCAGACAGTACAGAACAACATTCAACGACCAATGGGAACTGCACTGTGCCATAAATAAAGAGTGGTGTATAAACCATACAAAGAGAGGCGTTTCTGGAAGTTTCCAACACTGGGATTGCAGAAAAGGCTTTAAACAGGGATGAGGACATACTGTAGAGTTAGTGCTTTTTGTTGGAGCTGCATTTCTTCCTGTATTGATAATCGTTTCCTGGAACACACGCTGAGTATTTTCCATTCAAATCTTTTTCCACAGGGAGACGTTTCTGTCCAGAAGCTTGATAAACCGTGCTCTGATTCAACACGTCCCAAACAGCAGAGCGTTTCAACCTCATGACCTTTGTAGTCTTTCCTGCTGTGGCTTTTTAGTGCATGTCCAGTGACCCATAACTGTCCCTTCTTGAATGGGTTCTCCTGCTCATCTCCTGCATGTTTCCCTGTTTGTTTTGGGAATGTGACGGTGGTTCCAGTTGTGTGGAGCAGGGAGGCTCCTTCTTTGGATCTAAGCTTCAGACGAGGCCTGGGGTTTGAGCTGGGCCTTTTCCATGGTGGTACCGTACGGATCGGACCTCTTAAAGAAGCCCATCTGCAGGGAGACATGGAGAGAGGAGGATCAGAACAAAAATATACCCCACAAAAAGGGGTTTAACATAAATAACACTTAGGAAATGAATCAAATCTGACGTTTCCCTTCAGATCATTGCCGGGTTATGTTATTAAAGTCTTATTTAAGTTTACACTAGTCAATAAATCAAATGCAATACACACATGTATCAACAGAACATACAAAGTACGCCTTACATCCCAAAAAAGTACCCTTTAAAACACCATTACTGAGGAAAATGAACAATAGTTAAATACGCTTTCATAAAAAAATTAAATCACATCACTGATGAGTTGTACATCACCCGAAATTAAAAGAGACACAAAAGTGTCAAGACCTTTTTTCTTTCTTTGTGAATGTTTTTGCCTCTGTGGCGGTTCTGTGTCTCTTTCTGTGAATGTTGTGTATCCTCGTGAGAAACGTAGTGTCTCTTTGTTGTCATTTTGCATCTCTTTCCTTCTTTTTTTGGGTGTCTAGTGTTCAAGCAGTCCTTTTTCAGCAGAGGCTCTATGACAGGTAGAACTTTATCTTAGGTTGTAAAAAACATCTAATCCCCACTTCAACTGTACATGACGTGGCTGTAAACAATATCCTAACACCTGTCAGTCACTATTTTCTAGTATAAGCAGGGTTTTATATCCACTTGTTACCTTGTATAGTAGATATATGAGCAGGGCCAGTAACAGCAGCCCAGCCAGAATAGCCAGGATGATGATCCACACTGGAACAGGGAAAGGTGTGTCCGGTTTGTTCCACATCACAGCCATAACCACCTGAACAACAACAAAGAACAGCACGTGTGAGCCTTCGCAGATTTGTACCACCTTCACATGTAAATACCCGTTGAAAACATGTCTAATGTTCAGTAAGAACCTGATGAAGTTACCTTTTTGGATCCTGATGGCTTGAATTTGGGAGGAATCGAATAAGGCATCTTGTCCACCTTGTAGTGAACAGAGCACTCCAGGAGAAACTGCTTATAGACCCTCTGTGGACCGGCAAAACACAAACATTTGAATATGAATATAGCGCTTAGAAAACAGCACTGCTCAGCATTTTAAGAGTGAACACAACAGTCCTTGAAAATAACAGATATTCACTGATTAGCCCCAAAATGTGAACCACCTCTGTCCTTAGAATACATAAGATACCAGTAAACAAAACAACGTTGTCTTTAGGAAACCATTTAGCTTTGTCCTTATATATTCTATATTGGCATGCTGTATTGTCTGCTTGATTTATTATCATTATGATTATGAATTTAGTATAAAAAGTTGTAAATCCCAAGGTACCATGGGGTGCAGGAATCAGTTTTGGTTTCAAGACCCTGGTTCGCGGAGGACACCAAAAAAAGTCCTACAAAGACACGTTAAACTAATGTGCATTTAAAAAAAGAGGAATAGTTTTGGCGAAAACTAAAAGGTACCATGGGGTCAGATTAGAATTTCCCAAAGGGGGGTTCGTTTAGCATGAAACACTTGACATAACTAAAGGATAAGGTAAAAAGAAAGTAGAAAGAAAGTGAGGTCATAGAAAACTATTTCTGCTAAAAATATCTCACACTGCACTGTGAATTTAACCCTTTGTTATTCATATTTTATTATCTTTGCTTTTAAATGAGTGTTTTTAAATGCCATTTTATAATATGTTTCTTAATGTCTTTCATTTTTGTAAAGCACTTTGAATTGCCTTGTGTTGAAAGGTGCTATATAAATAAACTTGCCTTGCCTTGCCTTAAATCGAATCATCTTGTAAGCCTAGTGTGTTCTTAGTACTTCCCAACAGAGGGCAGTATAGGAACACATATTTGTAGACGTTGCTTTCTCTCATACAGTCACTGGTACAGTTTACTCGACATTGAGAAACGGCCACTGTTTCCCTCTTGACTGGAGTGTCCTGTACTCTAACAGATTGAAAGTGACCCAGCAGAGTTCCTGCAGCCTCACCTCGATGAAGGTTTCGGCCCAAAGTCTGGATCGTAGAGTCAGGATGACGCTGGCTCCTCTCTCCAGCGTCCCGACATCACACTGAATCTGCCAGCACTCCACTGAAGAACAGCTCTGTGGAGAGACAGAGAAACAGTCAAACACAGCACACTCTACTGATGACACTCAGATATTGGATCGGGAGTCTCAAATCAACATTAATTGTCACAGTTTATTCTGCAGAATGATGTTGTATACAATTATGATTTCCATACATGGTAAGGAGAGACAGAACCGGCAGATAAACATTGTTCTATTGACAACACATATTGTCAATAGGCCTCAAATACATCTTACTCACACTGAGTCAGAAATCGCCACTTCAGTAGAACTTTTAGTTTAATTTCTATATACATTCTTAGGGTTTTTACAAAGGTGTTTGTTCAAATGCCTATCATAGCCTGATAAATAAAATAATGTATTCCTAAAAACATGGTGGAATTGTTAACCCTTGCTTTATCTATTTTTAAGAACTATGTTAATGAAAACTCATCTTTGTTTTTTAAAGCTGACGATAAATTGACCGGACTTCTTTCTGTGGATTGATATGACTTCACATAGTCCTTTGATCTGAGCGTCCTCCTTAGCTAAAGCAATGGTCTGCTAGCGAAAAATAGCAGTCGAATGTCCAAATTGATCAGAATCAAGTTTTTTTTCAAGATTCCAGGCTTTTATTGTCATTCGTACATAGCTACAGTGTAGTTATGTCGATGAAAATCTTAGGTCAACATATTAAAAGATTAAAACAGATAAAATAGTGCAAGTAAATACAAATAAGTAAGTATTCTACTATGCCGTTTTATAAGTGCATTTTCAATGTTCAACTATGGTTTTGTAGTGTGTTTTATTATTGCATTTTGGCTACTCTCACCATCAGAACATCTGAATATTTCCGAGACAGTGATCAACACTTCCCCTCACGATGCCAGTGCTCTATTATCTAATCTTAAGAACATCTTATCGTCTCTTCCTGGAGACCCTCCTCCCTCCAGCTTCTATCTGTCATCAGTTTCACCGTAGTCTGACAGCTTTTACTTTGTCAACAAACATTCAAAAGACCTCCATTTGCTTGCTTCATATACGTTGTAGTGTTTGCGTGCATGGAACGACAACAGGAAAGTAATTTGGTCCAATTTCAAGATCATCTGAATGCCATAAGAGATGAATTGTCAAACATTACAGTCAGTGATGCAAACCACACAGAGGGAACTCAGTGTATCACAAGCCTAATTAACTTCATCTCTCAAACAATTACAGCCGGCAGCAGCAGGAGATGTTGACCAGAGCTCATTATATCTAGTCCCATTTCCTCTATTGAAAGAGATAATCTCATTATAACTCAAATCTTCTTCAAAGTCACAGGCCAGTGCTTAGTCTTCCTACAATCTGAATGGACTATTTCGGTTTAAATGTACTTCATGAATGCGAACAGAACTGAATGAAAGTCACAGAGCACCTCAGGGAGAGCCACACACTAATGAAAACACACTCCCAACCCAACACCCAACACCCAACACCAAAGCCTCAATTGAAGAGCGTTTGTTGTGGTATGTCGGTGAAAGAAAAGCGTCACCATGATTCCCTCCACATGCTGGGTCATGGAGGGGAGAAACAGAGAAAAACAAACAGGGGGTCTTTATTGGACACATGGAGGCAACTCTTTCATCCTAATAAGGACCAACTGTGCTCAGGAAGTTAGAGGAGAAAAGGTAAATCCACCCAGAAATTGGTTATTTTCTCACTTAACCATTCTGAATTGGCTAGGTATGCCTTTAAGTGCAAAAAGGTATATTCTTTGTAGAATAAAAAATACTGTGGTTTTGGTGCATCTGGAACATACAGTGTTACCTTAGCTAGGCTAACAGTTGCATCATGCTTGCAGTGTTTGTGCTAAGCTAGGCTAAATAATAATAATAATACATGGGATTTGTATAGCGCTTTTCCTAATGCTCAAAGACGCTTTACAGAAACAATACAAAGAAAACAAAAAACAGAAACAGTAGTCCTAATCCAAGTGCGGAGTAAAAGGGGGGTCAGAGTTTGAAAGCTAGAGTGAATAAGTGAGTTTTGAGAGACTTTTTGAAGGATTCAAGAGTGTTGAATGTGTTAAATGTGTTAAATACAACCATTGCTTGACACACAAATAAAAGGGAATATGAGAAACATAGACAAGAACTTCACAGTGTTAACATACTGTATCAACGTCTGTCTACTCTACAGGAATACTACAACATATTTGGTAGAAAGTGTTAAAAAGCATTTGGAGGCTCCACAGCAGGGGGGTCAAACTCAAGGCCCGGGGGCCAAATCCGGCCCGTGACTTCATTTCATGTGGCCCCACAAGAGCTTGCAAAGAATATAATATGTTTATTATACGGTTACATGCTGATTTACAGAAGCACGTTGCCCATAAACTACATGTCCCACAATGCATCTCAAATTTGTTTGTTTTTTCTTCAAAATATGCCTTTTTTCTCAGAATTTGACTTTTCTTTTTAAATCATTTTGTGACATTCTCTCTCACCGAGGAGACTTGCAATTATTTGCCGTAGACTTCTGCTTTCAGACGTAGTTAATTATGAAGTTATTACCCTATCCGATAATAATCCAATGCAGAGGCAGTAATGTAATATAATACATCATTTTATATATATTAAATATTTATATAGTCTTAAAGTTACAACCGGCCCTTTGAGTGCAACCATAATTCCAATGTGGCCCGCGATGAAATTGAGTTCGACACCCCTGCTCCACAGGGATTTATTTTAGTTATGTCACTAGAGTCAGCATTGGTGATTGATCTTTACCATGTATTGAAAGAACTGGATACTGGAACTGAACATGGCACCTATTTAATCCAATAAATTATAGCTTGTTTGGGGCATACGACAAAAAAGTTGTCTTTCTTCCAGGTTTTCTTCCTGGTTATGAGGACAACTAAATATGTGGAGTAGAGTTTCTCTCACTGGCCCCGCCCACAAGTTCCCACATGGCTTAAATGTTAAATAGAAAAAGTAATAATTGAAATGAATGTGCAGTTCGAGGCATCCTAAAACCGTCAACAGTATAGCAGACGACTCTCTCATAATGGTGGTCAATGGGGAAAAATGTTTTTTGGGATGCAACATTTGAAACAAGGCTGAGCAGCAACGATTTATCCACTACGTATGATGCATCCCTAGAATGTTTAAATGAACTGCCCCCATTTCAATTGCATTGTGGGTATTGTAGGCGCCAGGTTGTGACATGAAGAAGAATGCCTGGTCCTGCTGCATTCATTCGGTGACCAAATGTTTGAACTTTATTTTCCTGTAATAGCTTGAAGCCATATCACGAGTATATGCCAGTACACTGTAAATGACAGTATGTGTGCATGCTCAAATGTTTAATGAATGAGTGTCCTTGAGTGTGTCTTATGACTCTCACTGATACATTATGCTTTTGTAACAGATTGGAGTTTTTGCTTGAGTATGTCTCCATGTTAGCCATGGCTCAAAGTATTGACAGTTAAAACACATTGTGCTAAGTCATTATTTTTCTTTTAATATGCTTTACATAACCCCAGGAGGTTTTTATGCATTTGTCCTTCATACACGCTTTCAAAAATGTCCCAAATTAAAAAAAAATCCCAAATTAGGATCAATAAAGTACTTCTTATATTATCTTTCAAATAATTTATCTTATAGTACAAATATATGTGTGAATTAAGAATTAAACAAAACTCGATTGTGACAACACTGTATTGATAAACCAGTACAATGCCAAACGAGAAAGTACTTTCTCTATGTCGTTAGAAATATGTGACGTAATTGAACCTCACAATGAACTCAGTGGATGCACATGGATTGGTATTAAAGCAGCGCTCTTGCTTGAAACTGAACTTCCTACTCTTTCACAATGTCTCACCAGGTTTCCTTGTTCAGCGAGCAGATCTCTGAACACCTCCCTCCTCTGGATGTGATGCTCAGGGCTGGGTTTCAGTGACGTGGGCTGAGCGGCTGCAGGCTGGAGCTGCAGAGAGAGAGAGAGACATGGTCATTAACAAACATCAATTTAGGGCTAAGAATAACCCAAGAGCAAATCGGACTGACTTGTTCCTCTACCTTTTTACGTGACTGTATGTGCATTTCATATTTTTTATTTAAAATGAAATACTACTATATAAATAATACTGTTTTTTAGGCAGGAGGATAAAAAATAGGCCAAAAACACGCTTCTGTATTTAGTTTTTTGCACTGAATGTATTACGAAGTTGCTCAGTTCTTGATGTTGTGTAATTTCACAATCATTTATATTATATTAGTGGATTATGAAAGAGTGTTATTTAAAATTTAATACTAATATGTATTTATTTGTGATATGTCTACTGTAGTTTTATTGTTTTATTGTTAATTATATTATTTTCTATGTACTTTTACTGTTGATTCGGGACCCCCTTGAAAACTAGACGGTGCATCTCAAGGGGTTTATCCTAATAAATACATTTCTATATATGCGTTTTGTAAAATATGGTTATGTTTTTCAGGCAGGAGGATAAAAAAATAGACCAAAAACACGCTTCTATACTTTGTATTTTGCACTAGATGTTGTTTATGTGTAATAGCCCGTTTCACAATCATTCATATTAAACACGTGGAGTATGAAAGAGTGTCCTCGTCCTCACCTTGAGTTTCAGAGCGTTGAAGGTGTGTTTGGAGGAGCAGCTGAGCGGCCCCTCGGTGAGGAACTCCACAGGGTAGAGAAGCTCGTGTCCGTGGGCCCTCAGAGGACAACGCACCTCTAATGATGAGAGGCTGACCACACTGGGACCGTTATTCACCAACTGAGAGACAGACAGGCAGAGAGACAGAGAGAGAGACAGAGAGACAGACAGAGAGACAGAGAGAGAGACAGAGAGACAGACAGACAGAGAGAGAGACAGAGAGACAGAGAGAGAGACAGAGAGAGAGACAGAGAGACAGACAGACAGAGAGAGAGACAGAGAGACAGAGAGAGAGACAGAGAGAGAGACAGAGAGAGAGACAGAGAGACAGACAGAGAGACAGAGAGACAGGCAGAGAGACAGACAGAGAGACAGAGAGAGAGACAGAGAGAGAGACAGAGAGAGACAGAGAGGCAGACAGAGAGACAGAGACAGAGAGACAGACAGAGAGACAGAGAGAGACAGAGAGACAGACAGAGAGACAGGCAGAGAGACAGAGAGAGAGACAGAGAGACAGACAGAGAGACAGACAGAGAGACAGAGAGACAGGCAGAGAGACAGAGAGAGAGACAGAGAGACAGACAGAGAGACAGACAGAGAGACAGAGAGACAGGCAGAGAGACAGACAGAGAGACAGACAAAGAGACAGGCAGAGAGACAGACAGAGAGACAGACAGAGAGACAGAGAGACAGGCAGAGAGACAGAGAGAGAGACAGACAGAGAGACAGGCAGAGAGACAGACAGAGAGACAGACAGAGAGACAGAGAGACAGGCAGAGAGACAGAGAGACAGACAGAGAGACAGGCAGAGAGACAGAGAGACAGAGAGACAGGCAGAGAGACAGGCAGAGAGACAGACAGAGAGACAGAGAGAGAGACAGTAAGTCAACTTTAGGTTTGTTTAAGAGACACAGAAATTACATATTTTAGTTAGCTATTAAAATGCCACTTTCTACTTTCATTCCATGTTATTTTTATATTTTTGTTTATGAAAGTCACATTTCAGTTTCCCTTTTTGAAAGCCCTGTTACAGTGACAGATGTTTTGATCTCTGCATATGGCAAAAAAGATAAAAGACATGTTTTTTATCTCTATATATAATACATCTTACAGTGTAAACCAAAAATAAAATCAAAAAATGGGGTCAAAACTTAAAATTAATAAAGATTCATAAAGTCGATTAATAGTCCCTTAAAAGATATGTTTACCACTTTTATTACACGGCTTAGTTGAATACTCGATTCTGATTGGTCAATTGGGACATTCCATTGGTTGTTATTTTTCGCTAACAGACCGTCGCCAAGGAGGATCAAAAAGTCAGAATTTTGAGAAAAAGTCAGAATTTTGTGAAAAAAGTCTGAATTTTGAGATTTTCAGAAAAAAACCAACATTTTGAGAAAAAACTCAGTATTTTGTACATGACAGGATGTATGATAACCTAGAAGAACCGGTATTCCTCCATCTTGTGACTGTGTAACTCCCTCTCTTGTATATCAGCATGTGAAGGACACTGTTCAGGAACTAGTTGATGCTCTGTATGTGATGACTACTTCCATTCTGGAGAGGATCAGAAATACATGGATCCTGAGATTGAAGATCAAGCCGGTGACGAGTGATATTTCTCTAACAGTACTGATTATAAAACATTAATAAATGTGTGTGTACCTCGTAGACCTGCTGCAGCTCCGGCCCCACGTCCTGCTCGTCCCTCAGGCTCTGACTCACCTTCCAGTTTGGAGGAGGGAAGATCACTTTGTCTGGGCGGGAAACACTGCAACAGAGGAACACAGAGGGGTTGTTTTTGAGCAGGAACCACAATGATAAGCCAGATGATATAATGGTAATGTAATGATGTAGTTCACGAGGGTGTTGGAGCCTCACCCTTGCAGAATGACGTCAGCCTTGGCCGCCACTTCCAGCTCAAACTGCACCACCTCGCTCTCTGAGTTATTCACATTTTTACTAAAACAGAGACGCATAAAGTTATTAAACTGACAGAACAATTCTAAATGTTCATATGAATGACCTTCCCGGATATGTTTTAGCGCATGTAAATGGTCTGCAAAGGCTAAAATAAAAGTGTATCTTTTGCACAAAATATATGAAGCTAAAGCCAGTGCCGGTTAGCTAATGAAGATAAGGCCAAAAGCCCGATGAAAAAGCTTAATAGTGTTGTCAAAAGATTTTAAAAAATGCACGTTGTTTACTCACTTATGTTGAATTTTTAAAGATATAAGATAACGTGGTTGGGATGAATTTGAGGTGCTGCTAGGTCTGTTTTGCTAACATCAGACAGTCAGCTAGCTGTTCCACCTCGTTTTGGGTCATTTTGCTAACTGTCTCTGTATTTAGGGATATATTTAAAGGAATAAATAAGTAACAATCTCCTCATCTAACTGTGAGTAAGTGTGTTATTCATATCAGTCCTCTGTCGGAAAAACACCTCCATACATTGGACTCCTTTGTTTACGTCTGCAAAAACATAATGACATCACTATGTAACACTCGCGTTTCTATTGGCTAGCGCTCCAACACATTGCCCAGCCTATAGGAATAGATGCTCCTGTCTCTCTCTCCAAACTGGGGGCGTGTTGAGTGGCATCTACTTTGGATAATACACCTAATTTGAATTACTACCACATAAAAGCCCACTTTAAAGAATCTGAAATACCTCTTAAGGACTTTAACTTATATCTCAACATGTAGAAATGGACTGTATAAGGAAGTGACCTACCTTCGTATTTGGAGCTCAAACTGAACAGTATTGTGAGTGTCCTTCAGTCGGGGTACAGTGAACCGAAGGCCGGCCCATAACTAGAAAATGAAGCACAGAAAATGTGTAAGTATGTACGGTAAAAGGAAATAAATGGACTGTATTTAGCTGCACACTTTGTATCGGACTTTTATTCACCTGCAAGCTATGTGTGTGTCAATAACGTCAAGTTAGCGGATCCTGAGAGGCTTAAAGCGTTGGCTAAGCCTCTATACACACACTGTAAAAACTCAAAATCTTGCCAAGTATTTTTGTCTAATATCTAGTTAGAATATGTCTTTACACTCGATATAAGAAACTGAAGAGGTAACAAGGCAGTGGGGTCTTGTTTTTAGACGATGCGACTTCCAGACTCTAGAAAACATCTTATTTTGAGTTGTATCTCAAATGAAACAAGTTTCTTAAGCTGCTAAAACAAATTCTTATTGGAAAATCACCAACTAACATCAGAAAACTGAAACTTTTGAGCATTTCAGACTTGTTTTGGAACAACATTTACTGATCCTGGTAAGATATAGTTCAAAATAAGTTTCCCAGCTAATCTCCAGATCTCCTTTATCTAAATATCCCGTCTTATTTCAAGAAATCTAACCAAGCAAATGTTCACTTGTTGCATTGGCAGATAGAAAACACCTTGTTTTTATCATTATTTTACTTGATTTTGGAGCAACATTTTTTCCAGTGCATGATATAAAAATGAAACGGATGTCTTGTATTATTCATCAATCATTTTCAATGTTTCCTCAACAACTTAAAGATCTAAAAATGGCCTCATTGGTGGTAATGAAAAGTTGTAATCTTATTATAAACAGATAATAAATAGTCAAACAGAGCTTGGACTCCTATTCTGATCCAAAGTATTCCCTTGCTTTTAGAAACCGATGCAATTGTTTCTGCATGAGGAGTTTGATTTATGTTTTGTATGTTTGATCAGGTCAATTGAAACGCTGTCAGAGTTGGTCCATGCATTTCTCTCTGCCAGAACAATTTGGCGTGACTTAATTGTTCTAAGACACACAAACTGAAGGAGGCCAAAGCCAACATGTGGGCTCTTACGCTGGTTCCAGACTTCATGGGGTTTCCCAGGTCACACACCAGGTAGCGAGTCTGGTTTTCTGCCTCGTAGCTGCACGTCAGCTGAGTCAAGCTCTGGAGAGGACACACAAACACCAAAAGCTCTGATATCAATATCACTGGAGAACTAAACACTGAGCCTAAAATAGTGCGCCTGTTGTTTTGTCAATGAGACGTATCAATATGTCAATGAGACGTTTTCTAAATTGAGGTTTTCTATTTTGTTTTCAGTCTGTGGCTATACGTATGTCTCGTGCTTTTACATTAGTTTCTTTTTGTCCTATTGGTTTTGTCTAAATGTATTTATGCTGCTTTTATATATATGTATTGATGTACAACACTTTGGTCAACTCTGTTGTTTTTAAATATGCTATATCAATAAAGTTGGATTGGAATATGTTTCCTTTGACAGACAGGATTGTGTTTTTTGCCCCAACTTTAATCCAGTTTTGTTGGTTTTTGGCATATTTCTCATGCTGTGTTTTTATTCCGCTATAATAGCGTTGGGAATGTACACAATGTGGGTTTTCCACATCCGTTGCTTTCAAGAGCAAACATTCTGTACACTGTAATGAAAGCCATGTGTTTTTTGTACTTAGGATGGAGAAAATAATTAGTTCTGTGATTAAAATATAGTATTTTGTATCCGTATAGTTACCGATAGGGAGGATCAAAGTGTCTACAGTAAATGGTGTTTGGCACAATGTCAAGTGTACGCATTGTGACAGCCAGGGAGTGAGGCCTCCATTGGAGCAGATTTTCAAAACAGTGGCAATACAGTGGTACTACAAGTTATGCTTTGGCCCAGAAATACACTTTTCCATTGACTTACATTTGGAAAGAGATGTCTGTTAATCAGCATCTTTGTTTTTTGCTAAATCATCTACCCAGTACTTGAATCGTTTGTATTTAAACATGCATTGTGTATTCTTCCGGGTTTTTGTCATCGCATTGAAACCACATTATGACACTATTTTGCCTCCATTGGTTAGGTTATTAATTTGTCTTATTGTGTGACTTTGGTTAGTTTGTATTTACCAAATTACTGTGGAAGTAAAATGTGTCTTTTGTCGTATTACTCTGGTGGTTTTGAAGAAAGCATATGGAGGGATATATTGGTTTCAGTTCCCCATTGGAAAGTCTTCTGTGCTGGTACCTGTTCTTCCAAACTGGTGTGTGCCAACCGACCGCCATCTACTATAGTTAACACACTGACTATGGATACACACTCAGAGATGGCAAAAGTACACAAATCCTTTACTCAAGTAGAAGTACAGATACTCGTGTTTAAAAATACTCTGGTAAAAGTAGAAGTACTGACTAAACTTCTTTACTCAAGTAAAAGTAAAGAAGTATGGGCTTTGAAATGTACTTAAGTAAAAAGTACCCATAACTAGCAGCTGTTTTAAAGAGTACCTGACCTCCCTTTATATTAATAGAACAATAATGTCATTGTTAGCTAATGAATGTTTCGATGCTGAACAACGGCAACATGACAACGTTTTCATTGGTCCCTCTTCTTTAGAGAAGACCAGGAAATGATGGATACACGGATCGTGTTCAAATCAATAGGCACGCAATGACTCTAAATAATAATGATCACGCCACCAAACACACATTCAAACTAAAGGAACCAGCCTGTTTGGAAAATGTAAGAAGTAGAAAGTACAGGTATTTGTGTTCAAAATGTAAGAAGTAAAAAGTAAAAAGTCGTCAGAAAAATATGTAGTGGAGTAAAGTACTGATACCAGAAACATGTACTTAGGTACAGAAACGAAGTATTTGTACTCCACTACTTCCCACCTCTGTAAGCACCTCATACAACCCCACTTCAAAACACCTGAACTACCCCTTTAAAGGTCAAAGTGACCGTTGTGTGTCTCACCACGTTGTTGCGTGCGATCCCGCTGTAGTCGGCCTCTGGAGGAAGAACCACGTAGAGCTCGGCCTCGTACGCCCCTCCCTCTCCTTCGTTCCTGGCATTGAACGTCAGACTCAAGGAGTTTTCATCGCCCAGGTAGACCTCAGCTCTGTCACTGAGAGACGAGAACCACAGCAAGGTTGTTGACAAAAAATGAAATAATGACCTTTTCAGCATGTTGGAAAAGTGCTGAACACACAGCGTAGAAAAGTGAGTTCCAAAAACCAGAAATCTTAGAAAATAAATAGTGAGCAGTTCGAGAACTTTGTCAACACCCCTAATACATGATGGCTTTCTGTCTTTTTTATTCTTTTACATCCATTATTTGAGAACTCACTTGAAAAAAGACCTTTCGAAACCGTTTAAATAATCAAGATAACAACCGTTTCCATCGCAGCAACAATTCGTGAGTTGCACATTTGAGTTTGCACGTTTGTGTAGTAGCTGCTTAAGAGACATTCCCACACATTCATGGTCCTCAGATGGTCTTTTTCTTTAAAATAACGCAATATCTACAAGATGAATCGCCACAAATTTTGTACAGATATTCATGGTTATAACCCCTTAGCAATCCTTGACTTTTCCTTGAGTGATGATGCTCCCTTTTGTTGACTTTTCCCTTAAAAAGTAAACAAAGGCAAAGAATAAGCGATCAAATGTTGAAAACGTCACAAAAACTCAATTTAGTACAAAATACTTATATGTTAACATGCTAAGCTAAGAAGGCGAACATGGTAAATATTCCTGCTAAACGTCAGTATGATTACGGACATGTTAGCATGCTGACATTAGCATTTAGCTCAAAGCTACACCATGCTAAATAACAGCCTTATAGAGCCTGTAATTGTGCTTGGCTGTAGACTCTTGTGTTTCTCTAAAGTTGCATTTCCCAAGAGTATCTATTACAAAGCCATTCTTTTTCTTCAGTCGTGAAAAGGCCTTTTTTTAATCGTACGCCATCAACATTACTACCATTTAAAGCCCTTATTTGCTGGCTCGGTTTAGTTTGTGCTACCTTTGCTGCCGTGTTCATTTGAAGTGTTTCGGTGCAGGGCATGACCAAAATGCCAGAGAAGTAATTGTAAAACGTAATGAAAAGCAGGGACGTGAATTCTTTTCCAGACAATGCTTCTCTGTTTCCAGAAAGTCCCCACAGGCCATTTTCTCCGGGCATATCTGTCCATGACTGACCTGGGAAATGACCCAAATCTGATCACTGTGATTTGTCTCAGGAAACCGACCCCCACCTTATTCTGCATGTTCACAGTGACGCCTGTGTGCAAACAGAGAAGTGATAAATCCTCTCGACACTCTCACACTGCAGCCCTCCCCCAAAAGCTTCACTTTGTGGCAGTAAATTCATGTTTCTATTGGAGGAGAAAGGGAGTCTGGCGGAGGGTCAGAATCAGGGTTCTTCTTTCACTCCCCGTTTCCTCCTCCCCTCCCCCGTCTTCAGAGGGTCTGGACGCAGTGACCCCTCGCTAGGTAAGACAACCACCAGATGATCTTAATTAAGCCCCGGCAAGTTTAGCGAATGCAGAGGAAGCAACACTGATACTCTAACACCAACACTCAGCAGATGCTAAGAAGAGAAATCCTCAGAGATGTTAACAACGCTTTCATCAGGCGTTTCAATCTTTGGGAAAGATGTCACAGTGGAGGACAAATCTCTTAAAAGCATAATTGGATCCAGAGGATACAACTCAAACACCGGGGCTGTGAATGTTAAACATCTTGCAGATTCTTGGAGAACAAGAGAGAAAGTGCTGCGTCTCGTAGAATGTCGGTGAATTCAGGGAAAATGCTGAATCATTCGAGTCCCGTGGCACAAATAACAAATGCAGATATTTGAGTTTTTCATGGGAGACTTTCGCTCTGATTGCATTTCTGCAGCGAAGAGAAATCACATGGCGATATAATGCAAAACACTCCTCATAACAGAGCAGCCTCGGAGGAGACAGTCTGAGTTTTCTTTTGTGAACGGACCGAGACGCTGCCAAGTATTTGGCCGACGTCCATTCGTGAACAAGGATACATGATTAAAAAACATGTTTGAATCCTTCCTCTTAATCTGTACTCCAGTGTAAGCATGTTATGAGCTATGAACTGTCTTCCAGTGTCTTACAGTCAATAAATCAAGTTTATCCCTTTGAAATATCATTCATATTGTTTTCTTTGATGTTTGATCTGAACTCTATTAACAAATATTTGAATAATAATGTGTAGACAACTGTGTCATTATAGCCTCAAAGACAGACTACAGTCTGTCTTTGAGGCTATAACACAAATACTTTGAATGCACTTAAAGCCAAATAAAACATCTTGAAATATGACTTTTTTAATATATTTTAAGCTTGTATTTATTGTGGAAGCTATAAGAATCGTTGAATAACATGGAACCATTTAGAGAAAAGTTCATGGTGTTGCCCATGTGCCAATACCTCCTGATGCGTGTACAAATGATACATCAAACGTGCTAAATGAAAGATAATCCATAGCACTTCAAATGGAGTGAAACTAACAACTTTTTAAGATTGACATCCAGCCTTCCTTTATCTTCTAACTTTGGTGAGTGTCATAAAAAAAGGACTTTGAGGAGGTGATGCTACAGTGCAGAGATTGCGTTTTTTATTGTGCACTCATTTACTTAAGAGCCCTTTAAAATCACTGATAACTAGTGTGACCTTGTAACCTGATGGGCAACATAATAAAACATTGAGAAAAGCCTTGTGGGGTATCCTCCCCAGCAGCAAACAGCACATTAGCATCTAGCGTGTGCACATAGTGAAGCATTTAAGATGCAGATATTTCCCTCGACAGTTGATGAAGACCAAAAACAGAGCTATAATGGGAGTTAATATTGGTCTTACTTTCACCTCCCACACACCCCCCCCTGCCTGAAACGCCACCATTAGACTCCTTTGTTTACCTCCTGAACAAAGTGTCATCACTATGTAACACTTGCGCTTCTACTGGCAAGCGCTCCAACACATTGTACGTGATAAGCTAAGGGGCGGGACACCTCTAAGCGGTTGAATCACAACTAGGGTTGCAAAGGTGCGGAAAAATTCCGGTAAATTTCCGGAAAGTTTCCGGAAAGTTTCCATGGGAAGTTAAGCTGGGGGAATACAATTTGTTTTTTAAAGTAGAACAGACAAGTTTTAATTATTTTATTGAACAATTATTTGTTTCATTGAAGAACGAAAACAGGAATGTTGAGTTAAATATTACTCATCCCCCCCAACCCCACTCATTAAAAAATGAACAAAAATGCACCCCCCATCCAAAAATCCCCACAAAGTCCCATTCAAAATGTTAAATGAAAAGAGCCCTTCTCCCTCCAAAAAGTCCCATTAAACATGCAAATCTTCCTTCAAGCAATCCTCTGCATTTTTGCTAAACCCTTTCAGTCAGTGGGCTCTTCCTGGGCCTCATCAACATCCAACTCTGAGTCTTCCTCTTCAGTGTCACTGTCCAGCCTTGTTGAGGATGGCTCTGTGTCAGGCTCAAAGAGCCTTAGGTTTGCCTGAATGCCAAGTTCCCTATGAAGAGCCAACCTTCAATTTAGAAAATGCCCAGTTTATTCCCATAAATTCCCGTTAATTCCCATGGAAAGTTTCCATCTTTGAAAGTTCCCGGAATTTTGCAACCCTAATCACAACAGAGCCGGCCAGCTAACCAATCAGAGCAGACTGGGCTCTGGTTTCAGGGTGAAAAGAGGTGCTGCTGCATAGGCAGTATGAGGACAATAAAGAGCTTTTTGAATATTAAAGCGTGTACAAATCTCACAGAAGAGACAAAATACAAATATGAACCTGAAAATGAGCAGAATAGGGCTGTTTTAAACAGTAGGGCCATTTGCTGTGGAATAATACTGAGTGTGGTTCCAGTAAGTGCCGGTGTTTACTTTGTCTATTGAGCCAAGACTGCAACTGCTGCTAATGCTAACCATGCAGCTCTTCTAGCGTTCTTTCCACACTAACCAAAAGCATAAAATGCATCACTTCAGAGGAGGTGTTTCAAATGGCAAACAAAAGAGCTTTCCTCATTATTCTAAAGTTATGCTTTTCTTTTCAGTCGCAGAAGGAAAAAAAATCGAAGCAGCCTCGCAAAGCATGACTGGAGGGTTTTAAGTTTTTGTTTGTTGAATCAGGTAAAGTAATAGAACCGTGACTTCCTCTCACCCATAAACAGCCAGCTTGAGGTCAGGGACACAGATGTTGTCGTCTCCACAATCCAGTTGAATCTGGGCCTGAGAGAGAGAGAAGGACAGACATAAATGGAGGGGAACGAGGGATGAACGAGGCATGGATTTGAAGGGTGAAATGGAGAGAAATATCCAGGGTTAATAGAAGAGGAAAAAGCTTTTGAGGAAGTGGATGTTTACAGAAGCCGGCACACCAGATTCATGATTTAATGAAAGGATAAGAGAGGATATAGACTATACATCTCCTCCACATATGAACAAAACTGTACCAATATTTGCAACAACCAGATGCCAGGAGGTTGTGTGGAAGCTGCATCCTTTCATGTTTGGAAGGATACAAGTAATAAGTGAGCTTTTACATGTGGGGAGGGACAATGGAGAAAACATGGTGAAGGTTTTCGGAGAATGAAAGGGACGATGAATTCCATCTAAACAAGCAGTACATTTTTGCGGGAAAAAAGCCTCGATCACAAAGAGTGAAAACCTCACATTGCAAACGGAGAATAGGGCTTAATCTGCATTTTTTTTAAATCCGTCGACAGATGAGTTGAAACCACAGCAGAAGATAAATGTGATTGGATTTGGCAGCATTGTCTTTCCCAGTGTTGAAGCTTCAGCTTATTCTCCTTCTCTGTCTCCACTATTTCTCTCATATTGTCATTGTTGCCGTGCCCTCATCTCTCCAACATATGGGAGACATTAGATTCCCGAAGAATGCAACCGAGAGCAGAGCATCAGCCTGGCAATAGTTAACAGTGTCTCAGCGGAGATTCACATCCAGTGCAGGACTCACGGGGCTATCGGTCATTTAACACCAAACAGACACGAGCACACACTCTCTCTCAGATCAAGTGATGACTCCCAACTTATCTCCTCTTCAAAACCACTTCATCCTCCTCTTCCTATACGTTTGATCCATGTTTCCCTCCAGCTCTTAAAGGGATTCACTGTCCTGTTGGTCAACTTTGAGGATATGAAATGATGAAAACAATGGAATGATATGGAGTTTCGTGATAAAACCTGTAAAAGACTTGTAGCAATGTCAGGAAACAAATAAAGATCCCGAAAAAACGCGTTGAACAAAATCATATTTAAGGAAAATTGTCAACTTCTGTGCAGAAACATCCAAATAATAAACTTTAATAAATACAGCGACCCTTTTACCCTCTCTTCCACACACACCTTACACAGGAGAACAGCGATTATATTCACTATGAGTGTCGCCAACAAGGTGACCCAACTAATCCAACCCATAGTTGATCACAAAATAATAAATAAAATAAACAAAGCTAATACTAAAATATGAACAATCACTTCAGTCGCTTTAAAGAAAACATTGGACCTCATTCAAAAACCACGGGTATAAACAAGTTTTCCCTTTATTGGCACATACAAGTGATTTAAGAGAATTGGCATCTCCCAACTAAGGACACCATTTTTTGTTGGTTATTTACAAAAGCATGACTTGAATCCTTCTTTTTACTCTTTGGTAAAATGTGTATAAATCGAACTCGCCCACATACTGAGTAAAACATGTCGCCTACAACAAGCTTAAGATAATTTTAGGGGCATCGATTACATCTATCAAATCTCCCAAACACCTTATAAGAAATTATTGTCAAATAGGACACTTCTGACAGAAAAACTAGATTCTACACTGAACTACTTTCATGTGGAGAAATAACAGGATTCGTTGAAAGATGGTTGTATTCATATTAAGTCACAATTTCTCTCTGGTAAAGCTCCAAACCTAGTGTGTGTGCATATTGAATCCTGGGCAGAAAAGGCAGACTCAGGAGCCCAGGATGTCTCTATACAATGCAGCAGGGATTGATAGCTCAAAAGAGTAAAAGGAGATGCATGAGAACAAAATGTCCAATTCAGAGGACATTGGTCAATGGGCTGGGTGTCAGTAATATAGAGAGGCAATGACTGAACATAAAACACATTACATTGCTATAAGTGGAGGAGCATGAATGGGATTTGACATTATTAAAATCTTACGCAGCATCATGTTAACTTTAGGTGTGGTTAGACGTTGGCCTGTTGCTCTACGACCACACCCAGTAATGACTAACATTGCACTGCAGTCATCACATCACCGCCACAATATTAAAATAACAACTCAAGCAGCAAAACCACACCACTCAGCTGTGGTTCATTTTCTTTAATCCTTTATTTTCTCGACTGATTACGTCTTAATGGGATAGAAAAAGTGAAATGTAGTCTTTTAAAATCTTTGCACACAAGAGACAGCATGAAGCCTAGTGTTTCTCTAGGAGTCTTTCTGAGTCTTGAGTCTTTCAATGGAGTTCTGTTTGTTGTTTTACGTATTGAGCCTTGAAATAAAGCAATTTTCTACCATTGTCTGTCCTTCAATTGGGTCCTACCTGCTCGGCTCATCATGACAGAAGAATACAACACAGACAGATCGAGACACATCCACAAAATAGCTTTCCCATCATCGTCTTTTAGGCAATTCCTTAATACTTAATGGCATCACACCTTTGAGACTTAGCGGTGTTTACAAGAGAACGAAACGGGTTGTATCTGCTACTTTTCTCTCGCGTAGAGCCCGTTCGTTCACACGAGGCCGTAACGGAACCGCGGAAACGGACCCCGCAAACGATAACGGGTCCCAAGGTGGATAGATCTGCAAACGGAACGCTCTGGGGGGTCCAAACAGCTCAGTGTGTACGCCCTATACAATCATTTCCTGATAACGATGAAGCCATAGCCCCGCCTCTGCTGCTCACTGCTGTAGCATGGTCAGTAGCTACTGTCAGTAGCTACTGACATGCTACAGATGTTAGCGCAAAATCTACAGCTCCTCTACCACAACCATCAGCAACAAGTGGACATGGAGAATTACATGAACAGTTGAACTACATGTTGCTAAATCCACCGCGGGGCATAAACAGAAGGGCAACCATGGCAACCATGCTTCTTCGCTGCTTTTGGTGTATTTTGTGGCAGAAGTACAGCGCCACTTACAGGCCCGGCATATGTACTACAGCGTTTCCAGTGGTCTCGTGTGAACGGACACGTTAAATGAGCCGAATGCGTGTGAACGGAATACTTTTTTGATAACGAATTCGGTCCGTTTGCGTTTGCGCTCCTGTGTAAATGGGGTCTTACTTCTCTTGTTTCTGTATTTGATAGAGAGTAGTTAATGTTCACAAATATTGAAAAAGGCTTCCCAGGCCATGTAAAAATATATGGAAAAGCCCTAATGTGCTTTTTGGGGGTTTTCCCTAGGTTTTTGTGCATGTAAATGGTCCCAAAGTTCCCTCCAAAGCAAGTGTCTCTTCCACCGTCAGCACAGGCAGTATGAGAGAAATAAAGAGCTTTTTGAACATTAAAGCATGGAGACATGTCCCAGTCGAGACACTAAATACAGATATGAACCTGGAAATGAGTATAATTACATAAGAAGAAGGGAGAACACCAAGGGATGAATTGTTTAGTGTCCTTTAAGGTTTCAAGGCTGAAAACACTTGGTTGTTTTCTGTTAGAAACAAGTACATGACTGCACACTCACGCACCCACTTTACCTTGTATCACTCACATAAACATGTGCACGTTTCCAGGCTGTGTCTCTGGTGGAGCGGACCGCTGGCAACATACATAAACAAACCACAACCAGATGTGTGTGAGTGGAACGCCGCCCAAACCCAGACGGAGCTGTCAGTCCTCCCTCTGTGTTTCTGCACAGCCATGCCTCTCCGCTCCTCTATAAACCGTCCAACTCTTCATGGAGGAGAGAAAACACTCCTCCTGATTCCTGACTCCTGAGATATTTATTTCGTATTTTTGTATTTTATTATACATGTTGCATTGTTGGAGGAGCTCAGGTCAGAAGAATTTCAATGCCATTTCTACACCAAAAAACTGGTTCATGCACTCGTCTTCTCAAGACTAGATTACTGCAATGCACTCCTCTTCGGTCTCCCAGCCAAATCCATCAACCGCCTGCAACTTGTCCAGAACAGCCAGAGTTCTCACCGGTGCAAAAAAGGTCTACACACATAACCCCCATACTTGCACAACTACACTGGCTCTATGTCCACTACAGGATCCAGTTTAAGGTTCTGCTCCTGACTTACAAAGCCCTGAATAAGCCCAAAATACCTCCGTGACCTCATCCGTACCCAGACATCTACCCGCTTCTCCGCTCCAGCCACGCTCCTGTTCTTTACATCCCCCGCACACGTCTCCGGACAATGGGAGACCGAGCCTTCTGCTCATTCGCCCCGCGCCTCTGGAACTCCCTCCCAGATCAGCTGAGATCTGCCGCTTCCACCGAGGTCTTCAAAACCGTCCTTAAGACCCTCTTCTTTCGGCAGGCCTTCCAATAAACATTGAGCATGGTACACCTGGAGTACTGCCATTTTTATCGCTATCTCCGACTTTTTTTTTTTTTTTTAATCTCTCAAATTGTATCAGTGTCCCTTGTTGTGAAGCGCTTCGAGATTTGTCTTGGCAGATGAGAAGCGCTATATCAATTAAATGTATTATTATTATTATTATTACTGTAGCTTTGTGCATATGTCAATAAAACCTTTGAATCTTGAATCCTTTACTTGAGTAAAAGTACAACAAATATGGTGTTAAAATACTCCATTACAAGTTAATGTACTGATTTCAAAAGTACAAAAGTATAAGCATCAAAATATAATTAAAATGCAAAAAGGAAAAGTAGTCATTTTGCACATATCAGCTAAATGTACTACAAGAATCAAAAGTAGAAGTATTTGTCTTATTTTCATTAGGGTTAATATATTCTCCTGTTTTATACATAAGAGCATTTTCGTACTAGTTCTAGTTTGTCAATGTGGACCAAGTTAAGATACTAGAAATACTGTGATTAGTAGTACGTACTGTATTATACCATATCAACATATCATGTGTTTTTATATGTCAAAAGTACCTATGGTGAAGTACAAAGTATGATATTTGCCTCTGAAAAGTAGTGGAGTAGAAGTTTAAAGCAGTGTTTTATGGGAATATTCAAGTACAGTACATCAAAAGGTAGAATACTTAAGTAAATATACTTAGATACTTTCCATTACTGATCTCCACCTCTTACCATATGGGCTTCGGCTCTATAGGAGGCCTTTACGATTGATGTCAGTTTTAATATGGCCGCCTGTAACCTCAGCCTTCGCCATCCAAATAAATCCCCTGCATGCAAACTGTAAACATTGGGACATGTGCTGTGGTGTAGAGGCTGAAGCTAAAGTGTGTGTGAGCGCCGTTTGTTCACGATTTAAAATAGTTTGGTACCGTTTTGTAAAAGAAAGGTCATGACGCCATCTGTTCAGCTCTCTCTCTCCACTGGTGAGCGTTGTGGTGACTCTCTGCTTAGTTCATAACATGCAAGGCGTGCGGAAATACAAGTGTTGTGAGGTGCAGACGCTCAGTGTGGTGATGTAGAATATAGATTCAGTGTATGACTCTACACAGACACACACTCCTTATCTTAGGAAGTTTGGAATTAAGACAGACAGTGCTTCATGGATTATTTTGGGATTTCTCAACCTGGATATATTTGTTTAGATGCATTTGTTACACATCATGTTTAAAGGGGCCCTATTATTCTAATTTTCAGGTCTATATCAGTATGTAGTGTCTCTACTGGGACATGTCTCCATGCTCTAATGTTCAAAAAACTCTTTATTTTTCTCATACTGCCTGTGCTGCAGCACCTCTTCTTTTGGCTAGCGCTCCAACACATTGTACGTGATAGGCTAAGGGGTGGGACATCTCTAAGCGGTTGACCAATCACAACAGAGCCGGCCAGCTAACCAATCAGAGCGGGAGTGTTACAAATTGATGTCACTATGTGCAGGAAGTAAACAAGGGAATCCAATGGAGGCGTTTCAGGCAGTATTTGTGAAGAGAAACTTCCTCTAAAGGGAACACAGGTATTTTAGCCTTCTGCAGACCATTTACATGCTCAAAAACCTAGGGAAAAACCCCCAAAAAGCCTAAACTAGAATTTCCATATAATTTTTCATGGCCCTGGGAAACCTTTTTCAATATCTGGGAACATTAACTACTCTCTATCAAATACAGAAACTAGAGAAGGAAGTCTCAAAGGTGTGATGCCATTAAGTAAAGCATGGAATTGCCTCATAGACAATGAATGGGAAAGCTATTTTGTGGATGTGTCACGATCTGTCAGTTTTCATGTTTTATTTACATTCACAAAAAGCCTATAGAACACACCATAGGAAACGGGAAACCCCAAATGCATAATAGGGCCTCTTTAAAAATACTGAAGCTGTCAACTATGCCATGAAATAAACCTTAATGAAATGTATTTAAAAATGTTGGAGCCCACTGCATACATGACGTAACTTTTTGTGGCATTGGTTTTACGAGGTACTTTGCATCATGAGTTAATATACATACCTTCTGCTCTATTCGCTGCTCCGTCTCATAATTCAGGATCGGTCTGAGGCCATGCTGGTCCTCCGGGGCCTCGGGATCCAGACTGAAGTTCAGGCTGATGAAAATGGGAGAGAGTTTATCCCGAAACTCCTCTTCCCCCTGCACACAGAGAGAGAGATGCAACCATGTGAGAAAAGAAGCAGGAACTTCGGAAAATATGGTTAGAAATGTGTCATCATTTTGGGATTTCCAACATTTGAGTTACTTTCATTATGAAACCCTCCTTTAAAAACATGCAGTAGGCATTTCTTTTATGGATTAAACAAAATCAGAAGCAGATGTCACGGACACTATTGGCTTATACTGTCTGTAGTATTAAAGAAACCCTATTATGCTTTTGGGGTTTTATCTTTCCTGTGGTGTGTTACTTGTAAGTAGGTTTTTGTGACTACTTTTGTTTACTTCCAGAACATAGTGACATCACTGTGGAACACTCTCAGAGGACTCTTTAAAGTAGAGACGCTACATACTGATATACACCTGAACATCAGCAGGAGAGGACTCTTTAAAGTAGAGACACTACACACTGATATACACCTGAACATCAGAAGGAGAGGACTTTTTAAAGTAGAGACACTAAATACTGATATACACCTGAATATCAGCAGGAGAGGACTCTTTAAAGTAGAGACACTACATACTGATATACACCTGAACATCAGCAGGAGAGGACTCTTTAAAGTAGAGACACTACATACTGATATACACCTGAACATCAGCAGGAGAGGACTCTTTAAAGTAGAGACACTACACACTGATATACACCTGAACATCAGAAGGAGAGGACTTTTTAAAGTAGAGACACTAAATACTGATATACACCTGAACATCAGCAGGAGAGGACTCTTTAAAGTAGAGACACTACATAATGATATACACCTGAACATCAGCAGGAGAGGACTCTTTAAAGTAGAGACACTACATACTGATATACACCTGAACATCAGCAGGAGAGGACTCTTTAAAGTAGAGACACTGCATACTGATATACACCTGAACATCAGCAGGAGAGGACTCTTTAAAGTAGAGACACTACATACTGATATACACCTGAACATCAGCAGGAGAGGACTCTTTAAAGTAGAGACACTATATACTGATATACACCTGAACATCAGCAGGAGAGGACTCTTTAAAGTAGAGACACTACATACTGATATACACCTGAACATCAGCAGGAGAGGACTCTTTAAAGTAGAGACACTAGATACTGATATACACCTGAACATCAGCAGGAGAGGACTCTTTAAAGTAGAGACACTACATACTGATATACACCTGAACATCAGCAGGAGAGGATGGGCCTTTTTAAATACTGTTTAACCAACAACAACGGTGTGGCCCCTTTAAAGGAACACATGGTGTATAAACAGTCTGACAAATGAGGGGATGTTGGTGCATTTCTACTCAAACATCTCTCATCCCGTCAAAGAGTAATGTGCTCCGATCATTATGTCGTTACAATGAACGTCTACACATATGACCTAAGTGTTTTTGGCAGGCATTTACTTTGATCAGGTCACCATTGAGTGATGAGAAGATTGGTACTGTACCAGTTTCACCTCGAATAGCACTTCAAACAGCAACTTCAAACCCTGTCTATTAGGAAAGGACTTTAACCTGCCAGCGGGTTAACTACAGTCACCTGGGGCTGCAGGTGCAAAACAGTCACTGATTAGATGGGGCCGGGAATAACAAGCGGAACATTTGTGAAAGATAAATAAGGCATTTTGAGAGGCTTGAGATGATTGGCCTGAAAGAAAAGTTACAATAACTTAAAGTTCATGAACAATCTGTCTAGTTTTCAACGTCCGTGCAGTGCATTGCTAAGGCGACGAAAAGCAATGGGATTTTTCCATTTGATGTGATTTTGTGTCACCATCGCTAGGCTAAAGGTGGCTTATGTTTGGCGTGATGACATTTAGTAGTTTATTTAGTCACTTGTTGGCAACCGCTCTTTAAAGACACATAGAAGCTTCGGACATTCATGAAAGAAGGAGTATTTACTGACGTATTTTAAACAAAGAATATCTTCAGCTTGTGTGAGACACAGACCTTTTCTTAGGCTTCTAACTTGGAGACTAAAATGTGAACTCATTCTAAACTCATTCCTGCACCACTCTATATGGGTCATAGTAGGTTTAAAACATGTCAATAGAAGAATTCTTCAGATAACATTCTTCTTCAAGTGGAAAACAAAAAAATATTTTATAAAATCTGAAATCTCTAAGGTGCTACAAAAAGACATTACATATCCCTGAGAGGCAGCTATTTGACTGTATACATACTGAAGTAGGTTTAACAACATGTAAAAAGAAGCTGGGGGAGGGGGGCAATATTGTGGGAAAACCTTTTTCAAAAATTGTGTTTGAGGTTTAAGCGAAAACTTAAAATATATTTAAAAATCTCACTTTAGCGAGAACAAATCTGACATTTTCTAAGGTGCTACAAAAACACATTTATATCTCATAGAGGCAGCTGTGTGACTGACCCTCAGATAGATCTTGGTCTCATGGCACGAGCGTTCTCCGTTCTCCAGGCTGAGGGTCTTCAGCAGAAAGGGCTGCTGGCTGTCCAGGAACAAAGTCCTCCTGATGGACTCCTTCTGGCTCAGCTTCACGCTGTCCAGATGGACCTCCACCACAAAGCCTTGGAGATACACACATATAAAAACACGCAAGGTAAGAATGTAGTGAACATGCACTGTAGATCTATATGGCTGTTTATACGCATACAATATATTATACATAAAAAATATGCATATGCAGAGGCACACACATATGAAGTGGTACACATTAAAATAAACCACCTTTATGTGCTGTTCACAGAATGAGTGCATTGTTGCAGCCCACATGACAACAACTATGCAGAGAACACAGACAACGCACACCGGTGCACTTTAAGTAAACACACACACACTTTTCTAAACTGCTGCAGCCCACCAAGTTACCCTCTGTTTACAGGACTGTTCTTTTATCTTGATCCTAACTGGCAAATTGACCACAGAGAAGTCCAGCATACTTGTGGCTGCGCAAGGAAAGCAAGGTAATAGGGACCATGTGTGTGTGTGTGTGTGTGTGTGTGTGTGTGTGTGTGTGTGTGTGTGTGTGTGTGTGTGTGTGTGTGTGTGTGTGTGTGTGCCTCACCTAGATGAGAGGGGAGGTGCTTCCCATTAGCCAGCAGGCAGAAACCGATGCTGACACTGGAGGTTGAACACAGACAGAAATATGAAGAGAAATAACTTCAACACTGATCTCAGACAGATGTGTTTACACTGATTTGAGGAACTTCTGTATATCCATTTCTTTTCATGAAATCAAACCCCACGTTCAATAGTATTTATGCACAAAGGTTTTTCTGGAATTACCATTCAGTGTATTTACAGACAGTAATTACCTCTCTATGGAGAAGATACTCACAGGTTTTCAATTAAGACATTTTACATTTCTTACAAAATCTGTTAAATCTGTTTGAAATATTCCCATTTTGTCACTAAATCACATTGATTACAAACAGTTTTGGAGGTCACTCGGTCGTAGTTATTGACATTAGTTACTACTGCATGGCTCAGGACTAATCATTCATTTGTCAGACTGATTATTAGACAGCTTAGTCGAATACTCGATTCTGATTGGTCAATTTCGACATTCCAGAGGTCTGCTATTTTTCGTTAGGAGAACGTTGCTGAGGAGAGCAGACCGTTGCGAAGGAGGACGCTCTAAACAAGGGACTACAGTATGTACAGTCAAATAAAACCAGTCATTATCAGTACAGCGATCTGTTGGATCAAGACTCCTCAAAGTAACCAACGATGACCATTTCCTGCTGTTGTTTACAAAACTCCTAGCACTAATGTTGCTGTTACCAAGGGTGTAACCATATAAAACAGGCTAGAAATCTTAATCGTTGCAACTTTTAGTTACAAATCCTTAAAGTAATCAATGCCTGGAATCTTGTAAATGTTCACTAACAGTTACTCGTTCATTTTGAGGAAAGTTAAATCCCTTTTCCAACCTTTTCAATGTTAATAATAACCACTCTCTCCACCATTTCATCTTTCCATACGACTTGGTAAATGCCTCTTACGTCAGTCTAAAAATGTTCTGGTTAGCGCAATGGTTAAACTGACTTTGTGGAAAGAGCTTCATTGGGATTGAAAGCAGGCTAAAATGTTCCCCTTTTCTTTCACTGGGTCTAAGAATACTGAGTGTGTAGTTCGGAGCGGCTCAAACAGGAAACTGGCATTAGTCATTTGACATTCTGGTGAGGAAAAGTTTGGAAAGCTGAAACTGAACAAAGACGTGTGTTTCATAACATTGGCAAGACTTCCCATGTTCTGTTATTGTCGAGGAGCTCTTAAACCTCTCTCGAGATCTTTCTTAAATCATTAAAGACATTTCCGCTACAATGACATATTGTACGCTGGATCAAACGGTGTATAATCGTCCTGTTAAGATGCAAATGGAAAGCTCCACTTGCACATTTTATAGGACATGGCAACCATTTTTAACGTACATGGAAAGTTTGAAACTGTCTACTCTTCCCTAACTGATTCTTCATTTTTTTTTTTTTTTTAACTGAATTAGAAAACAGATTTAAGTCAACCATGACTGACGTTTATCTCAACCTTATGTGTTTTTTTGTTGTTGTTGTTTTTTGTGCTGTGATTTTAACCATCTGTTTGTCTAACATTTTTAAATGTTTTTGTACTATTAATCTTGTCTTATTCTGTTTGGGGGAGGGTTAAAAAAAATGGACAAACTGCACACATGTTTTTTTTGTCATAGTGTTGTTTAAAAAAAAGGAAAAAAAGGATTCAAATGGAAAATAAGGAAAATAGTTGACGTCCATACCATGACACGGTGGTGGTTTCAGTCCCTGTGATCAGCTCACAAGTCTTCTCCTCGTGGTTAAACATGGTCGGCTGCACCGTGAGAGAAGCACTGGCGCTCACTATTGGTCGAGCTCTGATGAAGAGACAGAGAATTAAGGCATTAGAATAAAAAGAAGCGTAGATACTGTTGTAACTATACTACAAGTTGTGTTCACATACCTGTATAAGACTGCTTTATCAGCCCCAAAAGCACCAACTATCAGATCTGCAAGAAGTGAAAGTTGCATGAAGATATTACAGCAGATGGCAAAGTGTTGAAGGGATATATCAGATTGTTTAGTTTAGTCGGGGTAATGATCCACATTCAGTGTATTACATTTCCAGAAATAGATAGGAGTGCCAGGATAGGAGTAGACGGGGGCATCAAAACATTTTTTTTCAAGTAAAAGAAAGGCCCAGCTCCCAAAATCATGCTAAGTTTAAATGTGTAATATAATTCGATTTTTTTACCTTTTTTACCTTGAAGTTAGACAGCCATTTGTGATGGGAACATGTTACCTTTATCTAGCAGTTTCTGGGTTCTGCTTATTGATTTTTTTAAAGAAGATTTGGTAGCTTTGGTGAGGGTAAAGATGTCCAATATGGCTTCAGTTCCCTGTAGTAAAAGGCTCTCTGACAGCAAGGTTGGGTGTTAAAAATAATCTAAATAGAGCCTATAGTTATGTTGTATGTGACGGGACTACGGATGGAAATTAGCTCAAAGCTAAAATCCGGCTCATTTACATTTCAAAGCATTATTTTGTTTAAAATGTTCATTAATGTGCATTGTCCCGGTTCAAATAAACGATTAAATGAAAAATACCTAAACTGATATTGATTTTTTTTAAGTGGCTTAAATCTGTTTTGCTACTGCTCCCATGCAGACTGATGGAGCCGTGCCAACCGCCTGTAGACAATACACTGAATATGGATCAGTTAAGTACCTAATTCAACCCCACTTCGAGAAAAATCAAAACAATCCAATGAATAAATCATTGATTTCTGCAGTACCTGGATAGCCGTTTTGATCGAGGTCGCTGTTGCCTCGCAGGGAAAAACCAAAACTTGCTGGGAAAGAGCTGGAAGCCCATTGGCCGGAGAGAGTCTGAGTGGGCGTGTCTATCAGTCCTTCAGCAAAGCCATTATAAATGAGAACCAATCCCTGCTGGTCGTCCCCTCCATAGGGACAGCCGATGGCCATGTCTGTTGAAAATAACATCAACACACGATATTCAGAATTTCATGTTTTCTCAAATACTGTATTTACACGGTATATCTCACACACACATCTCCATTTTAGGTCTGAAGCTGAAGCCTACATTCAGAGTTGTATGCTGACAATGTAGCTTTTTATAAGCGAGCTACTAAAAATCTAGTCGTACACATGATCTCTCAACTACGACTGCTTTCTCAGGTTGCTTATTGAACCGAGGAAGTCTTGGCTAAACTGTTTCAGCCAGCGATTAACCGTCAATTTAGCCTCATTTTAGACTGGTAGTCAAGATGACTTGCTATTGAGATGTTGACATTTTAAAATGTTTATTTCTAGTCTTTTACTTTTATTGTACAATGCCATGTCTTTTTATGCTGCTACAACACAAACATTTCCCAACTTGGGATCAATAAAGTACTTCTTATCTTATCTTATCCTATTAGGGTAGGTTGGTTGGGCCATTAAAAAAGTCCCTGATTATTTTGTGGTGTTTTATATAATATTATTTTTGTTTTATGGTGATTAACTTCTTCATATGTAGACCCCTACCGTTGAATCCGTCCTGGTTGAGATCCCCCAGCGGAGCCAGCGAGGTGCCGAAGCGGCTGAAAGCCTGTTGACCAATCACATGGCTTGGCTCCAGCATCAGAGGGCCTCTCTGCAGGTAAACATACACCTTCCCCAGCTCCTCCAGACGACCATCGGACCCTCGACGCATGAACATCGGAGCGCCCACTATCAGGTCATCCAAACTGGGAAGACAAAGGGAAGAGAGATTAAGACTTTGGCAGATATCCAAACTGGCAGCAGTGATAAGTGATTAACATTTGAGTATATCAGCTTAAACATACTTTAAGGAGTTTTTCACTGGTTGAGCAATCTCAATTTAATACTGACTTTTAAATCCAGGCTGAAGACTTTTCTTTTTGCAGCTACTTTTACATCTCACACACTGTAACTTTTATTCATGTACCTTTGTATTCATGTTTTATTATCTTTGCTTTTTAATGTTATGCTCTTAATGTCTTTCATTTTGGTAAAGCACTTTGAATTGCCCTGTGTTGAAAAGTGCTATATAAATAAACTTGCCTTGCCTTGATGATTCACTATGACCTACTTAAGAACCCCAGAGAGAAAAATCCGATTCTTTGCAAAATGATAAAAAAAGATTTACAGCACTCGGATCGTAAGTGTTTACATTTACAAAGTTAAACAGTAATATGTTAGCCAGTTAAAATGAAGCACAGGGATATTTGTCTTCAGAGAATTGTATGTCTTCATGTTTTGTGTTCATTGCTGATCCTAAAGTAGGAAATAAAAGCTAAAAGGAACTGTGATTGAGCCCCGACAAAAACAACCACGTCAATCATTTGATAACTTTCCGGATATGTAAGGATTCAAAGTTCCTACAAGATCCCGCCTACTTATTGACTAAGTATGTAATATGTGGTTTTACAGCAATGCCGTTGGTGGCTAAAACAAAGCTAGCTAAAGTTTTGGCTAGCTTCAGTTGAATGTAGCTAACATTAGCCGCATTTGTTGAGCAAAGGAAGAACCAGCAAAGCTTTCTGTGATTGTTTGTGCTGCTCTGCATTCTGAAATAATTGAAAAAGTATTAAAAGAAGCTGTTTTTTATTTCATTCGCTTCCAAAACAAGTGCGCAAGTTAGCAAACTTTAAAACACACTAAGAATAAGTTCTGACTGATGATATAGAATAGTGAATAGGGATTTTGTGGAAGTGAAATCAACAAAAGGAGAACTCTACACTGAGAGGAAACTGAGGGTATTTTTAAGAAAAGTTCATGACACAGTCGAGAGTGACAGGGTGACTGAGCATGAGCATGGGAAACTTTCGCTTCAGTTTCAGTGACCTCATCTTTGCCGTTACACTTATTTCCCCCATTTTGTCTCTATTTCGACAGTTTTTACCATCATCCCATCATAATCCCCTCTGTTTCAGCCCTGTTTCCAAAGTGCTGATTCTCTGTCTGTTACTTTAGATGAAAATAAGGAGCCCCTCCCCACGCCCCTCTGAGAGACATTTGGTTAAAAAGAACTCAATGGTGCTCTAGGAGGAGATTCAGGTGATAAGGTGGGGGGGGTGTTACCTTGGTTGGTGATTGGCTAATGGTTACACAAGACAAAACATCGTTATGACATCATAAAGTGGCCAAAATCTGATCAGCTCATTTTCAGACAGGTTTTTATAGAAATGGATCAGGACAAAAAGAGAGAGAATCTTTGTTCCTGAAACTTTCAGAGTCTCTGTACACAGAGGGGACACATGTTGATGTAGAAGAGACATGACAAAGTGGATTTTGCACAATAGGTGACCTTTAAAATGTTGTGAATTTTGTCTCCAGTATAGATAAGCCATCCACTCACCCGTCGTTGTTGATGTCGGTCGCTGCCACTGCGTATCCGAAGTAAGACCCCATCTGGAACGCATTACAAACAAGACTGAGTTAGCCTGTAATCACACCACGGTGCACAGATCCCTTTCTTTTTCTTTCATTTTCTTACTCCATGCCCTTTTTTCCTCTTTTGTACTCTCCTTCACCAGACCCCGAAGCTTTCCTCTTCAATCTCTCAATCCCAAAATCCCCTGGGGTCTCCTCTTCGCTCCCTTTTCATGGAGCTCAGTGTTCGAGCTTCTGTAAGAGGTACGGGGTCCTGGGGATCAGGAATCCAAACCCCTTTAAAACTCACTCAGAGTAATACACATGGGCCTTGGGTTTTTCCGGTTACATTTCATACCATATATGATAAATTAGGGTCAGGTTACATCCTTTAGCGAGTATTGTTTCAAAGTGATATGTACACAGAGATTGGAGACCCTTGTGAAAAATGAGACAACATATCAGGGTTGTCTTCCTGTACCACACATGCAAAACAGCTCATATCTACATAAATCAAACTAATGATCCGGACAAAGTTCAGATTCATTGCGATACCCCGTAAGAAGCTTTGCCAGATAGATTTACACTCTTAATAATATGATCTCCACTTCCTGTAGAGCTGAACCACAGGGATTGTTTACCTGAGCTGAAGTGATATCAGGGAGCCTAGAAATAACATGAAATATAATAAGGAAGTAACTTATATTTCCGTAGTAAATAGTGGTTAAGCACAACATTGACATATTATCACCTTTAGGTTGATATGGTGAACAAAGGTAGATGCAGATACGATACAAAACTATGTATGTCCATTACTCCTTCCGCATTGTTTTTGGTGTTTTATTTTAGTATTGTACAAATATATCTTATGGCCACTTATAGTAGTTTAATCTAAAGGACTCTAGGAATAAATCACCTGTATCCTTTCACCTCAAGAAATGCTTTTTTTGAAACTAATACCAATGCTGCATTTCTTCTGCATAGCGAAGCTTGGCTCTAACCAATTAGACCTGCTTTTTTTAATATATTTCCAAAAGTTGTTGATAGTGCTTTTTAGGAACCATCTCAGTTGGGGTTCCAAGTAAGCTGAGATGATACGAAAAGAAGTTAAAACTTTCGTCACTAAAGCTAGACCTGCACAAAACCATCCTGCGCCGATAAAGCCAAGCTAACGTCAAACTGCAACCACAACTTTTTTATCGCTTGACTCAAGTTCTCAAAATGGCAAGCCCCAAAACTTCGCTCTACAAAGACTTTCTGCTGTTTGGATACCATTGAAAGGATCCAGCAAGTCTTGCATTTAAGATTATCTTGCGGTAGTTTGAAACTGGCGATCCTAAGGCTATGCTTTGGTGGTACTGAGGGGGAACTACAACAAGAGGAAAAACAAAATAGAGAAAGCATAAAATAAATGAATGTATAATTGTATAATATGATTAAATTGACATGCATTTTAACAAAGAACAAATTCAATACTTAAAATCAAGATACTCCTCATTGAAAATCATGAGCGATCAAAACTCCAAGCCAATAAAACCAGAACAGTCCGACTTCTTTAACAATAATGGTCAGATACCTCTAGAGATATCAAGTGAAAAACTACTTTGGTAAAAACAACATGGTCCCTGAGTCATGAGACATTGTTCTGTGATTTGGAAACACAGATTGTTTTAGTAGGCCAATGATACTTGGCTAGAAGAAATATTGTTTACTGGCTTAGAAAAATGACAAGATTTAAGGTTTCATTCACCAAACAACAGGGGCCTCTTTCACAAAGACCCTCTGGGGTGTTTTTGCAGCTGACTTTGACGACACAGAGAGCAGAGAGTCCATTAGTTTACCTCCGAACTCTCGCTATGACTTAACAGTTTACTCAGCGCTTTGAGACTGACACCTCTGAGCTGATGACCTCCCACACTGAACACACACACACACACACACACACACACACACACACACACACACAATCTCATGTGTCTGGGGTCACATTCTCTATCTTCTTACTGTGTTAAATTACACAATAAAGTCACCAGTAAATCAGTTTTCTTCACGGAGTTGTTAGCATGTCCCAACTCAACAGATAGTTTTGCATGTTTTTCAGTTTTGTTTTGCGTAATCGTTCCTCCTTTCGATGCCAAAATAGTTCCCAAAGCGACTTCATTTCAGTCCTACGCAAGAAAAAATTCCAAAGTTGATCAAAGGTTTCATTTATTCTGCAACCACAGTTACAGTAGTCTGAGTCAGACAAACCATGAGTGTAACTTTGAAAAATACAGCCTCTTTAGTGCCAAGTTCCCACTGTATGTTTTCGCCAATTCAGTTAGGAAGTTCAGTTTCCATCCATCAGTTTTTATGTGCATTTGCAATTGAAAATATGAGTGGATTTAAAAAAACACTTGAAACGCACTTGCCTGAGAAGGAAAAGATGGTATATAACGATAAATATATAAAGGAAACAATTGTAACCTAAACTTAGCCAATAAATCCTTACGTAGATGAAGCAAATTAGTTTCATGCCCACTCTTTGGAACAAGGAAATAAAAGTGACGTTTTCAATACGTGCCGCTCTCCTTTCAATCGAGAAAGCCTATAAGTTTCAGCTGAACTTTAGAAAGCAATTTTTAGTTACAGTGTAGGAGTAAGGGACATTTTGTTTTTTAAAATAACATATCATATTTTAAGAACTATGACTAACAGCTCAGCGAGTGACTCACAAATTCAACCACACTACAGGACTTCCTGATTTAAAAAGCACATGCTCAATCAATGCAGTGACAACATGAACACTAGTCTGCTCGGCTGTTTCTGGGTTTGGGTTACAGCTTTTTAGGAACCTTGAGCTGTGCATACTGTAAGCTCAAACTCTGACCCTCTCCACAGGGCAAATTCCTTAATCTCCAGCCCTCCAGCCAATTTAAACGTGTACCCACATATGAAAATGGGGCTATATTACAGAAGACATCCAGCCAGATGTGCAATACCTGCTCTCCTGTCAAGTTGAGCAGAGACTTCAGGTCCTTTCCATTCAATATGGACACCTAGTGAGACGGAAAACATAGATTATTCAGGTATACTGCATGTTTATACTTTTAAATGTGTTTTTTTTCGGTTAAATATCGAGATTCCTTACTACACCATAGAGCATGAGTCCTTTAGGAACTCCTGTGATGAAATCTGCATCAAGAAAGCAAAGGTTAGGAGATTTCAAAACAACACTGATGACAAAAAAAGGTGTGACCACACTACAAACATTTGAAATCTTGCCAAGTATATTTGTCTAATATCTAGTCAGAATATGTCTTTACACCTGCTATAAGACACAATAACTTCACAAGTAACACTGCAGTGAGATATCAGGTGTTTTAGTATCTCAGATGAAACTTGTTTTTTTCACATTTTTATTAGAAAATCACCAACTAACATCAGAAAACGAAAACCTTTGAGCATTTGCGGCTTATTTTGTAACACAACATTTCCTGATTCTGGTAAAATATAGTTCAAAATAAGTTCTCCCAGCTAATTACAAGATCTGATTTATCTAAATATCCCATATTCAATGAATTTACGAAGCACATTTTCACTTTCGGCAGATTTTTGTACTTATTTCAAGTGAAAACACCTTGTTTCTGCATTTTTTCCAGTGCAATGAACAAAGACACTTCATGAAGTTTGAGGTTTGTTTGTATTTTATTCCCCTCTAATTGTTCCTGCTTCCGGAAAACTTTTCCACTCAATCACGTGTGTCAAGGCTGAGCAGTTAGACATTAGACAGAGTTTGACCCTGTAGTCAGCCATGCATGTTGTCTCTCTGTACTGTAAACATGACCCTCACCTTCCTCATCATCCCCACTGAACTCGCCACCAGCCACAGAGTAACCTGCAGGAGGAACAAAGATTAAAGACAGAGTGAGAAAGAGATCAAACAGCTGTGGTTGGGAGTGGTGAATAACATTAAAAAGGTTTCATAATACATCATCTGTTTTAGTGTGTGGGTTATAAGAAGTTTTAACAACACGTAGCTAATTTGTTTAATGATATTAGATTAGCGAACTAATTGCTCTTTTTTAAATAAGCCTTAAAGCTAGCTTCAGCGAGCTAACCCAGCAGCACAGATTACACCCACTTAGCTAAAGAACGATAGCCAATTTACATTTGAATCACCAAAAGGTAAATCATGACAGGTCTTTTGCTTGTTTATAATTATGGTACGTTGCAATCTCCCCATAGACACACATCTCCCAGCTATAGAGGTTTTAGTCTTGCTGGTTACTAGTAAAAGAAATAGCCTTCACACATTGTTGTTGTCAGTCATGTAGCGCATGTAGCATCATTTGTTTACATCAACTGACAATTTTAAATGAGTAATGTTTCAGTTTTTACATCTTACAATGTCTATGTGTCTTATTTTACAATTGACGGTTGACTTCATGCTTTGCAAAACCTGGTGCCTTTCCAGAAAATGCAACATAGGCCTACTGCTAACAGTTCAGTCAGATATTAGCGCGTTGTAAGCTAGTAGCGGCTAATGTACTGTAGCAAAGAGCTGCTAGCTTCAAGGATAAAAGGCACCTGATACAGACATCTGGCAAGCTCACTTCTTTCTTACTCTAAATCCTAACTTCCAGCGATTGAGTTGCATCATATTATCCAAAAAGGAACTAGCAAAAGTAACGCTATGTCTAAGCAAGGTAGCTCTGGATGTTTTTCTGGCCACTTTTTATACAACCGCGTATTGGCTTTCTTCAATTTTCTGATTACGAAGTTGACAATGTGATATGAGGTTGCTGTTAGAGGAATGTTCATCGTATAAACCACAAATTGGCTCGTAAGCAGCTAGCATGCTTAAGCGGTACTTCTATGCTACAAGCAACTAGCTCTGGATTGTTGGTTTGGTCACTTTTTAAACTGGTCTTTCCATCCTTATTATGAACTCCTTATTGATGAGTGAGACCGCTTTCCTTTGCGCTGAATAAAGACAACAGCAAAAAACGAATCTAATTGTAAATGTTATTAGGTCAGTAATACTATTATAACTGAAGCAAATTTGATAGAAAATGAACCTAGCATTTATATAAAATGAGAATAACTAAATGCAAATGTTAGGGCTGATATGTTGAGAAAAGGTTTCCCTCAATAGGCACTGTTTTATTGGAGTGCAATGCTAAATCAATGGGGTACTCACACGACCAGAAACTATAAAACTATATATAAACCATAAATATTCCTCAGCCATCTGGAAGGGGGTTGGGGAACGATCAGAAACCCGACAGTATTCCCCTACACTGTGGCCCTTAAACTCCAGGCCCCACAGTTTGAACATTTGGAAGAAGTTAATGACGGCAAAATGTGTGTCCTGAGGCCAGCACCAGTCACAGTCACTTTTACGCTGCTATGGACAATTTTGCACTCCCTTTTGCACAATGTAAATCTTCTTTTTTATATATATCCTTGCTTACTTGAAGTAAACGGTTATTTTGTGATTTTTTTGTAAATTATTGAGTCTTCTTGCATTTTAATGTGTGAGTTTTTTATACCTCGGGACTGTGGGAAACAGTATTTCGATCTTTCTGTGTGTACAAACATATTTTGAGATTGACAATAAAGTTGACTTTGACTTTTTTGACTAGCTCTAAAGAAAAGGGTCATCAAGTTGAAATAATCAGAAGCTTACTGTATATTCCCTTGGGAGTATTATTGTGCTCAGTCTATTGGTGCTCTTCCCATTAGATGATGACCTACAGTATCTGCAGTCAGGTCATGAGTCATGCTTTCACTGATATTTTTGGCTTGATTGCAAAACAAGAGGAAAGGTCAAGAAAGTCCAACTGCTGTTTTCCAGTTTTTCCAAGTACAAAGTTGACAATTTGCCACAAGGTTGGTGTCCAAATGTGTACGAAAACGAAAGAGTTCTTCCTCTAGGGCACATGTGTCAAACTCAAGGCCCGGGGGCCAAATCGTGGCAAATTGTCAACTTTGTACTTGGAAAAACTGGAAAACAGCAGTTGGACTTTCTTGACCTTTCCTCTTGTTGTCCTCTCTGCGGGTTTTCAATTTCGTCCCGCAGGATAATTTCTAATTACTATTAGATCTGGCCCGCCGGTATATTGCACGCACACCTTCACTCAATCCTGAGGGTTTCCTCCGCTCAGAGCCTGACCCCAAACATTGATGAACTTGCACCCAAGATGAGATGCCAAGTATCTGCTTAAACTAGCATCAGAGCAGCAAACTGAATTTCAATGGATGTTTCCTTTTGCACTTTTTATCTTGAGACAACAGGGCATGTTTGGTTTTCTCTTTGAGGGAAATATTTTTTTTGAAGCTGTTGTTGGCCTGTGGAAACATGTAATCATAAGAAATGACTCCGGGAAAGCTGCAGATAGAGCCATAAGAAATGAATGCAACTGATTATTTAATGTTTAATGTTGTTTTTATAGGCAATAATTTAAGCTTTGTTAGTTCCAGGTTTAATATGTGCAATAAGTTCATTTCAATACGTTTTGCAATAAACATTGAACCAGTCCGGCCCTCGACTAGTACCCATTTTTTTATTTTGGCCCACTTGTATTTGAGTTTGACACCCCTGCTCTAGGGAGTATGAATGTGATAAGAGAACTTTAGAAGGATATTCAATTAGATTTAATTTCAATGTTGGCACAAGAGGTTCTAATTACCTGCAGTCTGAAATGAAAAACTCAATCATTTGTTTTTAAGGTGATGGTTTTTTCCTTGACTTACCAAGGTCCTGGTCAAAATGTTGACCTCATGGTGGTGTTAGACAAAAGGTCAGAGGGTTTCTAACACCACCAATATTAACCTTTGGGAACCATGAATATCCCAACCTCAAATGTCATTCTGCGCTAAGTTCTTGCTGCTGGCAGGTGTTAACATGTACAGCAGCAATAAAAGAAGACCAATATCCAATATTCAAAAACACCAGAAACATTTCCTCTTGGACCAAAGGCTCATTTTTCAGAGAGCCCTTCAAACACACTGACCTGCTTTCATACTGAAGTACAAGGCTATTTTTTATGCAGAATGTCCCTCTTATTGGCTAGTGCTTGTTGCATTGGTTAGTTGGATTGGTTAGGCTTAGACTTGAGGAGTGAAGGTGAGAATCACTAAGCCAATCAGAGGCACCATCATTCTGCATAATAATGAGCCATGTTCTTCTGTTTGTTGTAGGGATAGTGTACATTTTGGAGCATTGAGCCTAGGAACAACGGTCATTTGTTTTGGGGATAAATGGCTGTTGGGCTTTCGATCCAATGGGCCATTTTTCCGAGTGTTTGGGTTGGCATGCTACCTGATAAACGTAATTGTTGCTGTCTGACAATAGAAGCAGTCTGACAATAGAAGCATAAATAGTGTTTGTAATGTCAGTCGTACTACTGTTAGGTAGTTATTAATACATGTGAGGGCAACTGTGGCTGCTAGGGAGTGCGGTCGTCTTTCAACCAGAAGGGCATTGGTTCGATCCCAGCCAATGCAGTCAACTTGTCGATGTATCCTTGGGCAAGTTACTTAAACTGGAGTTGCTCCCGAAGGCCAACGGTGTGTGTGTGTGTGTGTGTGTGTGTGTGTGTGTGTGTGTGTGTGTGTGTGTGTGTGTGTGTGTGTGTGTGTGTGTGTGTGTGTGTGTGTGTGTGTGTGTGTGCTAGCTTCCTAGAGCAAGTGGTACTGCTCTGTATGAATGAGGTGTGAAAGGATGAGTAATGAGTATGCTTTGAGGGGTCGCAAAGACTGGATAAAGCGCTATATAAGTACACTCCATTTACCATTTACATGTATTTGACTCAAGTGTTCTTCCTCACCCAGGTAACTGTCGTCGTAGTTCCCCTGCGCCTGTCTGGTCTGAATCTGTCCGGCGACAGACAGTAGAAAGTATGAAGGGTAGTAGGCCTTCACAATCTCCTCTGTGGTGGCTGAGATCAGCTGGCCTGTGGATGATTGGTTGACAAAGGGTTAAAGGTCAGGGGTTAAAATAAGACATGTGACTTTTGAACTCTTGCTCCTGAACTAAAGCTTGTTTAAAGACAAAGGCATTGATTTTATGAATCTTTTGAAAGAAAAATCCATGCTGTTTCACATTCTTCAGAGCTCACCTTGCCAGTAAAAACTGCCTGGTCCTCCGAGCACAACCCTCCCGTCCTGAAACACACAACAGTTACATCATGAGTGTCAAACAAACTCTGCAAATCTGATGTAAACAGCAGAATCTGCACTGCATACTTCGACCAGAACAGAGCAGCTATTGGATTATGTGGACACGGGCAAAAAGTCCAACAAATGTTTATCTTACCTTGGTGAAGTCTGCACTGAATCCACCTTGACAAAAGCCCTGTCCAACAGGTCCATGTCTTTCTGCAATGCACAGAATCAAACATTGGACACTTAACATAACATTTAATACACATTTATAGACATAAACAAAAAAACTAAACAATCTGCTGTGTTGAGAAAAACAACAGAACAAACCACAAAAAAAGTCAAAATTCAAGGAAGATTTGTAGCTTTTACTTTAAACGTAACTGTTTTAACTATCTGGTTTAGTCAATACGTTTAAAAAGTTGACCTGAATTGTAGACAGCAACTTTCATTCGATATATAGTTAAAAGTATACAGAATATTTAGCACAACATATTTATACAAACTGTAAAATGCCAGAAAACAAGTTAAAAAGAGACTAGAAGTAGAACTTTTAAGTTCACTTCTATAAGTGCACAGGTTTTCAACACAGAGCAAATATTTGCACACTCTTCTCTATCCACTCATATGGATAGTGTTCTGGGAGTATAACAACTGTGTGGTTGGGACATTCCCGACCTTAGTACTCTGTATATGCGAGAGAGAGCAACTCCTCTAATTTACTTACTTTGATTTGGGCGATAATCTTGCTCTAAGTTATTGAATGATTTGGGGATTAGGGCTGTAAACAGGAAGTAAAATGTCGCCATGGACTCAGTTAGCTTTGCATACCAACGTTTTTCTTGCCTACATTTGTTAACAGTCATACAAGTACAAGTATGTTGAATAAGTGATTAGCAATACCTGTTTGCAATGCACCCAGGTACAAACAACTATCACTGGATTACTTTGGCATTGACGAAAACTTAAAATCTTAAGTAATACGGGATTTTAGGGGGCTTTCTTAATCTTGCAGAGCTAGTGTTAGGGCTGCTAAATTGACATCCCCCCTCTGTAACTTTGGCCAGGATGGTCATTATCTCAACAAAATCACACTGGTGTTTGTTATTCTCCTCTAGTTTAAGCAAACAAAAGCATTTTACTCTGAGCAGGTGAAATGTTAAAGATAATTTATGGACGTATATTCGCAAAGGACATCAAGGAATGCTTTCCTCTGGGTTAGGGTTGTTATCGTATCTGTTTGTGTTATGAATCCAGAGTCAGATCTGAGTCAAACACAGACCTGTCCATTTCACTTTGCATTTTCTTTGCATCACGTCTCATTTTTTGAAGACCAAAACAAGCTAAAAGAAGATTTTGCACGTTTCAAACACTTACTAGGTGGAAAGACACAGACTAAACACTGAATACTAATGTCGCTTTTGGACTAAGGTAAACTACACTTGCTCGGATGTTGGCCATACCCTCTCTGAAGGGTTGCAGAAACTCACCTGTTCGGCACGGTGCGTACTCAACAAAAGTTTTCAGACTGTCCACAGAGAGGTAGCAGGTTCCTGTGACATCAGCGAAGGGTTCGTCATGTTCGGTTCTCCAGTAGTACCGGGGAGCACAAGCCTGGCAAACATATAGAGAGAAACCTCTCAATGACATCCTGATCCTGACCTTCTCCCTAAAACTCACTTATGCAATCAAAGCTTATCCACTGTAACTACACACAGAACGTCTGTTAAGCTTTTAGAGCCCTTGAAATCTGGAAACTAGTAAAACGGTACTCGATGGACATAAAAGATTGGAGGGTGGGCTCGTTTTCTTGGTAGAAATACAAAAGCAGCTGCAAGTTACGGAGGAAACAATGTGTGCTGTGAGGAACCTACTTCCATGGCCACAGGGTGACATTATATGAGCCATATGGAGTTTGTGGGATAACAGGTTGTTAGGAATAGCTGGGGAATGTGTCAAATGTTTACTACGCATTAAGCAGCAGCTGTGTACTGCTTTGCATTTCATGTGCGGTAATATATTTGATTTTACTTGCCATACTAATGGTTTAGTGGTCACCATTCCTCCTTGTAAAAGTGCAGCATATTGCTTCAAAATGCAATAAACTGGGACAACCATTACACTGTGTTAGTATCTGAAATATGGTTATGGTACCAACTAGTGTACCCTGCAATATAAGATCAACACTACCTCTTATTTTCATTGTCTTCTAAATTAATTAACAATGCTAACTTGTTGCCTGGGACCTATTTGTGTTTCTGTTTTTGATTCAAACTAAATTGGATAACATGAATATAGCTATTGTTACTGTTAGCATTCAGCGTTCACTGACTCTCTGTATAAAAGCTAATGGAAAGTTTATTACAAACCTTTTAACATTATATGGAAACTGACAATATATTTTCTACAAATACATGTAGTGAACAAAATATGTTGCGTAAGTTTACCTATGTTTACCATTTTTAAATCATTGAGGGAACATCCTGCAACCTTGGAGACCCAGGAGCTCATATTAAAAAATCCCCAAAATACAATTCAATTTACCCTTGTGCACTACTATGGACACTTTTGGATTTTACATTTTGAATATTGGGATTGTTTTGGTAAGAGTATGAGTATTATATTTAGAAAGTTGAACATTATCTTTTATTATAAGTCTATGTAAACCTTGTAGCTAAAATACATACACTTCAAAACCATTTTTCGAACATTGGCATTATGTAACAGACAGACAGGAATGTAAAGGTCTAACAATCAAAATGTGATGATCAGTGCTAAAAAGTAACTCATTGAATAACGTCAAAACGTAGTATTTCTATGGAAATTGAAGGAACATTTGTTTGTTTTTATCTAAAACTGTACAAAAAGAAGTGCACCAAAATCAATGTCATTGCCCAATATTTTGTAGTTCATGATGAGGACTGAAGTTGGTTAAAAAGATTTAAAATCAGTGACGGTTGACGTTTATTTTTGGGTCGTGATGATCAGTACTGATGTTCTCTAAAGCCCGCGTCACACTGTCCCGAAATGAACACCAGATGGACACACGATAAAGGAAATGTTCAAATTCGGCTCTGATCGTAACAACATCGGGCGATTCGTGAGGGCATCTTAAGCCATCGTATGACCGCCGGTGGAGTTTCTCAGGCTCCGGCAGCAACTTCGTGAGCGGTGGCAAAATCTTTGGCATGCCAAAAAAATGCCGAAAGACCTTGCGAAGGTTCCTTTTCGTGTTGAATTCGTGTGTCCATTTTGCCCTTCGTAAGGCCAGCGTGAAGGCATCTTGTCAAATCGTGTCATCTTCGTCTTTACTTCGTGTGATCATCGGTGCCATCGGGCATTTTTCGCCTCACGAAGACAATACGAAGGAATCAAGAAGCTGCCCGATTGTCTTAGGAAGGCAACACGACTACGTGAAGCCCTCGCGATGCCGTCGTGTAGCCATCGTATTATAGTACAATTTGTGTTCTGTGACACTGAAAAGGATATTACATTGTTTTTGTTACTTTCATTGCAGTTGTATGTCTTAAAAGTAATTTAGGTTAACTTCCTGTTTTATTTAGACGCTTTTATTTTGAAGGTGAGTTTACGCTGTTGACAGGAAGTTGTTGTTGCTATGGAAACAACATGACGGAGTGTGTGGTTCGGGTGCTATCGTGTGGCCTTCTGCAGGCATCGTACTTGCTTCGGCTGTTGCTTGGCTGTTGACCAAGTTCGGGGCCATCTTCGTGCGAAATTCACATATTCGTGTGTCCATCTGGTGTCAATTTCGGGACAGTGTGACGCGGGCTTAAAGGAAGTTACTAAGTGAAATCAATATTCAGAATATTTACTATTTTCATGGACTTTGCAGGCAAATTTCGCATCAAAATCAATGTTGTTGCCCAATATTTTTGTAGTTATGATGCGTACTGAAGTTGGTGAAAAAATATTTAAAATCATCGACAGTTCAATTTCTAATTCTTACCAGGATGCTGTTGCCATGGGAACGCAATGTAGCTCCGAACCACTGATGGGACTTGAACTCAACCTGAGTGTTCACGTTGTTTATGTAAAAATATCGATCGCCTAGAACAAAATAGAGGAGAAAAAAACACACATTTAAGATCATATTTAAGACAGCTCTTCTAAGATAAGATAAGACTTTATTTATCCCGAAGGACATTGTTGTGGCAGAGTTACAAAAAATACAATAAACACAGCAGCATAATAGTAAAACTGTACACTAACAGTGCAGTAAAAGGAGCAATTAAATATCTACAGGAAACATAGACGGTCACATAATTAATGTAAATACCTAGACACCTTGTCTTCTTGGAAAATGTGACTTCGGTGATTTTCAGGATTGCTATTCTAAGTTAGTCAAAGATCCCTTGTCATCAGTGTTTGATTTCCGTGCTGTCAGGGCCTCATTTGAGTGTGTTCCCCACATGTTCTTGGCTTTTTTACATGGATATTTTATGGCCTTGTTCCGGGGCTCTGCAGTCTTAATCCATCCTCCATGCTAGGCAGACATCAAACAGCTCAAATGGACTCGGACCTTGTTGTTACTGTAAACCAAACGGCTGTACTTCATTGTCAGGATCTGTTTTTAAGAAGAGGCCCATGGAGGTACGAAGGCAATGAGCGATGATGAAAAAGGGGGAAGGAGGAGGGATCTAGGTGTGTTATTTTTCTGACAAATGTTGTACTTTTGCAGCCTCAGAGGCATTAAACCTCCTCAAGTTTTGTTCTCAACAACAACATGCTCTAAAATGATTCATTTCGAGAGGTAATACGGTAATATTTCTTCTTTGATTGCCATCCCTGGTCCACTAAATGTCTTTATAGGTGAGCCAGGTTGAGTTTACTTCCAATGGCACTCTGTAAAAACTAATCCCTACCTCGGAAACACAAATCATTTGGGACTGATCCGACTCTTTTAAAGGGGCCCTGTAGTGCTTTTTAGGGTTTTCACTTTCCTGTAGTGTGTTCTATGGTTTGTGTGCATGTAAATGGTCTGCAAAGGATAAAAACACTATGTAACACTGTTGGTTAGCACTCGAACACATTGTACGTGATAGGCTAAGGGGCGGGACATCTCTAAGCGGTGGACCAATCATAACAGAGCCGGCCAGCTAATCAATCAGAGCAGACTGGGCTCTGGTTTCAGACAGAGGGTGAAAAGAGGTGCTGCAGCACAGGCAGTATGAGAGAAATAAAGACCTTTTTGATCATTAAAGCATGGAAACGTGTCACAGTAATTGTTTGGTAAAAGCGAAAATGCTTGATGTATGGGATTCACCATTGTCCAATTAGATGAATTGAGAGGCGGGACTTCTGTGGTCACTTTTGCTGGATACCCAAAGCTATATGACTTTACTACCAATAGTTACCATGACTTGAACATAAAAAAAAGTTTGTGGGAGTTTTCCTCATCGATCCTAATTTCTTCTACATGCAGGAATTTACTCACACCTACTGCTCAGCACAAAAATGTTTTTTTGCAATTCAGCATCCTTGAAAATCATTTAAGAAAAACCTGACGCCCTAAATCACAATGACATACTTCTGTTAGTGCATGTGTAAGCTTAACTGTGGTCGATTCTCTGATATGTTTGCCTGCTGTGAGAAGCAGAGTGGTGACATTAAACTCCTCTGGCTGTGTTTCAGTGCCTGTTTGGCTAATGAAGTCTGGGCTGTGTCCTTAAACACACCGTGAATCTGAGGCCTGCAATGGGAAATGCAAGAAACCAAAAGCATAAGCATGTGAGTGTAAATATGTGTGTGTGCAGAGATGGCAAAAGTACACACATCCTTTACTCAAGTAGAAGTACAGATACTCGTGTTTAAAAATACTCTGGTAAAAGTAGAAGTACTGACTAAACTTCTTTACTCAAGTAAAAGTAAAGAAGTATGGGCTTTGAAATGTACTTAAGTAAAAAGTACCCATAACTACCATCTGTTTTAAAGAGTACCTGACCTCCCTTTATATTAATAGAACAATAATGTCATTGTTAGCTAATGAATGTTTCCATGCTGAACAACGGCAACATGACAACGTTTTCATTGGTCCCTCTTCTTTAGAGAAGACCAGGAAATGATGGATACACGGATCGTGTTCAAATCAATAGGCACGCAATGACTCTAAATAATAATGATCACGCCACCAAACACACATTCAAACTAAAGGAACCAGCCTGTTTTGAAAATGTAAGAAGTAGAAAGTACAGGTATTTGTGTTCAAATTGTAAGAAGTAGAAAGTACAGGTATTTGTGTTCAAAATGTAAGAAGTAAAAGTAAAAGTCGTCAGAAAAATAAGTAGTGGAGTAAAGTACTGATACCAGAAAAATGTACTTAAGTACAGTAACGAAGTATTTGTACTCCACTACTTCCCACCTCTGTGTGTGTGTGTGTGGTGTGTGTGTGTGTGTGTGTGTGTGTGTGTGTGTGTATTTGTGTACGCAGAGTTTACATAGCCGCAGCTCCCAGTCTTGTCTGATATCAACGTACGATAAGTTAGACCCTGTGATCCTCAAACGGTGGTCCTTATCACTTCCTGTATTTCTGATGAGGGTGATTATTTTTCAGGGGGCAGTTCAGGTCCTCTGGGGTCTTGTCCCCATTATGACTCTCCACTAATTAAAGAACGCTCACAACACTGGGCCCGAGTCCAACAGGAAATCAACGCTCTGTGAAAACACTGCAAAATACAGACAAGGTCCCAAAATGGAGACCTTAGCGGTGGGGGAGGAAAGCCAGGTATTAAAGCTAACGAAAACAGAAGCAATGGATTAGACACTGTAAATATCTGCACTTCTGACCTCAGGGTCACAGTTAACCCGAGATGCTACCTTTGGCTTCTCTCAGACACTTTTTATGGATGGTTAGAGACAGATGTTAACGACTCGCTTCTGTCTCAAACAGTTTAACATCTCTGTTGGTGAAAGTGACATTTTTACTTCCATGTCCTTAAACAATGTGATTTACAACGTGTAGGGAACATTCTCTCCAATGGTTTTTCAATATTGAAGGGGCCATGTTGTGCTTTTTAGGGTGTTCTCTTTCCTGTAGTGTGTTATATAGGTTTGTTTGCATGTAAATGGTCTGCAAAGGCTGAAATCCCCCCCCCCAACCCCACCTGAAACGCCTCCATTGGACTCCTTTAGTTTTCTTCCGTAACATAATGACATCACTGTGAAACACTTGCCCTTCTATTGGCCAGCGCTCCAACACATTGTACGTGATTGGCTAAGGGGCGGGACATCTCTAAGTGATTGATCAATCACAACATTTGTAAATTCAACATGTATATTTTCTACTTTTTTGTTTATTTCTAGTCTTTTTCATTATTATTGTACAAGGCCATGTCTTTTATGCTGCTGCAACACAAACATTTCCCCAATTGGAATCAATAAAGTACATCTTATCTTATCTTATCTTATCTTAAAAGAGTCGGCCAGCTAACCAATCAGAGCAGACTGGGCTCTGGTTTCAGACAGAGGGTGAAAAGAGGTGCTGCAGCACAGGCAGTATGAGAAAAATAAAGAGCTTTTTGAACATTAAAGCATGGAGACATGTCACAGTAGAGACACTAAATACTGATATGAACCTGAAAATGAGCATTTTAGGGCCCCTTTAACGTGGCTTAGAGATCACATTTTTATCTACAAAAAGGAAGGCTCTTCAAATTACATTTTAAGACACCCTACCTTGCTTGTCGAAGTGGATCATGCTGCAGTTATCGTGTCTCCAGGGGCACGAGAACACGCCTCCTCCTTCAGTGATGTCCGGCTGGCTGGTGTTGGCTTTCGGAGCGCCGATCAAAACACTGAAGCTAGAGCAGGAGGAAAGAAAAAACGTAAATTGCGGTGACGGGACTGTGTCCAGGAAAAGTCCAAGACTACGCCAAGTAACATTTGTTTTGATCTCAAATCAAAACAAATGGAATCAAGTGCAATTATCCTGTCTTAAAATAAGTGTTGTCTTACATACAGCTGATGAAAAGAGGATCAATCTGGACAAAGAAGGGGGGTAAAAAGGGTCTGAAGGGTACATTATGAGCCTATATGATATGCCAAAAGTATTATTTTTGTTGCCGGTGAGTTAGATGAGATTAACGTGAAGGTAAACTACCACCTTGCTTTTGCACCTTTCGCCAACCAATCAAGTTGCAGTTTACTACACTGAAAAAACTGAACCGTTGACTTTAAATAAATGTATCATGTCAACAGATTTCCCATAACTATATTAGGTTAGTTGAAAGCAATAATATTAAGTTTGAATAAAAAATATTATTGCTTTCAACTAACCTAATACAGATATAACATTTCATTAAAGTCAAAATGTCAGTTTTTTCAGTGCAGGGCTGGACCGTAAAATTCCCATGTTCTTTTGTTGTCTAGGGATTTAAGGATTCAAGGATTTGTGTGATCACGTTGAACTGAAGACAAAGGCAGAGTGCTAAATATGGGAACTTATTTATCCATGATTAAGAAAATGTCCAAAAAGTGCACATTGAACATTGAACCAAACAATTCTGAATTTCCAAAAACACACCAAACATTTAAAAAAAGGAATCCGGTTTTTTCAATAACAATGAATATACACTTTAGAAAAACTCAATTGACACTATCTGTAAAAGTGTATATTTTGAAGTAGACTAAAAGAAACGTGTAGCATCTCAGACAAGAATAAAAAAATGTCTCATTGTCTCGTTACTCATTAGAGAAAGCAAGACACAGAAGTAATTTATACAACACTAAGCACTACCATAAAAAGTGGTACCAAAGGTTATCATCCCCTAGTTTATGGGGTCTCTTCCACAGCACATGGTTTTCCCGTACACACATTTAAAGCTCAGTTTACATCTTTCACCTCAGTGGCTGTTCTTCTGAAGATCCCTGTCATTATCACTAACAGTTAGTAATGGAGGATTTTAAAAGTCTGAAAGAGGAGAAACACTGAGTCCAGAATCGCTGCCCAGAAGGTTAAACATCTGTCTTTACTCATGAGGTCAAAGTCAGCAACGAAATCCTTTATCCTCAGTTAATGTATGAAATAAAAAGCAGTGTAGACGGAGGAGTATCATTTTTGCCTCAAGCTAGGTAGAGTCAGTGTTCATAATGGCAGCTATTTTAGATTTAATCTTAAGGTAGGGACACACCAAGCTGACACCAAAGAACTGACACAGACGGACCCGACTGTTGCGTCGCCTCGTGTCTCTGCGTCTTGGCCATGTGTCGCACTGGAACACACCGCAAAGACTTCAGCCGACGGCCAAGAAGCACGTACGAACTGCGCATGCGTGAGTGGCAATAACTCTCCTTACCAGCAGGCGGCGGTAGTGTGTATTCGTCATTCAAAAGAGGCAACAACCGGAAGACAGACTGCGTGATAACCGAGAGAAGAAGAACAGACTGCATGGGGCTTTCCCGAACCTGTGTCGAGAGCTGGAGTTAAATGAAATCTCAGACTTGCCTTCTTAATAGTTTGTTTGGGCCCCTCACTTCCGTTTCGCTTCTCATGCACTGATTCGCTAGCTGAACAGCCAATCACAGTGATGTCTTTGACCGACAGCCTTTGGCCGATTCGACATGTCGGTTTTCGGCCAAAAAGGTGTCGGCACGGCCGAAAAGACACAACGGTGTCAATCTGAGTAGGGCGACAGGACGCTCATCGTCGGCCTGACATCCATCGACGGCCAAAATCAGCTTGGTGTGTCCGGGGCTTCAGTCTTTAGACAAAAATGGTTATTAGTTTTAGTCACATTTTAGGACTTTTTATCCTTCATAGTTTTAGTCTAGTCTTAGTCGACGACAACTCAAAACGTTTTAGTCCAGTTTTAGTCGATAAAGCAACATTTCACTCTCTTAACACTTTACTTGTGTAATTATGTGAGTGACGTGTGCAGATTCCCAGAATCCCTACTAATTCAACCAATGACAGGGATGCATTACAAGACGGACAATTGGGGGAAAATATCCTGCATTTTGAATGTCCGATAGTCCACCCTTAACACCTTAGTCCCGTCTCGTCAACGAAAACCAAATATACATTTCGTCATAGTTTATATTATCAAATATCTATTTTTAGCTCGTCATCGTCATGTAAAAAAGGTCGTTGACGAACTTAACACTGGGTAGAGTATCAATTTATGTAGGATATAAGGTGTGGGGTTACCATGCACCAATGAGGTTTCTTGGAAAATGTAATATGGAAGTGAAAACAGTCGTATAATGACATTTGATCACCTCATAAAGGTGATATAGCACCAGCTCTTCTGTCTGCTGTTGGTGATGAGCAGGTAGTATACAGTGAAATATAAAACCAAAACAATGAGTTGAAAGACCCTAAAACTCAGAAGAGCTTAGGGGGACTTCATAGACAGTAAAGAATCCTTTGGTCTTGTCATTTTCAACACCTTTTCCATTAGTTATTCATTGTTTCACTGTGAATGGAGAAGCTTTGAGGTTAGCTTGATACATAAAAACGCTGTATTGAAACATCATCAACATAGCAGGTGATGATTCGGGTCATATTGGGCTAAAAAATAACTTGAGTGAAACTCTTTTTAGGGAATTGATGGTTTTAGTTTCAGACTGGTCTTCTGGAAAGTATGTACTCAAACAACAGAAAGACATTGTCAGTTTATGTTTTAAGGGAAACATATTTTCTTTCAGATGACATTTCTTTTCAACATATTTGTTTCTAATAAAAGTCTGGGGAAGTCTAGATAGGACGTGATACCTGTGTTAGGGTCCGGTGTGAAAACAAGTCACTGTTGACTCGTTTTAATGTTACATCAGTAATATAAAACAAACGTAATTAGTGTAGCCTACTTATTTCAAGCCAAACCGTGACCTTTTACAGAACCAAGTAGTTGTTGTTGAATCATTTTTTCGTTTGGTTTGAATTTGCAATGTGTTTAAAACTTAAAATAGTTTTATGAAATGTTATTTTGTAGGAGACCGGATTGTTAGGGTTCTTAGTTTTTCCAGATAAAGCTGATAAAGATAAAGTTCATTCAAGAGTTTTTCTCATAATGAAGAAATACTCTTCGTAGAACAATATAGGAAGCTTAGCAACTGCACTAAAAATACACACTCCTGTACCAAATCGGTCTGGCGCAATGAGAATTTAATAACTGTAATTGCCAAGATTGTAATCAGCAAGTTAGGAAAAGTGGCCTTAAGCATTTTTCCCTGTGTCCAAAAGGTTTCAGCCTTGAAATATATGAATGGCAAGGCGTATGTGTGAATATCATGCACTTAAACCCACATGCAAGGGTTTGTGTATAATAAGCCAGCTGTGCTTTCAAGGTTTTCAGACAAAGCTGCTCAAAAGGCCTGGTGCTGAGCGAGTTTCCCAACCTAAGACATTGGTGACTGATGACATTAGCAGAGATGAGACGGACTCTGTACTCCCTCCCCATCCCCCAAAATGTCTGGAGAGCACAAGAGGAATATTTACATGGCTGGATAAGCTCTTCTTATAAACCGCTCACTCCACAGCCACTCTTTAAGGCCGTCTCTCACAAAGCTACAGGACTTTTTAACCACTGCCACCACCTGTGATCTCTGCACGTGTGGAGTTTTAAGAGACAATTAAAAGCTCTTGTAATGTAATTTTACAACAATACCAGGAGGTGTATCAATGGGATGGTGGATGTTTTTGTTGTGACCTGAAATAAGGATTCCTTTCCTTTAACTCACACTCAACGGGAACATCTGCAAAGAGGGAAAAGGCTTAAAGGCACGGCCCGGGTCAATGATGCAACATGTAGTTTAACTCAAGGATTTATGAGTTCAAGTGAAAACATTTACACACGCACATTATTCTGAAGCTAGTCATCGCCTAATGACAGTTCTTCGTCAGTCTAACTGTTCCTATGCATGGACGCCTACTCAGAACATTATCTTTTACACAACATTGTCCTTTAAAGAACACATTTTCTGCCAGATATTCAGTAATTTTACGCTTTTCGGCTGCTAAATGTATTTCAATGCTTCATTTTAAGGGGTACAGTACTGGCCAAACAGGTAAAGAGCCACTGAGCTATAATGATAAGATCTTACATTACATTTTGTAATAAACTACAATATTTGTCCATGAAACCCACAGAGCTTCTTGATCCAAGCAAACCCTGGTCAGTTTTCTTGAGATGCTATCTGGGTTCTTATAATAAACAGGATATGATGCTTAAATGAGCCAGATCCCCAACCTCAAATTCAGTTTTGTTTGGGCAGCATGCAAATACATTAAGTAAACTCACACAGAATGTGGGGTGGCCCAGACATATCTCTCATGTTACTCAATTAGGGTTTTCTTGTAGTATTTGTAACTGCCTGTTCAGTTCAATTGTGCTATCAACATTAGCCATTTGGTAGCCTTTATTGTATAGTTCATATATAGGCTGTCAAACACAAGAAGATAATAGATTATACCTAATACATTATCCAACATTTAAGCCATGACGCAGAACACACTGCCAACAACGCTAATTTTCGGCATGCTAATCATACTTGCCAACCTTGAGACCTCAGAAATCGGGAGCATTTCAAAACCACCGTGGGGGGGCTAGTGCATAGCGGGGGGGTTCTAGTAGTGGATCGCCGGAGCTGTTGGATTAACATTAACATGCTTATTGTAGTTGCGGCCTGTAGCACCATCCTTGATGGAGCATATGGCCGTTTCTCAATGTCGAGTATACCTGCTGCAGAGCCACTATTTCAAGTATACTACGTCATCGAGTGGCGCCGAAGGACTGTTTAAATGCATGTTAAATGCCCAGCATTCGGCGCCACTCGCTGACGTAGTATACTTGAAATAGTGGCTCTGCAGCAGGTATACTCGACATTGAGGAACGGCCTATGTGTGGGCTGGACCTGTATTTATCAAGAAAGGAGTGAGCAGAGGGTAGAGTTGTCGATTCTTGTTCTGTTTTCTGTGACTATCTGCCTGCCTCACCCTCTCAGACTTTCAGTTGAGCGCGCTACTAAAGAGACGCGTGACAGTCGTGACTAAATCTGATTTTGTCAGAAATCGGGAGAAATGCGGGAGAAATATGACCCCGGGAGGAAACCGGGAGAGGGCAATGAAATCGGGAGTCTCCCGCGAAAATCGGGGGGGTTGGCAAGTATGATGCTAACACACCTGCAATGAAAATGCTAGCATGTTAATGTTAAGCAGGTATTATATTGAACATTAACTAATAAGAACTTAACATAAGCACAAATGAGGCTGGTGGAAATGTCAGTATTATAATGGCAGATCTTGGGTTACACTAAAGTATCGGACAGACGTTTAAATGATGGACCTGGAGACAATCAGGGGGAAAGAGAGAGAGACACACAAACACCCACTACGGCACGTAACAGTGACGCTAAAGGAAAAGTCTATGGATTTTCTGAAGACATTTCACCGTAAATCAAAAATATCAGCCTTCTGGCGACACTACAATGGATTTTAAAGGATGACCAAAGTCAGCAGGAATTATCCACGATAAAACCATGAATGTATGCACAAATATGACCGCTATTCATCAAATTGTTATCACAATATTTCGTCTCGGCCAAAGCAGACGATCCAACCAAAGTTGCCACCCCAAGAGCTATGAAGCAACTTTTTGTTGTTGTTTACTATTGAACCATCTCTAGCAACACACTTGAGGCCTCCTCATTCAGACCTATTGACTTTAACTGGACATGTGTGCTGAGGCAGTGAAAACACAGACAGCAACAACCAACAGAAACCATCCCATCAGCAGAATAAGAAAACATCTCATGGAAAGCATCCGTTTCCTGTTGTTTACCTACCAAATTCCTTAAATTCATGAAGATGTCCAAAAGGGGTTGAGAGCTGTCAAAACACACGAGTTTGGTCAAAAACAAAGGTTGTATTGTTCAGCGAAGGCACAACGATGGCAGGGGAAAAGGGGGGCTTAGTCAGTACAAATTGGTCTAAATCAGCATCTCAGTAATGACTCAACAACATGCTCTCTTACTGCCAGGAGCTTAGTTAAGAAAACGGAGAGAATCTTAACCAATTTCCTCACAGGAAGATATCTACATCTATTACACTAACATTGGTTTCACTGTGCGACCAACGAGGATGTTAGTGAGGGATAGTGGTGGAAAAAGTACTCTTAGTAAAGTTAACTCAAAACTAATTGCATGAAAATATACTTTAAGTACCAAATGTAAAAATACACATTATGAATAACGGTCTATAATGTCTGAATAGTGTATGTTACTTGATTGCAGTAATAATGCAGTAATGTGTTCATTCCTTTATTGTTACAGCTGGGTATTTTTTACAACTATCCCATAGGTAGAAATGAAAGTCCTTACTGTACATAAAGTATTTCAACCAACCCACAAATTCATTGTAGCCTAACTGAGGTTGTTAAAAAGTAAGGTGATTATTATTTTTCTTTTACCTACTTTATTTATTTATATATATAAATGGAAAAAAGGGGGTACATATTGGTATCATGCTCCTTCTTGATTGTGTTACCCTGTGAAAATTCAATAAATATATCTAAAAAAATGAGTGGAGTAAAAAAGGTGAAGTCTTTAATATTTGGAGTTGAGCGGAGTAGAAATATAATACTGACACGGAGCTGATAAGGAGTAAATGAAATCTGTATGGCTTAGATCTCCCAACACCTTTCACAGGAGCAGCTACTAAACATTTTTAGTCTCTCTCCAGGAGGTTATCATAAAGCAGATTAACAGCTGATATGCACTACATTTCTGTCGTCATCCGAAAAACAGCTTCCAGGTGATGTAACACATCCTTTCTGGCTCTGCAGCAACAGCAGCTGTGAACAGCTGGCTGAGGGCGTTTCAGCTGGACAAGCCAAATGTGTTTCAACGTCTCCAAAAGTGATATAATGCTATGTTGAAATCATCTTGTTAGCTTGTTGGCTATAAGTCTACTGTAGTGTATGGTCAGTTAATCCTCAATGTCTTTTAGTGGTGTCAAAATAAAAGATTTATTGTCAATACCATGGAAGTGTTAAATGATCGTGTTGAACTGAATTATACTGATGGCAACTTTTAGCTTTAGCAAAACTCTTTTATAAACTCTAAACTTGACAGAGTTAGTTAGGAGTTGAAAATGCAGTACAGTTAAATAGGTAAAGTTTTAGGGTAAATATTAAGGTAAGGTAAATATTTCTTAATTATACGCACATTACTTGGTGTTCAGGTACAGGTAGACGTACTGGTGGTTGTTAGCTAACAGTTTGTTCAGTTTAAAGTGAGACTATCGTTATTGCTGAATACCTGCCACTGTGGCAACAAGTGACCATTATTGTATGATAGTAAATAGCAAAATAGTTTTAGCGTAACAGTAGAACAAATAGATAAGACCAGTAGAATCAGATAACAGTCTCACATCAAGATAGCATAACAGTCTCATATCAAGATAGCATTTGCTACCAAGATAGCATTTGCCACAAAAGCTTCCTATTAGACAAAGGCTGTAGCAGTACCTGAAAACAAACAAGGGTGCGTTGTGTTGCATATTATTTCAAATTCGTAAGCAGAGAATTAATTTCAGACTCCAAGTATACCCTGGCTTTAACTGCAAAGTTTTCCCTAAGCCTCAATTCAGATTGGAGACCATTAAGGGACAGTTTACCCCACACATAACAATACATAGCCTATCTTTCCTCTTAGCTGTAGTGCTTTTGATCAATCTAGTATCCGGGTCTGGGGTCAGAAGGTGGACATTTGCATGCATTGTCGTGTAAGTTATAGATAACTTATTGTAAAATTGACATTGTGACTTTATGACCCGCCACCAGAGCTAGCCATATTTTCTAGGAAGCTAACCTGAACCCAAACATCATTACAATCTTGATTGTTTTAGGGTACGATAATGACTGTTAGAGATATAGGCCGTAGAGATTTCTCAAACATAATGGAACAAAAATAATGACCAGTTAGTCTCCTCAAAATAGGCCTAATTCACACTCATTTTGTGAGATGTTTCGTGTAGAAACTATTGTCCTTCTCCCAAACTATACCTCCAAACCCTATCACCACGCAGAAGGAAGCTAACCTAGCATCGATGAGCTAGCTAACCTCACAGCTCAGGCAAGGAGTACACCAATAATGTTTACATGTTGGGCTCTCACAAGCACAAGCCTGTTGACAATGAGTAGATATGATGTGATACAGTTTGCGGTTGTAGTTTGGTAGAAAGAAAAATAGTTCCCACATGGAACAGCTCACAACAAAGTCTGTTTATTATCTGAAGTAATCGGGTCATGATGTCCTGAAAGAGACATTGCTATTCAGTTTTTTAAATGTATTTTTGGCAACAATAAGCAATATGCCATACAGTTCCATTAGAGAGACATCTATGGCCAATATCTTCAACACTGAGAAACTAACACCAAGACAATCTGGATGGATAAATAGCCCTACAGGTAACTAGAGACATATGTTGCCCTAATATTTCTGGGGGACGAGGAGTGAACCGACCTTTTAGCACAACAACAGTAACATTTAAAATGTCAAATACTAGAATGTAACAGCAAAATATAGGCTACTAATATAACTAGTAGATTTCTGGTAATACAATCTCTGGTAAAAGCTCCGTGACTCGAATGTAATGAAGGATAACGAGAGGCACAAAATGTATGTGCAGCTGGAGAAATGGAAAACCATAAATCCACTGGCCTTCATTCATATCCAAGTTGGATTATGACCATGTGTGTGTTCCATTATCGCCCACAGGAGGGTTTTCTCAATGAGCCAAAACAGGTGATGGTATTCGCTGTGTGTGTGAAGAAAGAAGAACATCGTTGAGCTTTGACTTTATCTCACTCAGCAGTTCCTCCTCTGTCAACAGAAGAACCAGCGGGAACCCCCCCTCGTCCCTTCAGTTTATATTCAGAAGAAACAGATTAGCATATTTCTTACTTTGCTGTAGGTGAACCCCCCCCCCTCTCCTCTGAATCAAACACACACTCAAATGTCTGTTTCCAATCACACTCGGGCTGGAATCCTGTGTGTGTGTGTGTGTGTGTGTGTGTGTGTGTGTGTGTGTGTGTGTGTGTGTGTGTGTGTGTGTGTGTGTGTGTCTGTGTCTGTCTGTCTGTCTGTCTGTCTGTCTGTCTCTGTCTGTCTGTCTGTCTGTCTCTGTCTGTCTCTGTCTGTCTGTCTGTCTGTCTGTCTGTCTGTCTGTCTGTCTGTCTGTCTGTCTGTCTGTCTGTCTGTCTGTCTGTCTGTCTGAGAGAGAGAGAGAGTATTGTATTTTTTTCAACATTGTGATATATTTCTAATATTACAGTTTTTTGTATTATGTAAATGTTAATTCTACTTTAATGCTTTGACCAAAAACCTTTTTACACCAAGGAAGCCATTGAATTAAAGTGAGACGTGCAGATATTGATTGACATTTACCTTTGTACCCTGACAAAATCCATCATTATGTTAGTACATACATCATGGGATGTATTTAACAGGAATAAGTTATATTATACGTTTTGAAATTAGTCTAAAAATAGTGATAAAAAAAATGTAGGCTGCTGTGCCAACAAATTAAAGTCGTTAAAATGGAACAAGATCACCTTAAGTTAACCCTAATGCTTACTAAATTAAAACCACAACATTTTATAGGAACACTAGAAGATTTGCAAGGGCTACAATGTTGATATTCTAGGCTGCAAAATAAATAAATGAAGTATGTGTGCAGAACAGAAATGTAATATGTAGTCAGTGGGGGGAAAAGTACTCAGGTCCTTTGCTTGAGTAAAAGTAGAATTACTACGGTCCTAAAATACTCCATTACAGGCAAAACAAATCCTGAATTAAAACTATTACATAAGTAGAAATACAAAAAGTTTTATCAGTAAAATGTACTCTGTATCAAAAGTAAAGTACTCAGTATGCAGAAGGCTCTTTTTAGGGTGTTGTCTAATAATATTATTCAAGCAAATACATGTCAATTAATATTAATGTTGTTGTTTGTCAATGTAGAGCCACTTTTAGATGTTTTTTAAAAGAATGTGGATATTAAAAATGTATGTATTGCATCACATCATGTGTTTTCAAATGCACAAAGTAGCTCATAACTATGAGTGTTGTGATGAATAAATGTAGTGGAGTAAAAGTATGTAGCGTTAAATGGAAATAGTCAAGTATGTACAATTTTGAGGAAATGTACTCCCACCAATGCATGTGTTAGTATATCAAAAGGATGCCATTAGAAAGATACATGAATAGTCAAAGTGTTAGTCATAGTTAAATGCATGCACACATTGAGGTGCTGCATTGAGACTTTACCTGGATGAGTTGCTCAAGAACTCCACTGAATATCCGAAGTAGCTCCCCGGTGGTCCGGTGAAAACGACGCGTTTCTCCGTGTCCAAGTTAAAAGCGGCGCAAAGCTGCAGAAGAATCGCCACTACAGGTAAAAGCAACACTGCGTTATGACCACTTTTTCCCCAGGAGCGGGGAGGAGAAAGTCCAGGAACGGTGCCCATCTCTTCTGTTGCGCGTCTCTTCTTTCATTGAGTAGCTGAAGCGCAAAACGCATCATCCGTGCAGAACTGGAGTATTCATAAAGTTCTGTAGTAATCCCTTCAGCTCCGACAGGTCCTGTGTTCTGGTCCAGAGTGCATGGTGAAATGTTAGAGAAAAAAGAGTCAGAGAGGGAAAGAGAAAGGAAGGGAAGGAGGGGGGATGATTGCAACCTCATTTGGGGTGGAGCTTTACATATTACCAGACTACAGGCTGTGGTGATGCAGTAAACAGATATTACTGCAAAACTCCGTCTATTATTAGACTCAGAGGTGAAGGAAGTACTCAGATTATTTACTTTACTACACTGTAAGATACTCAGTTACACAGTGGTGGAAAGTAATTAGGTACATATGTATATACAGTCTATCTATCTATCTATCTATCTACATTTACTCCAGTTTTTAAAAAAAATGTAGCTACTTGTACTCAGTGGTGTAAGTAACTAAGTAGATATACTCAAGCACTGCACTTAATTTTGACAAACGTGTACTTTACTTAAGTGTATTTATGCTACATTTACTTATACTCCACTACATTTTGGAGGCAAATATTATACTTTCTACTCCACCAAATGTATTAAACACTCAGTAACTTTTTACATCTGAAAACCCATGGTATATAATGAGATGCAGTACTGCAAATATACCTAGTATTTTATAAAAACAAATCGTAACTTGGTGCCACATTGAAAAACAACATTGTTCAATACTCCTACATGTATTAGTACACATTATGCATACTGAATACTTTTACTTTTGTTACTTGAAGTACATATCGCTCATAGTATTAATCTACTTCTACTTGAGTAACATTTTCAATTCAGGACTTTTCTTGAGGAGTGTTTTAAGACCCTAATATTCGTACTTGTACTTAGGTAAAGAATCTGAGTACTTCTTCCACCACTGCTCTGTAATTCTTTGTGTAGTCTTTTATGTTTGTATGTTGTCATTTTGAGTCAATACAGAAGTCCTTTTGAGTTACATGTTCAGTAATCCATCCATAGCCAACTTCCCTCAGGACTTCAAGATATAAGACTTACACAACTTGTGTCTCATGTGTGCCAATGACTGTATAGCTTGTTGTTTTCTATGGCAGATTGACATTAGGTGTGATTAAGCCATCAGAAATGCATGCTTTGTAATAATCTGCCAAGTTTCTTCAAGACAAGACATCGTCTCAGGGTGCTTACATTCAGAATGTTGTGGGTTTTTGTTTTGACATAGTCTGCATGTCAAGACATAATTCAGTGTGACTAAACCTGGAAACCCCACAGATCCATCTCCAGTCCGTCTCTCGTCACTTTGTAGGAACTGAAATTACAATCATGGCAGACTGACAGCAGGCCAGAGTACAATGTGTGATTATTTGTAGCTCTCTCATGTGTGTGTGTGTAGCTCAAAGGAAAAGAGAGTGTTAGATTTAAAGAGCAGTGAGTCAGAAGATCTCACCTGCCAAAGGCTACAGGAACCTGGACGGAGAGTTTATGTCTCTGTAAAAACAAATGATCACATACTTGTAGAAACTGATAATACAACAGTGAGTTCCTCCTGAAACGTAACAAATGCCAGCACATGTGGTGGATACTGGATGTTTAAAAAGGCCCTATTAGGCTTTTTGGGGTTTTCTCGTTCCTGTAGTGTTATATAGGTTTTAGTGCATGTAAATGGTCTGAAAGGCTCAAATCCCTGTGTTCCCTCTGCTATGAAACGCCTCCACTGGACTCCTTTGCTTACAAGGCGGGACATCTCTAAACGGTTGACCAATCACAACAGAGCCGGCCATAACCAATCAGAGCAGACTGGCTCTGGTTTCAGACAGAGGGTGAAAAGAGGTGCTGCAGCACAGGCAGTATGAGAGAAATAAAGAGCTTTTTGAACATTAGAGCAAGGAGACATGTCCCAGTAGAGGAACATTATTGACCTCTATTGGCATGAAGTAAAAACTGCAGCATGCGGGGCCTGATACATTTTCCAAACGATTTAGTGCTGCACTAGTTTTAAGGATGAGATAAAAACAACAATAAATTAAAATAAGTGTAAACAAGTTACAAAAACGAAACAGACTTTGATCACAATACAATAAAACTTGAACAATGAAACCGGTGTAACCCAAGTTAAAAGCAAAATTAAACCAATAGGTCTATGATTTATTTTTTAAATATGGTGTTCAGCCAGTCAAAACCAACACTGCTCTATTATTTGATTTTACTCGGAAACAGGCTTGCTATAACATGTTTTCTATTTTCATTATTGCAACATCACTGTAACTTCAACAACAACCAAAGCAATCACAAGATACAGGCATACACATTTCCTCTTTAACGCTGAAAGCTAAGGGCACTCACCATTTACTGACCTTCTGAACTGTCTCTTCCTGCTTCTTGTCTCTACATCCTGAAATATGTCAAATTACAGTAGCAACACCCCGTCCACGCTGCCTCCTCATGACTTCAAAAATACGGGCTGTGTATTTAAACTTAGTTTTCAGATACAAATACTTCCCCTGGTCCAATTCAAGTATCCGTTTTTTTATCTTGGAGGGACTTGGGTTTGAAATTTGAAACAGAGACTCAGCTCAGAGGAAGCTATAGCTTTGACCGAGACCTCTAACGTCACAGAGGGTCTCAAAATGTACTTCACAGTAAATAAATAATGGCTAATACCTCTGTTCTACAGGTATCGCCAGAGGTGGGAAGTAGTGGAGTACAAATACTTTGTTACTGTACTTAAGTACATTTTTCTGGTATCAGTACTTTACTCCACTACTTATTTTTCTGACGACTTTTTACTTTTACTTCTTACATTTTGAACACAAATACCTGAACTTTCTACTTCTTACATTTTCCAAACAGGCTGGTTCCTTTAGTTTGAATCTGTGTTTGGTGGCGTGATCATTATTATTTAGAGTCATTGCGTGCCTATTGATTTGAACACGATCCGTGTATCCATCATTTCCTGGTCTTCTCTAAAGAAGATGGACCAATGAAAACGTTGTCATGTTGCCGTTGTTCAGCATGGAAACATTCATTAGCTAACAAGACATTATTGTTCTATTAATATAAAGGGAGGTCAGGTACTCTTTAAAACAGCTGGTAGTTATGGGTACTTTTTACTTAAGTACATTTCAAAGCCCATACTTCTTTACTTTTACCTGAGTAAAGAAGTTTAGTCAGTACTTCTACTTTTACCAGAGTATTTTTAAACATGAGTATCTGTACTTCTACTTGAGTAAAGGATGTGTGTACTTTTGCCATCTCTGGGTATTGGTAACACACCAAAAGTATGCAGCAACGCACCAAAGCTAGCAAACAAAAAAGTAAACAATGCTGGATTTTAAACACTTTCCAAAGTCTACTATGCACATGTTTTATGAGAAAGTAAATGCATCTAATATTTGTTAAACTTAAGGAATGTTGTTGCAAAACACTGAAATGGTATCCTTTGTTTACCTTAGTAAACCTACATAAGGTATCTGATACCCTGGAGGCACACATTAGCAGCCATGTTGTTTTAATTGTGGTAATCCAGCAGCTTCCTGTGTGTGTGTGTGTGTGTGTGTGTGTGTGTGTGTGTGTGTGTGTGTGTGTGTGTGTGTGTGTGTGTGTGTGTGTGTGTGTGTGTGTGTGTGTGTGTGTGTGTGTGTGTGTGTGTGTGTGTGTGTGTGTGTGGAGGGAAGAGAGCTCCATCTCTCAGAGCTCCAGACAACATGCAGACACTCAGAGTAGGTGTGTGTTATGTCTCTTATCACCTTCTACTCTGACATTATGCAGACTGTCTAGTGTGTGTGTGTGTGTGTGTGTGTGTGTTGTGTGTGTGTGTGTGTGTTTGTGTGTGAGAGTGTGTGTGTGTGTGTGTGTGGGGTTGGGAGGTAATTTTGGCTGTGAAAAGACATCAATAAAATCCCACACATGGCAGGCGAGTTGACCGTTGGAAAATGAAACCCTTTAACTTAACAAGCCTCCGCGTATAGCACAATAATTGCAAATGCTGAAATAGGTGTTCCAGTGTTACTCTTTTTCTCAGGCTTTTTCAATTAGCCTGTAAGCAGCTCAGCAGGTCTTGAGCTTCTGCGGTTTCAGCGTGTTACTTGAAGCTTGGAAAAATCTTCTCTTTCCATGGATTTAAACCAAAACCGTTAAGGTCACTGTGTTCATCACAGAGTAATACGTCCATTAAAATATGGGTGATTTTTCTTTAAAGAGGCTATTTCCCTTTCCTGTAGTGTGTGTTGTTTGGCATATATGGTCAACAAAGGCTAAAATCTCAAAGCTCAGGAGCAGAGGGGAAGTCATCTGTGTGTTGTTGATTTTATCATGATTTTTCAGCGCATTTTCCCACAGGTTGCCCGAGAAATATTCTACTTACTACCATTTTCTACAGTAATATCTGTTTTCTTTGTCTTTCCTGGGACATTTTCACCTTGACAGAAATAATGAAACTCCCCCCTGACTCCATTGGACTCCATTGGACATTGGGAAGTTGTTGACCAATCACAACAGAGCCGGCCAGCTAACCAATCAGAGCAGACTGGGCTCTGGTTTCAGACAGAGGGTGAAAAGAGGTGCTGCATGGAGACATGTCAGAGACACAAAATATTGATATGAACCTGAAAATCTGCATAATATGTCCTCCTTAACAATAAAGCATGTCAATGTTGTGTTCACAGATTGTTACAATGCACCCAGGTACACTCAACTCATTTTTAAAAGAAAAACATATGTTAAAAAACGATTTCTCCCTTCGACTTACAACTGTTAAGATATTCTCTCTTTAAGGAAAGCAGAAAGCACCCAACGCCCAGAAAGATGGTGTAGGTTGGAAAACTGTGATTAAACTGAAGCACCTATAATCAAACTTCTGTCAGCGAGCATCCACCCTGATGAAGTGTATCTGAGGAACGCCAGCTCCATGATATCAAGCATGACGTCCGACCTTTACCTGACCTCCAATCTGTCTGCCTATTGCGGAAGAGAAAAAGAGAAGAATTTAAGAAAACGATTTCCCCTTTTTTCACATGATTTGCTCTTGTTTGATGTTAGGAGTTTGATTATCTATGTTTTTTGCACTTTGGATGGAAGCGTCTTTTTGCTATATCAGACTGTCTGAGTTTTCTAAAAATATCCATACGTACTTAGTATGAACTTGAACTTGTTCTGACCTAGAAACGCATGTATTTTTACAAGTTGTGCTTCGAGGAATGTGACCGAGGAGTGTTTAAAACTCCATATCTCTCTGGGGAAGCTTATCAAAGTTATTCTGTCATCCGCCACATCAACACACCAACGCTACATGCTAATGGACCTGAGCTAGAACAGCTTTTAGCCCCTTGAACCTGCACAACTATCGCCGAAAAGAGCCTGGAGGAAAACTCTCTTGGAGCAGCACAAGGCCAGCGGGGAAGAAAAAGGCATCGGAGCGTTTCTCGTCCAGATACAGGCCCCTCATTGAGGAAAAGACAAGTAACAATGCATTATATTCATATTGGAGCAAAGCCCAGAGCCCTCCACTGTGAATATCACCTTTCAATATTAACCTCTCAGTGACAGAGAGACTCTATAAATAACATCATCTCAGTTACTGTTGGACAGAAGGGAAGTCTCGTTGTTGATTTGGTCAGGATTTTTTTCAGTCTGTATTCCCACGGGTTGCCTGATAAATATTCTACTGAAGAGTTTCTACAGTCATTTTTGTTTTTTCTGTCAATCCTGTGACATTTTCACTGCTTCCAAAGAGTAGATTGTTGTAGTTAAGGGAGTTAAGAATGGAGTCTGCTCAGGAAGGAAATGCAACATTTATCATTTGGTTTTTGATAAGAAGCCAGAAAAGTAAAATACTTCTGCTGTTATCAACATCCACCTGGAAAGGCTTCCTGTAAGTGAAAAGAATGAAAGGGGCCTATTCTGCTCATTTTCAGGTTCATATCAGTATGTAGTGTCTCTACTTTAAAGAGTCCTCTCCTGCTGATGTTCAGGTGTATATCAGTATGTAGTGTCTCTACTTTAAAGCGTCCTCTCCTGCTGATGTTCAGGTGTATATCAGTATGTAGTGTCTCTACTTTAAAGAGTCCTCTCCTGCTGATGTTCAGGTGTATATCAGTATGTAGTGTCTCTACTTTAAAGAGTCCTCTCCTGCTGATGTTCAGGTGTATATCAGTATGTAGTGTCTCTACTTTAAAGAGTCCTCTCCTGCTGATGTTCAGGTGTATATCAGTATGTAGTGTCTCTACTGTGACATGTCTCCATGCTTCAATGTTCAAAAAGGTCTTTATTTTTCTCATACTGCCTGTGCTGCAGCACCTCTTTTCACCCTCTGTCTGAAACCAGAGCGTTAGCTGGCCGGCTCTGTTGTGATTGGTCAACCACATAGAGAAGTCCCACCCCTTAACCTATCACGTACAATGTGTGGAGCGCTAGCCAATAGAAGCGTGAGTGTTACATACTGATGTCACTATGTTCTGGGCGTAAACAAAGGAGTCCAGTGGGAATTTCATTCTTGAAAATGTCCCAGGAAAGACAAAGAAAACAGATATTACTGTAGAAAACTGTAGTAAGGAGAATATTTCTCGGGCAACCTGTTGGAATACACACTGAAAAATCAGAAGTTACATAACAGAGGAGTCCAATGGAGGCGTTTCAGGAAAGGGGGGGAGAAACTCCTCGAGGGAACTTTGGGATTTTAGCCTTTGCAGACCATTTACATGCACTTGAACCTCAAAACAAACTACAGGAAGGGAAAAACCTCAAAACATAAGAGGGAGTCCTTAAGGAAGGTAAGAATTGAGTAGGAAGGAAATACAACATTTATTATTCCGTTTTTGATAAGAAGCGAGACATTTACAAGCCTTAACTGCTATTATCAACAATGCTGAAATCCACCTGAAAAGGCTTCCTGTAAGTAAAAAAAAACATCTAAATCGTGTCAAATATCTTGCATTGTGTTAAGGAATATGTTCCCAGGAAGGAGAATGTTTTTTTGGTTGCTTCATTTGAATAAACAACAGCTGTACACCAGACGGCATGTAATATGTAAACCACGTCATAATCCAGATGTTATTGAAATTCATAAAAAAAAACGTTGCTACTCAAACTGATTTCATGCTCTTCTTCTTCCAGGAATCAGGGTCGAAGTTAGGCAACTAAAACACAAAGTCTGTGTGAATATAAATGGGAATTTTCCTGGTAAATCATAGCATCATTATGAACAGTATATTCAGGTTTGCCAATAGGTTCCTTTAAATCCTACACCATGGTACTTTAACCTTACAACTGCTTTTCCTGGCACTACCCATAGACTTCAAGAACTCCCAATCAGCTACACAAAGTGAATAGCTCTTCTCAAACCTCTTGTCACAGATATGTCTGTAATGAGTCCACAATAACCATCAACATACTGCTCTAACACCATGTGTGCTGTTCACTCAAAATGCCCAGCTGTGTGAAGCACCACAGGAATAGTTTTCAACCTTTCTTTATGCTTGTTTTTAGATAAAACATGTCAGTTCTCCAGAGAGAATGGATGGGAAATTGCTGCTAAATGATGTTACTGGATTGTGGGCCTGTTGACAGGGCCTGATGTTTGACGGTAACTGTAACCACACCAAACCCAAGCCTGAACCAAACCAGCCAATCACAGCAGTCCGTCTGAAGACCAGTGAAACAGCCAGGATACAGGCTGTGAAGCTGCTGTTACCTGAATCTGTCCTTTTACTCCCCCTGGTTGATAAATCATCATGCATGTGCTCTATAAACTGAGTTATGGTGATAGAAACACCTATTTTGGTGGAATTGTCCCTCTGCAGATTTTTATATTATGTTGTCCCCAATACCCTATTTTCTGGAATGTAATATGTCTGAAAGGATAGGATAGATACATGTACAATTTAAGGTCATTTCAGGCAAGGACTTATGTTTGTCATGAATTACTATTTATGTATCTGACACGAGGACGATAACGGTCGTATCTGCTACAGTTCACTATCAGATAGACGGTTCGGCCACACGAGGTCGACATGGAAACGCAGAAAACGATAACGATAACGGGTCCCTAGGTGGGTAGATCTGCAAACGAAACGCTTTGGGGGGGCAAACGGCTCCGTGTTTACGCTTATACGATCATTTCCTGATAACGTTGAAGCAATAGCCCCGCCTCTCCCCACCTTTCCTGCTCAGAGATCAGCTGCTGGGCTGTCAGAAGAGGGGGAGGAAAAGAGAGGCTCCGTTTTTTATTCTTATATTATTATATAGAGTCGTTATTCATTTGTTTTAAAGCTCAATAAATAACAAAGAAGACCTTTGACCGGCACTTTTCTAATTTTGTCCGGAAGATTTAAACTTGAACGGACATGTTGACCGGCGAAAAAAAATCTAACTGCAACTCTGATGCACGGTCCCCTCGTCCCTTGGAAGAGGCGGAGAGGTGGGTGTTTTTCATCTGCTGCGCAGGGCCGTGGGAAGTAGGGGTGCTGAGGGTGCTGCAGCACCCCCTGGTGGAGGACAGGGGATCTGCACTTCCACAAGATTAAATACAAATATAATACAAATATAATACAAAAAAAAACGAATGTTCAGCCTTGATGTAACAACATTCATAATTAAGTAAAGATGACACCCTTTTCACCCCGGTTACATTTTCCATTTGCCCTGTACGATGGGCGCTGTAAGTGATGAAAGTGGGGGATGTTGGCGCACAGGTACCGGCGGGGATTGTTGTTAGCTTCTGCTGGACTAACGGATATAAGAAGCTGTTTCTACAATAATGTTGAGGGAGAGTTCTCTCCTGTCAGACTGAGAGGCTCAGTGAGGTAAAGGACTCTGAGGGTTTAGATAGTTCACTTTAGTCTAAGTTATCTCAGTGGGTCTCAAACGTTTTGATCACAATTTATGTAAACAAATATTTCCAAGGCACTCCTTTTCCTTTACAATTATTAGGATAAATAACAACAGGTTTGAAATCATTCCAATGTATACTATAGGACAGTAAACCAAAAATATTGTTTAAAACTGGAGATTTAAAAATATGCATAAATAAATAAATGTTAACTAGGTAAAATAAGATATAAATGAACCACAAAAATAAAATACGTTACATTTATTTGTTATTGGCTATTGTAGGTTATTGGAAATGTTCACATACTTATTTGATTATTAAAATGTAAACTGATCTTTTTCATATGGGTGTTTAGAGTTGTACCCCTAGATCAGTCTCTAGTAATTGGGTGCTCAAAGTGCACCAGATTGAAGCATTTTACTTTAAAATGTTAAAAAAAAGCTTCCCGGGGGGGCACCCCCAGACCCCCCTAGAGGATGTGAAGTCTACCCCCCAATTAAAACATGTTCATGCAATACTAAATACATTTGAAGCCTTTTTATATAAGCTGTCCACCATGTCAATCAGTTCTCTTTTTGTAGTGTATTGGTCTTGAGGTTTTTCATTGCCAGCTAAGATCTTGCCTAGGGCAGCAAATTGGTCAGAATCGGCCCTGGTGTCATCCCCATCCCCACAGCACCCCCCATTTGAAACATGTTCCCACGGCTATGTCTGCTGGTGGACTACAGCAGGAGCAAACGCTTGCCTCGGGGAGAGAGAAAAAGAGCCAGAGCGTCCACAGCGGAGAATAAACAGAAGGGCAACCATGGCAACCATGCGCGGAAGTCTTCTTCGCTGCTTTTGTGGCAGGACTACAGCGCCACTTACAGGCCTGGCATATGTACTACAGCGTCTCCAGCGCTTTCGAGCGGTCTCGTGTGAACGGACACGTTTCTGGTGCCTGTTGCGTGTGGACGGAATACTTTTTTGATAACGATTGCGGTCCGTTTGCGTTATCGTCCTCGTGTGGCTGGGGCCTAAGACACGAGTGGATCTGACTTTAATTACATTTGAGTGTTTCTTCAACTTAATGTGTTGCTTAAAATAATACTTCTGCATATTACAGTAGCCTATATGCAGGGTTGCCAACTCTCACACATCTGGCGTGTGACACACGCTTTCACTCTCAATCTCACGCTCTCACGCTGCCCAAACTATTCTCACGTCAAAAACAAGATGAACCGGCGATCGTTTTTGGTTGTTTACAATGTTGAGTTGACAGCTGCTCAAGCTGTCGATCCGCTCCCTCCCCGCCCCCACCACTCTTAACAACATTAACAGACAGAGCAGTGGGAGCCGGTTGGTCAATCCCCGACCTGTATTGCGCATGCGCAGATCTAAGATCCAGTAGAAATGATAAAAAAGTAAAAGTCTGCTGCTTATTGTTCTACTAGGCCAAAATAGAGTCAAAGAGTATATGAGAGTGAGAGTGCGTTAATTAATATATTTGGCAGTTTGGAGTAAGTCTGTAGATTTGTTTGTGTCTGTGTGTTTCATGTATAGGCCTCTCACAATAATTAATTTTGTTGGATACATTTTCCCGGAAATTATTGCGATAAACGATAATAAAGTCGGCACCGTTGTATGACCATTTTAGACCACTGACATAATGATAATATATAATAATAATTCAAGTGCATACTTTCAAACTGCTAGTCACATCCTCATGTAAATGGCAATTTATCGAGGTCAGAAAAGTTATCGAGTTCATTTTTTATTTATCGTACGATAAGTCAATTAATTGCTTATCGCGACAGGCCTATGCACACAATAAAACAGTGGAAACAAACATGTGTTTGACTTTCATTAGTGAATGAAACTTTGTGCCCTTTATAGTCTGTGTCCAATATTGTGTATTTGTATATATTGTATATATATATCCTATATATATGCTAAGGTCCCGCTACTGACACGATAGCAGTCATTTAGTGCGCATATGTGTAATTAAACCCATGATATCAAAATCTCACTCCAGCCAGGTACCCAAAGTTGGCAACCCTGCTATATGTGACAATGTAAGTGTTGCACGGCCAGATACGGCTCGAGAAGCTGACTCAGATAAGGAAATATATGATATAGCCTATTATGATATTATATGATCGATGATGTGATTGATGATGTGATATGAATGATAGGTGAGAGTCTTTAACAAAACAAATAATCAACCGAATTTGATAACCAAGTTAGAACCTGATGAAGAGAGGAAGAATATCATCGTGTATGAATGCAAAACAAGACATGACGTCACGTCTCTAAAACCCCAAACCCTCTCCGGTGCAGAGTCCTCTTGCCGGGTGCGGTGGCGCGCGCCTGTAATCCCAGTTAACGGGAGGCTGAGGCTGGAGGAGCGTTTGAGCTCAGGAGCTCTGAGCTGCAGGGACTATGTCGAACGGGTGTCCGCACTAAGTTCGGTATCGATATGGTGCTCCTGGGGGAGCCCGGGACCACCAGGTCGTCTAAGGAGGGGGGCACCGGCCCAGGTCGGACACGGAGCAGGTCAAAGCCCCCGTGCCGCTCAGTAGTGGGATCGCGCCTGTGAATAGACGCTGTAGTGAAGCCTGAGCAATACAGCGGGACCCAGTCTTTATACACTCTGTATACTCTGAACACACACTTGGGACAACGCACACACTCAACAACAATGTGTTTACATGTTACAGCAGCTCCATCGCTCTACATTTATTTGGTTCTTCACATGGAAACCGTCACAAACCACTTCTGTGTGTTTGTCCTGCAGCGCCTCCTCCTGGAGGAGAGTAGCAACAGCTGCTACTAAAATCACTTCACACCTGCAGGTTATACTACAAGATTTATTTTTTTAAATGTTGGTGATTTTGTCTTGTGGAAAATGTTACACTGTGTAGTGCTGCCAAAATCAATTAGAATACAAGAAAGTCCATTATGGAAACAGAAATGTGAGAATAAATGTGAAGAGTTGTAAATTCTGATTCCAATGAAAAATGTATGTAAAATAGAAAAAAAACGTTAAAATCAAATTACTATAAGAGCAGATTCGTGAAGTTGTAATGACTGATTTGAGAGGTTGTAATAACCAAGTTGCAGTTGTAATGGAAAATATATTTTAAAAAGATATATTTTTCTGCAAGTGAACATTTCATCACTAAGTTTATTTTTTTTCTACAAGCTACAAAACTTTTTTTTTTCTTCTGTGACTTCAAATTTGGTTCACAGATACGTGGATATTTTATACAAGTGTAAATGTATGCACACAAGCTCAGATTTTTTTCTCACATCAGGTTTTACACGCTCTCGCATTTTGCACCATATCTACCTTCATACATGGAGTCCACCAGAGGTCAGGTGTATGCTGGACCCACTTAGGTTCACTCTAATAGAGTCATTTAAATGTTCATCAGTCAGTCTTGTTCTGTATTTAGATTTCATGACATTCATGTCAGAAAAAGCTGCTTCACAAAGTAGAGCCAAATAAAGCAGACATTTTCAGTGCTGCTTGGTGAATGTTCTTATAGTTTTCTGGGTCTACAAGGCTCCAGAAATGTTGTGAGTTTTGCTGAGTTATTGAATAAATCATTTAAAATGGCATGCCAACGCAATTTCCGCCATTGCAAACCGAGTCAAGCCGACTCCGAGCTGTCCGACTTCAGGCGAGCTTTTTGAGAAGCCTATGCATGCACCTCGCGGGAGCGCGCACAGCGTAAAGCGAAAGTTCCCAGACATTTCAATGATTTGTACGGCAAAGTAAGGTTTGGAAACGATATCATCAGTGCGGATGCTGTGCAACAGCATCGAGACTACAACCTGTTTTCGGTTTCATTTCTTTCCTCTGCTGTAGCTGCTCGGTCTGTGTTTCTCTCCTCGGGCGGGACTGACAGAACTTCTCTTTCTGTTGTTTACTTATGTGAGGATAGTTGTTCGTATTTGATCTAAACAGTGTTTCATTCGGGGATTTTTATCAAACACCACGTAGGTTTTTAAAGGACGGTTTATCTGGCTGTGGAGGGAACGAGAATGGCTTGCGAAGGAGACGGTTGTGTGGAAGCTTATTTAACGTACAGTTCAAGTCCCATTAAAGTTATATATTCACTAATCTGCTGCTCTATTACAGGGTGTCCGCGGGGTCTTAGAAAGTATTAAAAGTTGATAAATCAATTGAGCGAAAATTAAGGCTATTAAAAAGTATTAAACGGCATTTTCCAAGGTATTACCCAGTGGTGTAAAGTAACTAAGTACACTTTCTCAAGTACTGTTCTTAAGTACTTACTTGAGTATTTCAATTTGTTGCTACTTTGTACTTCTAGTCCACTACAATTCAGGTGTAAATGGTGTACATTTACTCCACTACATATATTTATTAGCTTTAGTTACTTTACAGATTTGGATTAATAATGTGAAATATAATAATAAATCAGACTTTAGTTACACCTGGAGTAAGTACAAGATCTGAGTATTTCACCTCTGCTATTGACACAGGTAGGCTACTGTTACAGAGGGTATAATGCTGCTTACTAAAGCTGTTTTACTCTCCACAGATGTGAGGATCGGGGAAGCCCTGATCAAAGAGTAAGTTCCTTCACTCATTTTATAATAATATGTAGTTTTGGCGCTTTCCATGCTAATACAACATTTTATAACAGAAACAGTTGAATCAATAACCGTTTAGACTGATCAAAATTCAACTTTCTTTCTTTATATCCCAGTGGAAATTGAGTTATTTGATAGTTGCACCATTTAAGACTGAAATATATGAAAGACGAATACATTTAAAACTGTCTTTTTACATGTGTGTGTATATATATATATAAACATAAGAATTTTCAAAAAATAAATAAATAAAGAACTTAAGATAACATAAAGATATTTATACTAAAATAAGAAGTTAAAGTAAAATGTCCAATACATATAAAATAAAAGAGAATAAAATCAAAACCTGAGTATATTTCTTTTAGATTTAATAAAAAACATAAATCAACAAATAAATTGGACTGATTGGTTGATTAATCATTAGCTGAGGTTATGCTAATGTCATTTTCTAGTTATTTTTAAAATAAAATAGTAAAAGAGGCCATCATCTGTGAAGACAACTGAAAACACACTCAAATATAATAAACAGATATGTTAATGATTAAAGTCAGCTACACTTAATAAGCATTATTTTGTAATTCAAATACAAATGTTCTACCTTAAATGAATCGTTAACTTTCTAAAGCGAGTTTCAGTTTCATTCCACAGGAACAGACGATTCCCTTACGGTAAATCACACTGTGATCATGACTTATATAAGGAGGTAATAGTACCCCAAAGTTTTGGGGTACTCTACATAGAAACTGCTGGATGCTAACTTGCTGTTAGGCAATTCGCACAAGTAGCATACGTTTTGTTAATTAGCAATACTTACTATAATAGCCAAGTGGATAATAGTCTAAAAATGGCTTGGACGATTTGGACAATTTTTGAGTGGTTTTGGGGGTTATTGATTATGTTACGTGCTGTAGTGTGTGTGTGTGTGTGTGTGTGTGTGTGTGTGTGTGTGTGTGTGTGGGTGTTTGTGTGTGTGTGTGTGTGTGTGTGTGTGTGTGTGTGTGTGTCATTTCAGGATCAAAACTGGTAGTATAAACCAGAAATGCCAATTTTGGCAGATTTAGGGGATCATTTGGACAGATTGCCTATTTATTTGAAAAAAATGTGTCCACAGTAACTATATCCAATGGTTGCAACACTACTCGTGGTAGTCAAATTCAGCCCACAGAGAGTACAAATATGGCCTCTTTCTGGTCAAACTACTTCAACTGCTCCTTTCTACCAAAGGAGCAGTTGCTCTAATCAGAGTCCCTCCCTGATGACTGAACCTCCCCCCTGATCTCTAAGGGAGAGCCCCTCTCCTGAGAAAACCCATTTGGGCTGCTTGTATTCGCCATCTCGTTCTTTTGGTTATGACCCATCCTTCATGACCATAGGTTTAAATGAGAAATGTTTTACCAAACGCTACACTACCATTACACTTCCCTAAAAACTGCATTATGTTGAGTAAAATAAAAGGAGCCATCATTGTGTCCTGAGCTTTTTTGATTTGTGGAGTCTCTCCACAGTTTGGCATTAATGTCTTGTTCTGTTCCAGGGTCATAAATGCGGAGCTGAAAGCCCTCCCCTCACAGGACGTTCCTCCTCTGACTACACCCACTGCAGAGGGGGAGAATGAGCAGGAGCTGAAGGTGGTGGACCAGCTGGCCAAAATCACCATCCTCATCGGGGACTGTCTGTACAATGAGAGGCTCCAAGAGTGAGTACTAGGGCTGCACATATTATCAAAATGTTAACCAAATTGCAATATCGACTGGTACTATATATATATATATATATATATATACATATATATATATCTATATATATATATATCCAAAACATGAAAATCCCTTCAGCTTGTATTAACCACTCCTCTCTTGTGTCTGTTGCAGTGCTATCGACGCGGTGGCTCGTTCCTCAGGCTCTAAGTGGGACAAATTTAAGAGGGTGGCAGTACAAGTATTTGAGCATGGGATCACCTGGGAGAAAATAGCTATGCTCTTCTACATCGCCGGCAAGCTGGCTGTGAAGGTGGTTTGCCTGTTAGCTGACGATCAGAATGGATTTTCACAGGTAAATCGAAAGTCTTAAGCCGTTAAAGCATAGGTGTGCACTTATTAGAGATCACCTTTTCATCAAACAGTGTGTGTGACTTACTTCTCCCTGAGGAACGTTATGTTCATATAAGCGTTGCAGAAGAGGCTGCTAACGTTAACCACCAGAGTATGTTTGGTTTTCAAACGCATCACTTTCATTTTACCAAAGGATTTTCAGAACATCTGCCTGACACTGTGTGTTTAGAGGAAAAAGCTTTTAAGTGCCTTTCCACCTCTGTTTCCCAGTAAAAAAGGAATCTCCACTTTATTATTGTGTATTTTAACTTAAATGATAGAGGTGGGAATGCGTTTACCTTGCACTCCCATCTTAGCAAATATGTGTATATTATATAACTGAAGCCTTTGAATGTTTTAGGTGGTTATCTTAAAGACTGGAGGGGGATAGTTGTTCTTGCTCATCAGTGTTGCAGTGATGACATTTAGGCAGACCCAGAAGTAAGCATCACCTTGGTTACCTCGACAAAAAATGTCAGATTGTTCCATAGGGTATGGATTATGATGAAAATAACATCAAAGGTTTATGATACTCACGTTTTTTCAGTAGGAGTAAGTTCCCAAATACATTTTCTTTTATGATTTTTGGAGTGTAAATGCAATCTCCAGAATTAAAAAACTTACGCTGACTATTACATCGCAGCTGCATTACTTCACGTCGAAACTGCTAAGCTAAAGGTGGCTAATGTCTGGTTTGGTGACGTTTACTGCGTCAAACGTGATTCTGTTTAGCAGTCTCAATTAGCCCCTGGTTTGCAACCACCTTTCTTAAAGGCAAAACACCTTAGAAATGCAGACATTTTTGAGACATCTACTGATGTTTTTTAGTGAGAAAATCTATTAGACTTGCGATAACCACAGACCCCTATCCCAAAACCCATCGGCTTCCACACAAGAGAACTGGAAGTGCAAACATGCAGTATTATTTCAAAGTTTCACTGAGAGACTTGGCAAGTTTGTTTGTACTAGCTAGCATGCTAAGCTAACCATCAATCTGTCTGTTGCAGTTTTTTTCCAATGATCCAGCAATGTAACTGAAATAAATCACAGTTTGGCAGTCGCTTCACCTTGTGTATGGACTTTATCTGTGTGTGTGATTCAGATGGTGGTGGCTCATCTCCCCGAGTCACTGATGGAGATCCAGAGATGGACTGTGGATTTTTTCAAAAACAATCTACTGGCCTGGATTCAGGAACATGGAGGATGGGTATGTCAGAACTTCATTTCTTCCATATTCTTCTGTTTGGAGCTCTTTTCCTGCCATCCTGGTTTTGGGCACATTAAGCCTCACTGTGAACCTGCATAGCGTCGTATATAAAGCTTCAACGGTTCCTGACACACTGAGTCAGTGATGAAGTTATACCATGAGTGTGTCGAGTTTTGAAGCTTCCCCATTTTCAAAAATATTTTATATCCTTACTTTCAAGCAAAACAATTGGCCTGCAATGCAGCTCATTGACCATAGAAAGTCTTACATGGCTGCACCAAATGGCATCGGCCAATCAGTTGAGACCTCTTCAGTTATTTATGATTTCCATAGCTTGTAGACTATAATGCCTCTGTGGGCAATGTGATAGATCTAAAAGCAGTACGAGGAGCGAAACACGTGAGTGAATCCCCAGGAAGTGAGCCAGGCGTCAAAGCAATTTTTAAGTTGGCCAAAAACTGGTACTAAAAACTTCAGTGTCAGTCTGTGACGTCATTGATTCAAGAAACACTTTTCCTATTGACTAAAATTGCTAAATATGTATATCAGAGTTACAAATATTTTTTAACTTAAAACAACTTCCCAGGACGAACACTTGAATAGCCCTTGTTTGAATCATTAGGTCCGAAAAGTGGTAAGTTCTCTAAAAGCTGAATCCAATAATACTTAACCGCTCCATATCGACTGAGCCGTGACTGGCAAAGGAAAACAAATTTGTGCATGCTCTACGGACTTAAGACTTAAATGTTACATAAAGATGTTAAAAAAGACACAGAGAAGGAAATATAAAAGAGTGCAAAACAAGAAATAATTGAGCAGCTTCCTTCTTGTTAACATTTCCAAAGTTGATTATAGTTCCCTTTTATTATAATTTATAATCAGTATGTATGACATATGCTGTGTCTCAATTAACTTATTTCTGTAATAACACGTGCTATTTTAAATATCTTTTATTAGTAAACACATTTTCAAGTAAATCAAATAAAAAATATATATTTGAGTGCATACATTCTCTCTTCATTGCTTTCCTAACAATATGTTCTCCCGAGTCATTACGATGGACCACAGTATTGAACCCGTCTCTCACAGATCAACAGCTTCTCTGAGCTGGCCCAGTCGTCCATGCAGAGCGTGTCCACGATGAGCGCTCACACCTACGGCCTCGTCTCATCATCTTCATCGCCGGCCTGGCTATAGGAAGCATCATCCCCTGGAGACTAAGCAGAAACTGAGGGACACACACACCACACACACACACACACACACACACCAGGGTGTCCGCGGGGTCTTAAAAAGTATTAAAAGTTGATAAATCAATTTAGCGAAAATTAAGGCTATTAAAAAGTATTAAAGGGCATTTTCCAAGGTGTTACATTTTGTAGCTTGTTTTCAATAAGTATATAAATTGTCCAAAGAGGTTGTATTCTACAGTCTGCCTGAATGTAATCATTGCGTAGGTGTGTAGTGTGATTCTGTGTAGTTTATTTATGGCATCCCGTTGGATTGACGTCATCTGAACAGGACATCGCACGCTCACTGCTTGATAGCGCGCGAAGGTCCGTTTACGCCGGTTGTTAAACAACATCGTTATGGGGAAATGCAAGTTTGCGTCCAAATGGTTGGAAGATAAGGAGGAAGGACAATCAATACTGTATATAGTAAATGTGAGGTAAAGTGTGTCGCCAATGTAACCGGTTAAAACTCGAAGTGGCGATGAGGTCTTAAAATGTATGGAAAGGGCTTAAAAGGTATTACATTTGACTTCAGGATTCCTGCACACACCACACACACTCCAGAGCTAGGTCACAATAGCGTGGTGCAGTGATAAGTCCTAAACCCACAAATCCAATTTTAGCACTTTCGGGTTCCCTACCCGTTAGTCAACGTTTTTAATACATGTTTGGTTAGATGCATGTGATGGTGAATGTCTGAAGATTTCTTGAAAATGGTAGTTGCTATCGAGTGGCTAAATGAGGCTCCTAAATGCAGAATATTAGCCGCCATTTGCTTATTGTTGGTGACGTGAAGTTCCTAGTCAGTGTAGTTCTTTTATAGCATTACATAAGCTTTTTTAATTCTGGCGATTGCGTTTACGCTTCAAGAATCATAAAATGGTGTTAATATGAGGAGATTATCCAGCTGATCAAAACGAAATGTTGTGTTTTCCAGTGATCTTATTTTTTGCAATATTCCAAAATGTAGCCATTACGATGCTTACTTCAAAAATACGTCATCACTGCACCACTCGATATAGAGAACCGCAGTGACGCGTCCTAAAACCCGGAAGTAAACTTCTTCCGGTTCCATCGTCAAAAAACAATGCAATTTCTCCATAGGGTTTTGGAAAATAGCTCAAAATAAGGTCTGTGGTTGAAACACATTTAAGAGAGGGATCACGTTTTGTTCAGCCAGATAATCTCCACATATCTACGCTACTTTTATAATTTTCGAATCATAAATCTAGTCGCCAGAAGCAAAATGCTAACGTTATGCTATAAAGGAACTACAAGCTAGAACGGCAGGGTCGCACTACTCAACGTCACGCCAATTTAAGATCGCCTCAACTCAAACTACGGTGCCAAAAACGACTATTAACGACTATAAATGATGATGGTCAGATAAAGATATAGATACTAAAGATACTACAGATACTTAAGATAGGCATATACTCTCTTTCAAGCAGAACACGGGGAAAGAAATTTAGCGGGAGTGTTTGCGTAATGACGTACAACGGCCTCGACCATTTCTGTAGTCCACTAATGCCACTTGTTAACAACCATCGTTTTTCCGACAAGTAAACTCTTCAGAAATCACCAGCGGGGTCACTGCTGATGGATTTAATGTGGTAGAACAAAACGTGATCTATCTCTTAATTTTGTGTCAAACACAGACCTTATTTGGAGCTATTTTCCAAAACCCTATGGAGAAATTGCATTGCTTTTTGACGAAGGAACCGGAAGTGGTAAAAATGCTAACTTACTTCCGGGTTTTAGGACGCGTCACTGCGGTTCTCTATTGACAAGAAATTAATTCTGTGCTTTTGCCAAATAGACCAGAGCGGTTGTCATATCATGTTCTGATGACATGTTGCCATGAGATGCCATCCACACAGGCTACCTTCTCTAATGTGTATCTATGCAAACTTGAAAGAATCAGTATGAGAATGTCAAAACCACCCCTGAAGCTTTATACCAGACCAAATAACACATCCTACTCAGGTATCTCATGTTTAGATGTTTCTTTTTTCTTTCTAATACACAGAAGGCTTCCATCTTCTTCTTAGTGGGGCTGAGTGACAGCAGTTTATTCAGTAATTAACATTTCATTATCTTAAGGGAGCATTTCCATTCAGTCACGTATAAAACACTGTGCCTCAGGTAGAAACTGTATTCAATGTTACTGATAACCTGGATTATTAAATAATATAAATAATATCTCTAAATATAGAAACAAATTATTCTTTCATATACATTTTTTGTATTATTGTTTCACATCCTTTACTTATATCTGATTGTATTTACTCCTGTTTCATTTCAATCTGAGGTTTCCCTGAATGTCCGATGTTGAGGGTGGGGGGAGGGAAGGGTTATTTTCCCATGTGTCAATGTATGTATGTGTGACTGTATGTTCTTTCTATGTTGAAAAACCCAATAAATATAATGAAAAAAATAAAATATATAATAAAAATAATGTATATAATATAATATATAATTCACAAATAAAATATCTGTAAAAGATGCAAATAATTACTCTGTGCGCTAGAGACAGCAGTAAAGTCTATTTTTAACATATTCATTTAATGTTTAACGCAATTAATCTTAGTCCTTGAAAAATGGTGCCCTTCAAAAAGTAAACCAATAATAATAATCAATAAGAAACCTCAAGTTAAATGACTTTAACACGGGCAGATACAGGTTCCTTCTGTCATTGGAGGATCTTAAGAAAAATTGTGTGCATGTGAACTTTTACATTTAACAAGTGTGAATTGCACTTGTTGCCTTTGTATGGGAGCTGTGGTGTAAAGTAACTAAGTACTGTAATGTTGTATTGCATAACGTGTACTTTTACTTTTGGTACGTTTGATTTTTGTACTTTTACTTGATTCAAAGACTTTGACTTGTAACAGAGTAGTCCTACTTGTACTTAAGTACAAGATCGGAGTACTTCTCCCACCTCTGTATTGGAGAATACAAGTAAAATCATGGACTTCAAAGATTCTAAATTCTTTGTGTAGCACACTTATTTGTATTGGTTCTGGTTTTATTTAATGCTATTATTATTATAATCAGGTGCAGGGTTTCCATCTCATGTTTGTCCACCAGAGAGCGCTGCCATGTTAACTTTACTGTAAAATGTCCTGTCACAGTCATAGACTTTAAATATACTGTAAAGGTCACAAGTTGAAAAACGTGTCAATATTTGTTTTTTTATATTATTTGTTAACAACCAATTTTTAACCCTAACTCTTAAAGGACTCACTGACAAGGAACAACCGTAAAAATAGAAATATAAAGAACAAATTAAATAAAAGTAATAAAGTAATTGAAGGCAAATTAAATACATAAAAACAAATATGTAGCAAATGTAGTTATTTAAGCTAGGTCATTCAGGGTTATTCACATAGCAACCAACCCCTAACCCTTAATGCTCAATTCGGACCATTGGAGAAAAATACAAATGTAGGTGTTTATTTACTAACTTTGTCTTTTTGTCAGTAGATTTCTTCTATATTCAACAAAGGTCAAATAGATCATGCATCTTTAGCATATTTAAGCATACTGTACATAAAAAAGTGTCATAAATTACAAAAAGGTATTGTCTTTGTGTTTTTATGTTAAGAATCAATGAGGACGTTTCATGGTGTTATTTATTAGTTGCATTTTTGACCGTTCATTTGTTACATTTTATACTACATATCTCTAAAGGCTGTTTTCTCTAAAAGAGCCTTTTTTCCTTTCTTAGAAGAAATCTTTCACAGAAATACTAACTAAGGGTTTGTTCATATATCATTCATGTTCATAAAAATGTTAGAACTGTAAGATGTGAACATAATGAAATGTGAATTATGAACCTGACTTTATCGAGTGTTCACATATCCATACCGGAGATCTTTGCAAATGAGCATTATTGCATAATTGCAATATTTAAAAGGGTAATGCCTAATTTGTGCCTTAAGGTATCAACTGGGGAGGAAACTTGGTGATATCTAGTTATTATTTGATTACCTTAGTCACCTGTAGTGCCTCCTCTTAAGATGATCAAAGTATTGGATCATAGGAAGTTGAATAAACCTGTCTGGACAATCTTGATTTTCTCCAATTTGAGAAAACGTCATCAAGTGGTCGCTAAATGCTATGCAATATATTATAAATGTATTGTTCAGTGGGTGGTCATTGACTGAATATGATAGAGATTCAGGTGCTTTGTCTCAATTCAGACACTTCCCTTAGTGCACTGCATGTGGTAGTCTTGTAGTTGAGACCACCTTTTCCGAGACCAAGACATTACCAAGACCACTGATATACTTACAATACCATGTGTAAGATACCATAGTCAATTTGATCTGAAAGATCCACATCATCATAAAAAGACACACATACGTAAGATATAAATTCAACTTCATCATATTTTTTCAAAAAGTTATCCTTTTCATATAAAAACTGTAAAATAGTAAGAACATAATATAAACGATCATAGTATACATTTGACGGTATGACTACGGTTATGGCGCAGTGCTGGTGAGCCTCACTTTGTGAGGCTCCCAGGCTAATATATTGAATCAATGATTTAGAAGACCACAACTTTCTTAAAATACACATATACTTGAACACTAGACTACCTGCCAACAGCATGCCAGGAAAATCTCAGAAAACAGGTCCGCAGACCCCTGCAGCATCGAAAACTTCAACGTTTACGGGGAAAGCTAAAGCTAGCTTAGCTGCTGCTAGCCAAAACACAGAGGCAATGACCGAGCATGTGGAAGTCCTCGGCGCCATACGCTCTATGCGACTTTTCAAAGAAACTTGACGATGTGCTGGAGGGAATAAGCGGACTCAAGGGTGAGCTGCAACACCAAACTAACAGGATCACAGAAGCGGAGGAAAGAATTGGAAAGACCGAGGACGACTTAAATTCCATGCACAGCGCTATCAAAAGGCTACAGGATAAATGCGCCACTTTGGAAATGAAGGTGGAAGACCAGGAAAATAGGGGCCGTCGCAACAACCTGAGGCTCATCGGCCTGCCTGAAAAGGTTGAGGGTCAAGACGAGGGTGCTTTTTTGGAGCAAGGCCACCTAGAGCCCTGGGAACGACACGGTTAGTGCTAGATCGTATACCTCCTGGGTTTTAGGCGGAAGTGACGTAACCTGCCTGTCGAGACGAAAGTCAATATGAATAAATATCTGATAAAAACGGACGGATAAATAATTATTTGTATGGTTTTTCGTTTAGAGTATTATTATTACTATAGTATTGTTCAATATCAGGAGGGGTATTCGTTTTATTTTGAATAGCGTAGGCTACTTTTCTTAATAAGCGAGCTGTTATTAAATGCCGCTTCCGGTAACACGGCAACAAAAGGGGCAGGATTGTGATGGCCGGTCTTTTGTTCCCAAAGCCACGGAGGGAGAAGTTGGCGACAGTGTGTGTGAGGCTCCAGAGACGCCGTTGGTTTTCAAGCTGATGAGATTCTGACGAAAAGTGTCATATAAATAACTGCTGAGCAGAAAATAAAGACAAAAAGAAAGAATCTGAGTTGTCCAAGCGTCCTCTGTTGCCCTCCAGCCTCTCAAGTTTGGGCATAACACTGAAAACAGGCCAAAACCCAGAAGAACTTGACAGTTGAAAACCACGCGGAGCAGCCTGGGCCAGAGGATAAAAGGCTTCAGACGTCCAGAGAAAGCTGTTGACGCAGAGAAGGGGAGCTGTGGATTTCCATTAGCTCAAGATGGCAGAAGAAATCCTGGGGAAGACGGTTAAAGAGCTCAAGAAAGCAAGAACAACTGCAAAAGGCAACTTCACCAGGCAGGCCAACTACCTCAACCGAGAAGCAAGCAGCATGGTCGAGGCAGAGCTAAGGGAGGAATTCACCAAGCTGAAAGAGTCGTTAAGGAGGATTTTTGAGGCAAATGATGACTACATGGCTGGTTTGCAGGCAGACGCTCAAAAGGCTGGAGAAGAAGAAGAAGAAGAAGCTCTTGCAAAGCAGGAAGAGGGCAACATTGGAAGGACTGCAAATGAGGCTTAAGCCAGACTGGAAGAGGTGAGAGGCCTTATTCAAGATAACCTGTGGTCCAAATATGGCCGATATGAGCTCATCACTGCAATTGAGGAAGCAGAAGAAGCCAGTGAACAAGCTGGAAATGTGCCTGTGGAAGGAATCAACCTGGAGGGCTACGGGGTGCTCCTGACCCTTCTAGAGAGGCGGATGAAGGAGGCCACCAGAGTGATGGCAGCTTGGGAGCGCTGGATACCCATGATGGCGAAGACGGATCTAGATGGCAGAGTCAAGGACCTCAAAGCAATGAGAAATAGACTTGAGATGAGGCAAGTTGAATTTGTCAACTCACGCAAGATTGCAGCGGAGGAACTGGCTGCAGAAGCGTCAGGTAGAAGGGGAGGACTGCCATCACCAGCAATACCAGTCGTGAGGATTAAGCCCACAAGTCTTCCCATCTTCTATGGCTGCAGAAGAGAATACCACCGATGGAGGAAAGACTGGGAAAGCCTGCAAAGACAGGGGGAGCCATCTGGATCTTCTGAAGCTAAAAAAATTCATCTTCAAGACAGTGTGGATGACAAGATTTCAAAAGAACTAAGACTCTCAACCTACAACACTGCTGAAGACATGTTCAGGATAATGGACAACAGATATGGAAATAAGTCAACTATTGCCATAGAAATCTTAGAAGAACTGGAGAGAATCCCTATGTGAAAGGAAACCAGCCAAGAAAGGTAATTGAGCTGATACAGCATGTGGAAAAAGCCCTTGCAGACCTCACAGAGCTGGGAAACTCAGGCGCCATGAATAACCCACTCATGATCAAATCCATAGAGAGCAAGTTACCTGACTTTGTGAAGAGAGATTGGCTAGTCTTCATGGTTGATCCGAACAATAACGTCACACCAGACAATCACTTCGACATGCTCCTTAAATTCCTAAAAAAGCAGGAAGAGATTCTGGAGAGGCTGGAACAGCTAAGGATCGGTGATAAAACTGACAGAGAAGACCATCCAGACAGGAGGTATGAGAAGAAATATGCTTCCACAAGATCTGCAAAGAAGGGCGAGCATGGAGGAGTGTGTATTGTGTGTGGAGATGAGAGACACTATAACAAGATATTCTTCTGCAGAAAGTTCAAAGGGCTAACTCTGTCTGAGAAGAAAGCTGTTCTAAAAAAGCTAGGAGCATGCAGAAAGTGTCTTGGATGTCATGAGGAAGGAGGATATTGCAGAGACAATTACCTGTGCAGAAACAAAGACTGTAAAAAAGGAGACACCTCAGATCACCATTTCTTTCTGTGTCCACAAGGGGGAAGCAAAATGCCCTTTGAGGAGAGGAGTGGAAGAGACTGGAGAAGTAAGAGCAAACTCACAGAGGAGCAGGAGAAATTCTTGGCTGAGCTTTCCCCAGAGCGTGCAGGAAGGTGCAGGAAAGCCTTTACCAACCAAACAGCAGGAACAGGCAGAGCTGGAGGACAGTCAAGGCTTTTGGACAGGGAAATTCCTGTCATCATGATGCTGATGGAGGTCACTGCAAATGCAGGGCAGAAGATTGGAACTCTGGTGGACCTTGCCTCAGACACAAATTACATCACCCATAAGGCTGCTGACAGGCTGAGGTTGCAAGGTGAAAAAATAACTCTGATTGTGTATGGTGTAGGAGGAATGACCATCAAGGTGAACACAAAAAGATACCTCCTTAGGGTGAGAGTCAAGACTCCTAAAGGGACAGAGAAGGCACATGAACTTGTCTGCTATGGCCTAGAGGAGATCGCCAAAGTGCATAAAGTCATCAGTCCTGAAAAATTGCAGAAGTTCTTCCCAGAGGTCAAGCCCGAAGAATTAAAGAGGCCAGAAAAAGTCGAGCTCCTCATAAGCCACAGAGAAGGAAGACTTGCTCCACAAAGAGTGAAGGTTGTTGGAGACCTTGTTTTGTGGGAAAGTCCACTGGGAAAAACAGTAGGCGGAGCACACCCCGAATTGTTTGAGGAGATTGAAGTGGCAGCACATAGGTCCAACACACACTTTGCTCGCTCCATGAGAACAGCTGCAGTCAGGTATGAGGAGATAAAGCTTCCAACAAACAAACCAGCACAGTTGCAGAAGGGAGATATGGGTGAAGTAAAGGTCACAGCTGCAACTAACCGTGAGTTCCTGGAATGGTGGAGGTGGGACAGCATTGGAGCAGCCTGTGAGCCTAAGTGTGGAGGATGTCGTTGTGGAAATTGCCAACCAGGAGGTAAAGAGATGACCCTGGCAGAGGAGAGAGAGCTGGATATCATAAAGGCAGGCCTAACCTACGTCAGGCAGGATTCTCATATTACATCACCACACTGGGACGCAAAATATCCCTGGACTGAAGACCCCACTTCTCTCCCCAACAACAAACGTGCTGTGGAGGCCACATTCATGCGGACAGAGAAACAACTGAAGCGGGAGCCGGAGTGGCAAGCTGCATATAAAACCCAAGTCCACGAAATGGTTGAAAGAGGTGCAGCCATCAAACTCACGGACCAAATCAAGACCAACTGGAAAGGACCAGTGTGGTACGTAAGCCACTTAGTAGCACCAAACCCTCATTCAGTGACTACACCAGTACGACTTGTATGGAACAGCAGCCAGAAGTTCAGAGGAGTAAGCATGAATGACATTCTACTAAAGGGACCTGATGTTCTTAATCCGATCAGAGCTGTTCTGTTGAGGTTCAGAAGAGGTGTGCATGCAGCTCTGGGGGACATAAAGAAAATGTACAACTCAGTGTGGCTAGAGGAGCGTGAGATGCATATGCACAGATTCCTCTGGAGAGACAGTCCAGAAGAAGAGATATGCGAGTATGCTATCACAAGAGTCAACATTGGGGACAGACCAGCCGGTTGCATTGCACAGGTGGCTATGCGAGAAACAGCCAGTCTACCCATGTTTTCCCACATGAAAGAGGAACAAAGAGTTCTTGAAGAGGACAGCTATGTGGACGACCTCTTAAAGGTCCCATGTCATGGCCATTTCTACTGATCATAGTTCCATTGTTGAGGTATACTAAAATAGATTTACATTGTTCAATGTTCCAAAATCACATTGGTTTCTCATACAGCATCTCTGTATAGTATGTGTATTCACTCTCTGTCATAAACGGCTTGTTGGAGCTCCTGCCCCCCCCTCCCTGTGAGCCCAGTGGCCGTCTGCAAGACAGCGAGACACAGCGAGACACAGCGAAACCAAGCCCGAAACCAGCCCGAGCACACACACCCGCAGCCTGGCTGGGAGTTTGTGTGTGTGCTCACACACAGACTCACAGCCTCGCCGCGTCCCGCCGTCTCAGGGAGGAGAAATCGGCGGAGCTGCAGCTGAGAAAAGATTGAGCGAGTGTGTATCTGCCTGCAGATGAGGCGGGACAAAGACTCATTCTCAGCCAAAGAGATCCCAGGCAGTATGGTTATTTGAGGGATTCTTGATTCAAACAGTGTTACAAGAACTAGAACATTACAGTCCCAGCCTGTGAGCAAATCACAGAGTAGCTGGTTGTACCAAGCTAGGACTAGGCAACATCACCTCTCTCAGGATCATCCACTCAGAGGTAAAGGAAGTGTGTGTTGCAGCAGTCCCTGAGGCTGACAACACTTCCCTGCATCGATCGAGGAGTGATTACAGTTTCCCATCTCTGCTAATCACACCGACTGCAGGCATGAGGGATCAGGTCAGCTGCTGAGCGCTTTTTACCGCACGGCGTAGCCGCAATGTGGCGCCCATTTTCACGTTTGCTCGATGCTAGGCGATCCCTCGCCATGGTACACGATATCATAACTCCAACTGACATGCTACCCTGAACAGCTCTACGTCAAATCTGAGGTTACATAATGTGGTGTTTCCATGGCAACGCATCCCTCTCCATAAAACACGATGTAGCTGTAACTCCAATGGACACGGTCCGATCGACACCAGACGGGGGCCGTTCTGTGATTCTCCAGAACACACAGATGGCCAGTCCGCCCCTGACTCCCGCTAAGTTTGTTTGCCCTGTTCTGCTTGAAAGCAAGTACTTGCCTCCTGCAAACTGTTAAAACAAACGCTTCAACTTGTACAATTTAGAATCTGTATGTTTGAATATGGATCTTAAGTTGGCGTGACGTTGAAGTCGTGCTGCTGTACTCGGCTGTAGTTCCTTTATAGCATAACGTTAGCATTTTGCTTCTGGCGATTAGATTTATGATTCCAAAATGATAAAAGTAGGGTAGACATGTGGAGATTATCCGGCTGAACAAAACGTGCATCAAACAGGCTCGTTTTCCACAGATCTTATTTCGAGCTATTTTCCAAAATCCTATGGAGAAATCCCATTGCTTTTTTGTCGAGGGAACCCATGTGCAGCTTACTTCCGGGTAAATACGTCATCCCTGCACCACTCTATAAGTGTGTTGTTCATTTTAAAGTTATTGTTAGAATGTTAATTTTGTGTTTTGATTGGTTAAAACAGTTATCTTTTTTGTTTTACTCCCTTGATTGTTATTTACATGAGCTAATCCTTGATCGAGTTGTTTTGTGTGTTGTGTTTATGTGGCTTTAGGTTAGTGTGTAAATGACTTTGAACCTGCATTAGGACATATTCTGCTGATGCGTACAAAGTGACACACTTCAGGTTCTCATTTCCACACATTAGAACCGTATCACCTTAAACTGAGCCGCCACTCGTTAGTTTCATAAAAGACAGACCTCCTGTAAACTCTTCACAGTGAATCAGTCGCTGTGTGTTAGTTTCCAGATCCTGACAATATTTCACATTCCTTGGTGGTGAATCATTGTGATCTTTCTCAAGCTCAGACTGAGATATTATCTCCAGCGACAATTTCCCTTTATTAACACAAAATGCACATTATTATATCTGCTTTTTAAATATCCGAAAATCAGCTAAATATAGGACCTAAAGCAGAACCTTGCTGAATTCAAACCTGCATGATTTAAAACAGACTGACACACTTCCCTTTAATCTAGAACTTTATTGGACATTTTACACAAGATCACAGCATTGGTATAAAAAAAAAAAAAAGACATTTTTTGTTTCACAGTGTTTCACAGAAAGACTTTTAAAAATACAATAAGAGTAAAATACTGTAACATTTAACAATCCAAGGTCTTAGGAAATGTTCTGAAGCTCATTTTTGTTCCACGAGTTGCAATATCATTTTTACAGCTCACATACACAACATATGGGATCACTCCCTGTGTGTGTGTGTGTGTGTGTGTGTGTGTGTGTGTGTGTGTGTGTGTGTGTGTGTGTGTGTGTGTGTGTGTGTGTGTGTGTGTGTGTGTGTGTGTGTGTGTGTGTGTGTGTGTGTGTGTGTGTGTGTGTGTGTGTGTGTGTGTGTGTGTGTCCCACTGCTTGACGTAACAAAAGGAGAAATTATAACTGAGGAAAGACAGTGGCCTCACTCCTCCTTCTCAGGCTGGAGGAGTTTTTCCGAGAAGATCCCAGAGTGTTTAAGATCTTGGTTCTGCTTCCAGCTCTCCTCCCTGATCCCCCTCAGCAGACCCTCCTGCAACACACACACACACACACACACACATATCAACCCATGAAACAGTTAAAGAAACAAGTACACCAGGGGTACTCAAACTTTTTTGTTAAAGGTCCACTTGTGAATTGTATACAAGGTCAATGGTTCGGATCAATGCCAGTAAAGTCCCCCCCCCCGGAGCGGAGCAATGAAACCGAAAGAAGCAGTTTCGGCGCGCTATGCATGGGGCCCCCTTGAGTGGGTTTCCCGACATGTCGTTGCAGTAAATTAAAGGGTGTTTCATGTTGTCATTGCTGTGGACCTTCTTAATCTTTTTTTATGTTTTTTTTAATTTTATTTTGAAATTGTTACGTTTATTCTGGTTTGTTTTGTGTTTGTATCTTTTATTTTAAATGTATTTATTTATTTTATGTTTTGTGAGCTGAGCTGTGTGATTTTATATTTTATGTATCTCTCTGTACAGCACTTTGGTCTGGAGGTTTTAAAGTGCTATATAAATAAAGTTGGATTGGATTGGATTAATCTACTTTATTTGGGGGCCCCCTTCTGGTCCAAGAACTTGTCTGTCGGTAAACGGCGCCCCTGTGTACACACACACACATTCAATACATACATACAGTATGATGGCTTGAACTAGTGGGAGAAATGGTACTGTTTGTCTGTAGCCAATGCCTTGAACCTCGGCAAAAATGGCATTAGAAACATTAGAAAGTCAAGGTAAACTTGTGGTTAACTTGCGGTCTGCAATGAGTGTCACGCTCGCGCACACAAGTAAATATATATGCACGTTCATTCTCACAACGCGTCAGACACAAGAAAATATACATTAAAAGGGGAACTATCATGCAAAATGCACTTTGTGATAACTCTCTCTCTTTTCCTCCGTACCCAAATCTTTTAAAAACAGGGGTACAACGAGCGGATACAGATTTGCTGCCGATATGACGTCAAATCGGCAGCGGACCCACAGAAAATTGCTATCAGAAACAATGCCTGACGTGTTTTGGACGTAATCTCGTTTTTGTTTACATTAGCAAGCCTCGCTAACACTCAGAGCTAACCTGTACTGTAGAGCAGCGGTTCTCAAACTGTGGTCCGGTCCGCGAGGGTACTGCAGGTGGTCCGTGGAAAAAAGCTAAATAAAATCCACTTTTTATTATCAAGGATTTTCGGGGACCCGAAGACACATTTTGAGTTGTATACACTGTTGGAAAGAGGAGATTCCTAGCTTTCTAATGATATCAGGCAGTGGGGTAGAAAGGTAGGGTAAAAGGAACTCAACCTGCAAGAGAAAAAGCATTTGAGCTCCATACTGTTTCAGAAATAATCTTTGATGTGGTTTAGAACAGGATGGCGTTTCATCACAGCAGAATTTAACTTTATCTCCGGTAGAATTTTGATCAGGCATTAGCTCCGCCTCCTATTTTTTTTTTTTTCAAGCTAAGGACCCTAAATCCGCATTTCTCTAACAGGGCTGCAAAAGAGGGGTATGAGCAGTATGAGGCATGGCTACAATGGGTGAACTGTTTGGTATTTTCAGCAAAAAACTTCACAGACATGTTTTGTATAGGTATGGCCCTACAATATATGTTTCCAATATAGCATAATAGGTCCACTTTCATTTACGTCAGAATCAGAAATTCTTTTTTTAGTTTTTTTTTTTTTATAACGGGACACAGGGTTCGGTCCGGATTGATTCGCAGTTCGATCCGGATCCGGACCTTGGTCCGGAGTTTGAGAAGCCCTGAAGTACACCCTCTGATCAGAGTGTGAGGATTTAATTTGGTGTGATTTCCTGTTTTGTGTAATCTTCTATCTTCCACAAAAAGTGATCTTTACAAAGACCCACCAACCTGTTGAGTGTCATTGAGCACCAGGATGACGTCACCCTGTTCAAACTGCAGCGCACCTTCCTCAGACGCTGCATGGGTCTCTAGCGCCACCCTCTGGTGAGAAACAGGTAGTAAAACAGGTTAGTAAATTAAAATTAAAAACGTTTTCTAGGTTTGGAGACATCTAAGATTAGCATGCATTGGACCATAGGACAACATATCTGAACCTGGTAGATTATAGTAAAAACTACAATTGAAAAAAAGGCAGTGATCAAGATGTAAAGCCTGATCAAATTAAATGTGTGATTTCATGCTGCCATGGGATCAAATAACTGGTTTTAACGTGGACATTTTAGTCTTTATCTTACATCGCTACATACATTTAAACAACGACCTATTATAGGAGTTGAAATTAAACTCGGGAAAAAATTCTGTAATAATAAAAACAATTAAACAAATACAAAATGTATGCCAAATGTCTTAACACAGAATATAAAAATAATAATATAATATTAAATAAGAAAGCCAAAAAATATCTGTGGTGACGCATAAGGATTAAATGCGTCAGGCACTCGTGACTTCTAGACTAGACTATAATATTTTATTCATTTTATTTTATTTATCTTTATTGGACGTATTATTTAAAATATTCTGTTAATATAATATATGTTATCTTATTCATTCTAAAATGGAACAACTCACAAAAAAAAAAATATATATATATTTCTGATTAATAAAAGATATATACCCTGTACAGGAAGCCAGGTGGATTGTGGGAAGTGGAGTCCTCTCCAGAGTCAGCCTTCTCCTGGTTGTCTGAAGCCTCTGAAACCTCCTCTGTCTCCTCCTCCTTAGCGGGTAACAGTGGAGGTTTATCTGTGCAGTGGAAGGAGACTCGAGGGGTGGGAACAGGTGGAGCTTTTGGTTTCACCTCCTCTTTTGATGATGGTGCCTCACTCACTTCCTCCTCCTCCACTTCCTCTTCTTCATCCTCCTCCTTCTCCTTCTCCTTCTCCTCCTCCTTCTTCTTCTTCTCCTTCTTCTCCTCCTCCTCCTCCTCCTCCTCCTGTAGTTCACTTTCTGCAGCATCACAGGGTTCAGACACTTCCTGATTTGCAGCCTCTGATTTCGGCACCCCGACCCCAGAGTCATCGGACTGGTTTTCAGCGAGTTCGTCTTCCACTTCTACTTCCACCTCCTCTTGATTCAGACTCTCTGTTTCCTCCTGCTCACACACCGACTGCCTCTGAGGAGAGTTGCTGCCGCTGAAGCTGAACTCAGAGTCCGACGAGTCTTTGGACGACGACGCAGCGTTTTCCTCCGATCCCTGGACGGTGTCTTTTCCATTTTCTCCGCCTGCTGTATGGATGGAGACGTGGTCCGTGGGGAAGGCCGTGTTGCAGGGGATGGGGTTGGAGATAACCAGAGACTTCCTCTTCTTTGCCTTGCTTGTACTGCTATTTGAAGAAAATAAAACATAGTTGGACTTTTTTTAAGCATTCAAGGTTAATTTTAGCATATTTAAAAAGGTCCCCTATTATACTGTTTTTCATCAATATATTACAGGTCTCAGATATATACAGAACATGTCTCTGAAGTGTTTGGCTCCAAACCCCAAACAGATCATTGCAGCATCCCATAATCCCCTCTGTTTCAGCCCTGTTTCAAAAGTGCTGATTCTCTGTCTGTTACTTTAGATCAGGGGTCGGCAACCCCTGGCACGCGTGCCACCATTGGCACGCGGCACCGTAACCAGTGGCACACTAGGAATAAGTGGAATAAGTTTGCAAGATATTTACATTTTATTTTCGGATCCTGAACGAGACCGCCGCCAGGGCGCGTCTCCCCGTTACCTGCAGGAGGAAGCCATGCACGCAACGCAGCCCCGCTCTCTTTAACTCCAGGCGACTTTCTGCCACTTTCCTCCGTGGTGCAGTGCTGATCGTTTCACCACAGAGGAAAGCACTTCACAAATTGCAGTACCCATAAGGAGCTGTACAAATGCCGCAGTTGTTGCGTGGCTGTGTCTTTAGTTGAAAGCCCAGTGGCGATCTGTTAATCTCTCATCGAAATAATATGCTACAAAGGGGCGGACTGGCCATCTGTCAGTTGAACTTTCCTGTCGGCTCCCAGACCGTAGTCGAGGAAACAGGGGGGATGACTCTCTGTCGTCTCCCAGGGCAGAAGCAACAAGCTTCAGGTTCAATAACCCACTTTAGCTTAAATGACTGGAGAGAGGCGAGCTCTTCTTGGGAGGCCGTTGCATTTATTTAGTTGTTCTTCTGTTTCACAAAATACATCACAGACCTCTGTTTTCTGCTGCCTCGTTTCACTTCCAGAAACATACACACGCTCGCTCACTCACTCTCTCTACCATCCACCCCTCTCTCTCTCTCTTAAAAGGGACAGCGATCTCATCTCACTCTGCATGACCCTAATATCATAACATGTGTGTTCTGGAGAATCACAGAACGGACGATCGTCCTTATTATTATTATTATTATGCTGTTTAAACCAATTATTTAAATTTGTTTGTTAAATTCGGCATCATGTAAGTTGCGCTGACAGGTCCACACACTGCTTCCCCGCAGTGAGGCTCCCCCCGCCCTCCTGTTGACAGTTCACGGGCGTTGAGCCCCCCCCCCCCCCCCCGTTGATAATTCACGATCGCCGGCACGCTGATAACAACTTTTTTTGTAATGGCACTTCATATCAAAAAGGTTGCCGACCCGTGCTTTAGATGAAAATAAGGAGCCCCTCCCCACGCCCCTCTGAGAGATATTTGGTTAAAAAGAACACAATGGTGCTCTAGGAGGAGATTCAGGTGATAAGGTTGGGGGGGGGGGGGGGGGTTACCTTGGTTGCTGATTGGCTAATGGTTACACAAGACAAAACATCGTTATGACATCATAAAGTGGCCAAAATCTGATCAGCTCATTTTCAGACAGGTTTTTATATAAATGGATCAGGACAAAAAGAGAGAGAATCTTTGTTCCTGAAACTTTCAGAGTCTCTTTACACAGAGGGGACACATGTTGATGTAGAAGAGACATGAAGAAGAGGGGACACATGTTGATGTAGAAGAGACATGAAGAAGTGGATTTTGCATAATAGGTGCCCTTTAAAAGCATTCAAGGTTCATTTAAGCATCTTTTTATGAATACACAGTATTATTTTACATTTTGTTGTCTGTGAAAAGTGTAAATATGTACATTTAATTAAATGTAATCTACGTAGTGCCTTCTCATTGCTGCTTCTGCTTTTATTTATTGTGCTCATTTCTTTCTTTGACTGCATTGAGAGACGCCTACGAAATGTTGTTTTACCAAAGTATAATGACAATAAAGCTATTCTGCCTTTTATAAATCTACCTGTACATTGCTACAGTACTCCATTATTATGAAAATACAATAGCAGAAAGGCAGCACTATGAATGCAAGTTATTTACCAGTAAATAGATTCTTGTTGGGAACACTTTAATAACCCCAGCCTCACCTGTGCAGACCCTTGATGATGAAAGCTTTCCCTGAGTGTTGAGTCTCCAGTTTCTTCATCACATTGTACAGCTCATGGTTCAGCTGCAACACGACATAAAACACACTAACATCAATATCATTTAATCATGCAAGAGGACATCATTAGTATGAGAGTGAGGAAATTATCTCTTTTCTCACCACGCTCATTTCCTTGTAGAAGACGTCTCTCAGGTTGGATATATTTTGGAACACCGTCACATAGCAACCTATCCGGCTACAGACACAAAAACAGCTCTCAGTTCATATTTCACTTCAATCTCATATCCTTTCTGAGTAAAACATCAAATGGTCATATGCACGTTCTCTAAAATGTGTGTTTGAAGACATTTTGTTGTAAATCTCACAGGCCTGATTTGCACATTTACATATCTAACGCATACGTTTTCTCTTTGACTTTAAGTCGAGAAAGACAGAGCAAACTGAAATATATTTTCTTCTGGTGATAAATGTTTCATGTTGTAGGTATTTTCCTATTTGCTTATGACTTAAGAACAGATGAAAAAAGTGCTCATTAGAGAGAAAACTATTTAGATCTGACTGAAGAGTGGTTTCCCTTTTTGCCGTAAGAAGGTTTTTGCATCACCAGGAAAAGGTCTTAAATTAAGGCAAAAGGGTAGCACATCCTAATCTTTAAAGGCAAGGAGGATCAAACACTATCATGGTTTCTTTGCTCACATCACTTTAAATATACGGCAACATGTTTATGAAGCAGAAACTTCGTCAGAGAGCTTCAACTGTAATTGCTTATGCAAACACATAATGTTCCCATTGTTTACCCAACACAACTTGTTAGGCTGGTATACTGAACAGGATACATTTGCACGTAAACTTGCTTATTCTCACACAGATATGCTATAACTTTACTTGATAATGATCTTAAACTCCTCCACGAAATTCCACTAAGTGTTGTCTATGAGTTCATGTTAACCTTACCTCTGATAGAGGACAGGCAGCTCCTCCCTCAGCTCGGTGTTTATCTCCTCAAAGACATTCTGGCTTTTGTTGAACTCTTCATCCGCCTGTTGAAGAGGATCCAAAAGAAGATAATTAAAATACTTGCAGTCGAAACTAATCCTATCTTGCACTAAAGCACATTTCTCAAAGTTATTGAAGTGACTGTTACTTTGTATATATTGATTGTTGTGCTTTTATTGATGTCTTAATGTGTGCATATTTATACATGTGTCTTTTGATTTTGTGTGTATATATATATATATATATATATATATATATATATATATAGGATATACATATATATATATATTTGTATATTCGGGATTGTGGGAAACGGCATTTCGATCTCTCTGTACACACAAACTGGAAGATTGACAACAAAGTTGACTTTGACTATCTGCCACCACTTATTGACTATAATGCTTATTCTAGTGATGTGACGTTCGTGCACGATCCAATTCTTTTGAACGGCTCTTTGGTACGAACGAAGGGAACCGAGTCGTACTTGGTGAGAGCCATTCTTTTTATCGTTGGTTCTCTGCCTGCCATAAATCCACTCGCCTTTACGGGAACTTGCTTTCCTGAATGCAAATGTTCCATAGATGATGGCATAACGCATGCTGCTTGAGTAGTAGTTTGGCTGGCTGAGAGATGTAGCAAGTTATACATTTTCTGTGAGTAAAAGTAGATTTCTGGCAATACAGTCAATCCTTATCCTGGTGATTATTTCACAGATAAACCTATTAACCCCGCCCCCTTAAAAAAAACGTCTCTTTTGAACGGCTCTCGGAAAGGAACGGAGCCATAAGATCCGGCTCCCTTCAAAGAGCCGTAATTCCCATCAGTAGCTTATTCTACCTTTGTTATTTTGGCTTCATCCTTCTTCTTGGCACTCTGCAGCGCCTCCAGGTGGTGACGGGCTGAATCGTAGTCCACCAGCTTTCTGCCGCGTTTAGCTACTCGTTCCTAAAACACACACAAGAGTTTCTTTAGTTATAAAAAGGTAGATGATCTCCATGGCTGTCATTAAAATCAGACAGATGTTCTCTAAGAGGCCCCAAGGAAAAAAGGTAAAAAGCCTCAGGTTACCTTGACCTCTGGGAACTGGCTGGTGTAGTTCTCCATGGTGCGGACGATCTGGTCACTGAGCTTCTCTTCGTAGTCGTTCCACAGCAAGTCTTCACTCTAAGAGACACAGTTGGGATCACATCACATCAATTTGACTGCAACCAGAGTCAATAAATACATGACATCTTAGAATAAGAATATGAATATGCTGCACAATGTGTTTGAAGATTTAAGGGGAGATGCCACAGGTGAATGTGGTTGACATTTGTATTAAAAAAAATGCATCAATATGAGGATGTTCTAGGTGGATTACTTACATTAGGGGTTCTTTTTGTATTGGAAGTGTTTTAAATGTTATGTTCTTATATGCAAATGAGGCAATCTCTTACTAAATACTAGCTGATTTGCATACATTGCAACAACAACAGAAATGTTAACTTTGGACGATGCCAGGTTAGAAATTCTTGTTTCATTTGTGTTGACCTATAAGAGGCAACCTTTGTTTATACCGCTGTCTCACCCCAAATTATAAAACCACAAAAAGACTGTTGAAAGTCATACAAGTAAATAAAACGGTTTTGTGTGTAAGGGCTGCTGAAATGGAGAAGTATGGCTTGGAGAGAGAAACTCCACTTTCCACTTAAATGTGTACTTGCATATGAACCTGCTGGTGAATTGGGTTAGAGTTAGGGTTGGGAATTGGGGGGTTTTAACGGAAACTAAACCAAAAATCTTTAAAACTGCTTGGTGAAACCACTTTTTCCAAATGCAAGACCCACCTGCTAAAGTAAAAGCCTTTTTATCCAATGACCTGGCCTTCTGGAGCAACCCTCATGTTACTGTTCAAACAAACACATCATACCCAGAGGTGGGAAGTAGTGGAGTACAAATACTTCCTTACTGTACTTACTTCTTACATTTTGAACACAAATACCTGAACTTTCTACTTCTTACATTTTCCAAACAGGCTGGTTCCTTTAGTTTGAATGTGTGTTTGGTGGCGTGACCATTATTATTTAGAGTCATTGCGTGCCTATTGATTTGAACACGATCCGTGTATCCATCATTTCCTGGTCTTCTCTAAAGAAGAGGGACCAATGAAAACGTTGTCATGTTGCCGTTGTTCAGCATCGAAACATTCATTAGCTAACAATGACATTATTGTTCTATTAATATAAAGGGAGGTCAGGTACTCTTTAAAACAGCTGGTAGTTATGGGTACTTTTTACTTAAGTACATTTCAAAGCCTCTTTACTTTTACTTGAGTAAAGAAGTTTAGTCAGTACTTTTACCAGAGTATTTTTAAACACGAGTATCTGTACTTCTACTTGAGTAAAGGATGTGTTTACTTTTGCCATCTCTGATCATACCTCTGTGATGACAGCGAAGTCCTCCACTCCGTTCCACTCCGGCTCATAAACGTCCCTCAAAGTCATGGACAAACGCTTGGACGTGTCATGCATGGCTGTGGAGAGGAAGAGGGAATTGTGGGACAAATAAAGAAATGTAATCAAGACTCCATACAGTAAGGACCTTATCAGCCAGAATCAGCTGTGCAATGCATTGTGAGGCTATTGTTTTTATGGTTTGTGGCACTACTACTACACCCACACTGGGAAGGTCAGAAAAACACTGGTTTCCTGACGATGCAGGAGCAAGAGCTGACATCCAAAGAAACACCGTGGTTTCATCCACATGAACCACAAAGCTGCATCTGCCATTTTCCCTGCAGGACTTTTATTTGTCCTTTTCGAACATGGCAACGCACACAGAATTGCGAAAGTTGACACAGCGTCCAAGAATAGAAAGATCCACTTCTCCTTTTATTCACTAACTCCTTTGGCAATGTGTTGTGTTCATGAATGGTTTCATTACCTTTCACTGCAGCATGGTAGGCTTTGACATCTTTAAACAGCCTGTTGCCGTCACCCTACAAAGCAGAAAAACAAATTTGTCAAACTTGGTGACACCTAGTAACGGTATCTGTTCAGCAGATCTGAGTCATTTATGCGTCGTCATTGTGTTTCGGGACCTTTTTGTGTACAGGAATGCTTTTTCTAGCCCCAAGCTGCATTCAATGTGCAATATATAGTTGTTTTACCACAGTGTGGATTTTAATCACAACTTTTAAATGTGGCAATAGCGGTGGTGAAGTGAAAGCAGCGTGTCTTGTGAGCATGCAGACTTCCTTCCTGTTGTCAGTTTCCCTCCAATATCTACAGTAGTGTTGCATTCAACACTGAATGAGCGTTGAGGAACTTAAAAGTGAACCTTAGGTCAAACTTAAGTACAAGTGAAAACAAGGGAGTAACGGGAGGATCAAGAATGCTAAAACAGTGGCACAAGTAGAAATGAGACATTAAGTTATGTGCTTTTTCAGTCATTACCATTGGTAAGTAAGATAAGATGGATCTTTATTAATCCCTGTGGGGAAATTATAGTAATAGAGTGGTGCAGTGATGAAGTATTGCTGTAGGCCGACCTGGATATTAGCATCACAAAACGCTTCCTCAACGAAAAGCTAGGGGATTTTCCCATTGAATATTTGGAAAATTGCAGAACATAAGGTCTTTGGCAAACACACGTTTATAACATTACATTTCATTTTTTATTCAGCAGGATAATCTCCACAAACTAGCAAAAAGATAACGAGGCAAACAAACTACACCATGGTTTGAATGGCTTCACCGCTAAGCTAAAGGCGGCTAAGGACAGCTTGATGACATTTAGTTGTTTATTTAGTAACCGTGGTTTTCATGACATTCACAAGTGGGGTATCTAGTGACATATTTGCTGATGTAGGACATCTCGTGAACTTGTGTTAACCTCAAACCTTGTATCATTCATGTAACCAAAAACACATTCAAATTTGTTTTGACTTCAACACAAGAGAGCCAGAAATGTTAACATGCTAACTCATTTCCAGGTTTAAGGACTCATGCCTGCACCACTCTATAACCATGACAAGTTTACCAACATAAGCAAACAAGCGTATGGCCATGAGGAGAAATTAGAAGCTGTATATATGCAGGAAAACAACAAAATAAGAAAGAGCTGTGTGTTTAAGTGTTTCCTGTTGTCAAGGTTGAGCTGATTGTGTGAACTGGCAGCAAAACAAAATACTTTTTTAACAGGAATGTTTGGTAAGGGGGATCAAATGAGCTGTTGGAATAAAGCAAGCAATGTACTAGACCTATATTTGAGTCCAGTAGTGAGAGAGAGAGACCTGTTGCTTGTGTTAAAAAGTTACCTGTTGTTTGTTGAGGCTCTGAACGCACACCTCAAACTGTTCGTCCTTGGTCTCCATGGTTTTGCCCAGTTTTTGAAGGACCTGAGAGAGGACGGCACGGTGAGATTCACATCACATAGACATAGCATTAATGATTACTAGAGGGAGACTTATTAAAGAGGAACTCCAACAGCTTTACACATCAATGTTGGTTTACAGGAGCACAACTGCATATGGGAAAGAGTGAGTTGCACATGATCTGATAAATGTCATCAAGTGATCTCAGTTTATATTGGGGTTCAAGACAGCGTGTTCTTTTGCCTGGAAAACAGCTTTGGAAAGTATTTTGGAGGATTTTGCAACTTACACATTTTGACCCTCGACAGCCAATTGTAGTACTCCTTCAGAAAAGGAAAGAGGCACCACATACCTTAGCAACATGTATTGCCAACAGCAACCAAGACCAAAATAACCACTTTTGCTGAGTGTCCTCCTGGCCCTATCCTTGTGTCTGTAAAGTATTGACTTTGGAATAAGTTTCCGCAAGCGTCAACAATAAGTGTGTCCTCCATCACAGACTCTTGGCGACGTCAGAGGGATCTCAACTCTTACAGGCTTTTGCAACTCAGTGTCTAATTATTCTTCAAAGCCACTCATGTGGATGAATTACCACACACATTTTTGTCACAAGGCTCAAATTTGTGGTCCATTTGCATTGACTTTGTATTGAGATTGTGAAGTCTGAATAAAATCCGCTGAACACAACCTAACAGAACTCTGTAGACTGCTCTTCGTCTGGGACAACCCACCCAATTCTCTGGCCAAATGTTCTGCAATCCGATTGCATTGTGGGTAATGTAGGCAGCAGGATTGGTCAAGAAAGAACTGCACTAAAAAGGCAGCAAGGGTTCTCATATATGAGAGTGTTGTAGGAGTGCAATACCTAAGTGTTGACATGCTATTTAATTGGTGGGGCAGATAATTGGGTTCATAACAGCTTATTGCAGATATTATAGTATTAGTGTACATTTCGGCCAATTAGAAGGTGCAGTAAACAAATGCCAAAGCAGATTATTGGTCCAACAGTGTAATCATTGTCAGAATAAACTGGGTTTACAGATTTAGCAGATTTTAATAATAACGGATTAGTGCTCCATATACAGAAGCACATACTCCAACCTGGCCTTGAACTAGACACACGTGGCTAATTGTTAGTGTCCTTCACAGTCCACAGAATCCTGAACGCTACATTGCATGACCTTTAACGTTAAATCTGCAACAAAGGCTCTCATTATAAGGTCTATACTCCCATTTATGAGAAATGGACGCCCCGAAATCGACCTTGCAACTTCAGCAGTCCATGCACACTTTGAGTAGCTGCTACTTTAAGGTGGAGCAGTGAAAATCAAACAAGTCGACCACAAACTGAGAGAGAAGAGCTCAGCAAGCGAGAGGAAGTGCACAGACAGGAAGTGGCAGCTTTTGTGTCCGCACACAGCTGAAAAACAATACGATGCTCAGCCTGGGAAACTCCACACTAATGTTTTCATTAATGCATCAGCAACCTTGCAAATATAAGAAAACATTCAGAAAACTCTAAAAGAAAGTGGTTTCTGCCTGCTTCTCCTTTTCCCTGATGACACTTTTACACTCCGTTATAATCAGGTTAAGCTAATAGGCTCGACATGATGTTATACTCTCATCTGGAGCATTTCATTATGAGTTTTGACTTGTTACAGAGCTGCATGACAGGACAGTAGATTGTGAAAGCAACAGTTGCGACAGAGCAGTAGTTCATAAACACAATAGGTATTCTTGAGAAGCGTTTGCCAATTTCTAGGGTAAACAATAGCTATAATCAACCTTTCTTTCCTCTGAAGGAGCAGCTTGCCTTATTTTATATTTTAGACTATAAGATACACAGTCTTCATTTATGTCTGATACAACTAAGTAAAATATTCTGGAAAAGATACAAACAAATATGAACTATGTGCATCAAAAAGTGTCTCCGAATACAATTAAAAAATGAATTAATACAAATATTGTCAAGTGTTTGTACACTTATGTACATTTTAATATACACGGCTATTTTCCCATGAAGAAGCAGCTTGTTTTACATCTTAAACTTGAAGATACATCCCTTTCAGACATGTAAAATAATCTATTTCCTATCAATCATCTTGAAAAAAAAGTGTGTTTACCATAAAAATAGGGTGTTTAGTGAGTTACTACCACAGGGTGAAGCTGGGCAAAGGCTAGAAGAAGTCTGTGTTATCTCACCAAACTCATGACACTGCTTCTAGGGTGCAGTTCTTAGATTAAACGCACCCTAAGAAAGTTTAACAAAGTTTGATTTCCATGGCTCACCTTCTCCTGAGCTCGGTTCATAGACTTCTGGAACCGCTTGGCGAAGATCCCAGCTCCAGCCTGGAGGTTCGGACCCATTTTATTCTCTGCCATGTTTTAAAAAGTTCCGTTAAACACAAGCAACCCGCCTCCCGTCTACTTCCTCTTGAGAAACTGCCCTCACGGAGCCTCAAATGCGGCTTTAATTCAACGCGATGGAGGTGGAGCAACAAGACAGAAAACAGGCGGTGTCAAACCCCAGGAATCAAGCTCTTTACATCATCATCTCCGCATCAGGAGGAGGAGGCTCTTGTTGAAACTTGTCGGAGGAATTATTGAGGAGACTTGCTGATCTGCTGGAAAAACATCGTTTAGAAGTGTTGCAAAACGGCACCCTCCTCCAGGCTGTGTGTGCGGTAAAAGTGGAAGTCACCAACGACACTCACCTGCAGAGTATGTGGGCAGATTGCGGCTGATGACGCGGACCTGAGTCAGCGAAGTGACGTCAGCAGGCGAGCCGCAGGTCAATGTGTGTCTGAAGAAAATATTGTAGGCCTACCTTAAATGTTACCTTTTTTTAATCACTATTTTCTTTATATTTCTTCCTTTACTTTTGTATACTGTATATATATGTAACCCTCCTATTGCCTTTGTTTCCCCCCCCTTACTTGTCCTGTTTTAACTGCTATTACATTAACACAAAAACCATTAATCATCACCAAATGTCATTTAACACCCTTTCAAACTGTAAATATTGTATCAGACTACTGGTATACATGAAAAACTGCAGTAAATATACAAAGAATAGACACTGAACATGTATTGCATGTGCCAGGTGTGATCCATGTGGGGGGATGGGCACATAAGAGCGGGAAATGTGTCAAATTGTTCTGTGTGTGTGTGTGTGTGTGTGTGTGTGTGTGTGTATGTGTGTGTGTGTGTGTGTGTGTGTGTGTGTGTGTGTGTGTGTGTGTGTGTGTGTGTGTGTGTGTGTGTGTGTGTGTGTGTGTGTGTGTGTGTGTGGTTACTAATTCCTTTTCTTTATGGCGGTCATTTTTGACCGGGAACACCATGGGTGTTACAAAGTTGACTAAATCACCCAAAATTCAACGAAAGTGGTGATCAGCAATTGTATATGTTCAAATGTCTACTGTGAAGGATATCATAAAGCCTTCATGCAATCGAATCTAAAACAAAAAAGTTATGATTGATGAAAGTAGTAAATCGGTCAGATTTGACCCGAAGACAACAGGAGGGTTAATCTAATGCCAATATGTGTGTGTAGCAGGGACGTGCACAGACATTTTGGGGGGCGGGTGCTCAAGTGATAAAAAGGGCACTTCCCATAATCATTTATACATTCTTTTTTATTAAAACAAAACGTTCATCAGCTAACACAGAGACAATGGTCTTCTTTAGTATTCACTACGCATGACAACAAACTAGTCAAAGTAATAGTTATTAAATGAGCAGCCAACAATCAAAATGATGAAGTTACTGTTAAGGACATTACAGGCAAAAATATCCTTTTTTCATGTAGGCCCTACTTGTTATTTTGGTCTATTTTGCTTCCATGTTTTCTTTCACTCTAATGGAAATAAAACTTCCAAGAAACACATATAAATGGTGTTCGTTTTACTACCATGTCTGAATTCATCTATAGATTTAAAGCTAATCTGCATTTAAACATAACATTTCCGGGGAAAATACTGACTTGACGTAAGTAACTATCTCGGGAAGTTGTGAGGTGATATGTTTTTTAGTTTTATCCTTTTCAGCTACAATGCCTTGGTAACTGCATGCAAATTAGCGCATTTTAATTAAGCCTAGTTAACGCCTAATTTGCATATCAATGTGGCGATTGTGATGACGTTATTAGATACACACTTTACTGTATTCACTTTAAGTGTCTCCCCTTAAAGGCCTCTACACACCGGCCCGACTTTGGGAGTCAGAGGCCGTCCGAAGCCGTCAGAGGCAGTCGGGCATTCGCGTCGCACTACTCAGGTTGGTGTGTCGTCTCTTTACACTTTTCAACCCTCCCGCCTCCTCCCGCGGCCTCCCGCCGCCGATTCAACATGTTGAATCGGCGGCGGGAGGCCGCGGGAAGCCAAAGAACGTCGGGACAAATCAATCACTCTGATTGGCTGTTCAGCTTAGCGAATCAGTGCATCAGAAGTGAAGCGGAAGTGAGGGACCAAAACAAACGATAAGAAGGCACACACAGACGGCTAATCTTCCTCATTTTCATCTCACCCGGACGCAAGAGTTTCTTTTTTATCATGACGGCATGGAATGAAGAAAGTGAAGACCAACTGATCAGGCTGTGTTTGTTTGTTTATATTACTAAATCTGTTCTTCTTCTCTCGGTGTATAAAACGCAGTCTGTCTTCCGGTTGTTGCCTCTTTTGAATGACGAATACACACTACCGCCGCCTGCTGGTAAGGAGAGTTATTGCCACTCGTCGGCTGAAGTATTTGCGGTGTGTTCGTAGGCGGGCGGCTTTATCCGACGAAGCCAACGAAGCCTGACGTAGCTGACGTAAAAGTCGGGACGCCTTCAGTACGCGTTCTTTGGTCTCAGGTTGGTGTGTAGAGACCTTTAGAACAGTACGTTAGCCTGTATGCCCATGATAAATTGCCTTAGCCAAACCTTGAGCTAACTTATCCATTAGCTAGTAGCCTACCTTAGTTAACTATATTTGTTATTGTCTTTTAGCTAATTAGCTGTAAACTCGAGGCACTGGCAGTTTAGTAATTTGTTCATCACCACTCAGCTTCAAATAAGCCAAGAAAAGCCGGCATAACATGGGACAGTAAAGTGGGAGGTGCTGCTACCTGTCTGTCTGAAGGGACTGCCGATGTCCGCACCGCTGTGCAGGAGACGTGGAGGGAGGGAGGGGAAAAGGGCAGGGGCTTAAGCCCACTTTGATGTCTATGTGTGCACATGCCTGGTGTGTAGTATATCTTTATATTCCTGTAGCTTAGTGAGACTGTATTGAGTTCTCAATTCATTCAATATTTAATTTATATTGTGTATTATGTAAATACTCTCGTGATATATGTCCTTCCTATTGTGAATTTGTATATCATTTCTGCTTAAAATGTTTTATTTTTACTTGCCGCTAAAATTCGTTTTTTTTTAACATGTATTTATTGATTTTTCACATTAGACAAACACAACCGCACTTTCCCCAACATTAGACATATGGCAGAGTACAAAATAATACAAATAACAAAAACATTAAACAAATACAATGTTATAAAAATACTTCAAATCAAATAAAAAAGATAATTGATAAATTGAAAGTAAATCCATCGTCAAATGCACATTTTGAACTCGTGTTTTGCTAGACAACATTTGTTCCCAATAAATAAAGTAACTATCTATTTATTTTTTACTGTATGTGTATCTATTATATATATATATATATATATATATATAATGCTGCAAAAACCTTTAATATTAAAGAAACAGACACTTTATTTGATTTATAAAAGGATTTCAAAGACTATGAAGGTTTGTAATTTCTCTAACCGCCTGCTGCTTCCCCTCCTCTCTCCTCGGTTCCCCTCCTCGACTCCTCCGCTCGCATCTCCTGTGGGCGGGACTAAGGGTGCGTCTCACTTCGGTTATTTTTCATTTCCTCGCTCCTCTGGCTCGGTATCACCGGAAGTTGATTTGTCTGCGCCATCTTGAGTACCGTCCCAGTGGCCTTATTTTTGCCGGAGGACCGAGGATCGAGGAGCGAGGATCGAGGAGTGATAATCTAGGAACTACCAGACCATCCTCCGGTGAAATCCTGACACTCGCCCCGCCCCCTTACTGTGTATGGCTCACTGATTGGACGATGCACTGATCTGGCTGCTGTCAGACGATCAGCTGTGCGGCGTCATCACAAACGGACGTCGCTTCACGTGACGCTCCGGAGGAAACGACGTCCCATTGCTCTTAAAACTCATTTCCCTGCTTCTCGTGGTTTCCTTGCGTCTCTCTATGCTTCCCTGGTGGGAGGGACTAGTCGCAGGGAAACGACGCAAGTGAAGGACGCAAGGAATCCATTTAACCGAAGTGAGATGCAGCCTCATACACGAGGATAGGAATCAGAGAAATGAGAAACCTTCTATATGTAAAAAAGTTTCTTTTATTATTGTTTTCTATGGCAATGTGTTGCAAATAAAGAATGTCAAAAAATAGTGGCTGAAATGCTGCCCTCACAAATTCAGTTTTTTAGGGTACAAATTAAAAACAAAATGTTTTATTTTTTGAGGTTTTTATTTACACTTATGTACATTTGAATTATACACAGCTACTGTTTCAGGAAGTTATAAAAGTAGAGAACTATTCTGAGATTAGAGTCAGAATTCTGACTTTAAAGTCGAATTTTCTCAGAACAAAACCAAATACATTTTTTTTTTTCACATCCTCAAAAAAAAAAAATTCGTGTGGCCTAATCCTCTTCCGTATGCATCAACATAGAGGAGTCTCCAAAATGTAATAAACAAATAAATTAACAACAATAATAGAAAATAGAATACAAGTGTTCATTTGAGATGACAATATGATCAGTACAGCACTTAATCACATTGTTGATCTGCAATAATCACAGAGTTAATCTGTGTCTAAACTTTCTGAACATGGAGTTGGCTTTCATTCTTTCCACTTTCTATTTGCCATTGTTTGTGCCAAGATAAAGATATTCATTTGTTTGCCAACAAAAACAACGTCTGTTAAAACATCTAGGCCTACATGACCTGAATGACGCACATGCTGTCACAGGTTCTGATTATTGATTACACTTCTGATTACGGGTTTCATTTCTTTGAGACGATCTGAGCTGCTCTGTTTGCCGAGTTGACTGTTGTTGACATATCTGCGTCCCACAATGTGACTGACATGTATGACCCAACCCAATGTGGCATGGTTCAAAATAAGGAAGCAAGATGCACAACATGTCATTTGACGAAAATATATTCAGTAAAGTACTATAGGAATTGTGTCCTTAACCCATCGCATCCATTCATTACACTGACTAAAAGCAGGTGTAAATGTGCATGGAAAAGCCAGTTTGATGTAATGTAGATATATATATATTTGTAAATAGGTATATGCCTATGGTTCATCATTATAAAAATGAAGACATCTTTCCTGAACAAACCTACCAGATATAGGACTAATGGCCCAAGCGGTACCAGCAACATGTCACTGAAAGAGTGACTATAAAAATACATGTATTGAAGTAACTAAAACACTGAGTGGGTGAACAGAAGTTTATTGTTAAAAATATTTCACATTTCCATATTTTTAAATGTAAAGATTTGCTGCTTTTGCTTTAAAATACTTTTACTCCTAATACTTTAAGTACATTTTCCTAATCTCACTTAAATACTTTTACTAAAGTACCATTCTTGAGGCAGTACTTTTACTTGAAATTGAGTTTGTTTACAGTATGGTATTAGTACTTTTACTCAAGTAAAGAGTTTGAATACTTGTTCCACCTGTGCCTTAATATCATGGAGAGGATGTAGTTTGAATCCTAAACTGTGCATCATGTTCAGGTCCGGACACACCAAAGAACACGTCCCGACGGACCCGACTGTTGTGTCGCCTGCTGCGTCTTGGCCAAAAAGTTGCACTGGAACACACCGCAAAGACTCTCATCCATGACAGACTGTTTCACATAGCGACTTCTAATCGAAGTACGGGAAAGCCCCATGAGCTTTTCACTGTCGTATCCACGATTTCACCCATTTAGTGCGGTTTCTCCTAATTATTCTCCTATTTGTTCGGTTCCGCCTCTTTGGATCTGCTTTCACAAGCAACAGTCCAAGGGCTGATAACGCCAATACCGCACTAAACTTGTTTTTGTATTTATGTTCACCCTTCGAACGTAAATGTTTCAGGGTCCTGCCAATCGTGCGCATCAACGTTTCTGACTCCTCACGGGCGGACTCATCCAGCATCTTCCTGCTGCGCTTCACTCACCGAGGCCTTGGAGTGCTTAAGTGACTGAGTGTGCTTGGCCCCTCTCCGAGCGGTGCCAGTGTGGACTCTGTTCCACAGATGGTGGATTCTTCCAGGGGAGTGCAGGGCCTTGACTCAGCATCAGAGAGGAAGGGCTCCTCAGGTGTGCTGGTCCAGGTTTCACTGCTGGTGCCATCGGAGGGTGATTCTGCAGCCACCGGGGGTTCCTTAAACGTTTTTAAAATAAATTCACAATTAGTTGGATTTAATACCATGGATTCAACTGTTTACTAAGCATTCATAACAAAACAATACCCTGAAATGTGTGTGCCATTCGTTCGGGGTGTGGTCAAGTGTGAAAGGCACATTGTAAACAAATTGTGATGGCTCTATTCAGATGCTAAACACATACTTCTAGACAGATTGTGGAAGATAATGGGAGAAGGAGGCACCATCACGTATGAAAGGCTACATGTGAAAGAGGGCAGAAACCATCTTGTAAATTTACATTTCAATCTTGAACAATGAACAGCGGTAGACAGTAACAAAGTACATTTACTGCTCCACTCCCATTCAGGCAAATTGTGTACTTTATACTGCGCTACATTTATTTGCTAACTTTAGTAACTTTTAAATTCAGAACAATACAAAATATAAATCAAGAAATATTTTATCATGTATTATTATAGGTTGAGATAAACACTGTATTGATCCCATGGTGAATTTCATAAGCTACCCAGCAGTATATAATGTAATTAGTGCGAATGCTGTTCCACTATAGTTCTTCAAATCTTTATTCTTCCCCTTTTTCAGCCAATACTTTGGCTACATTTAATATTTTTATTTAACTCCTTCAGCCTAATTTCAGCAGCAGGAACCATTCAAATATCAAACCATTCAGCCTTTTCAGCACATGATGGGAAACTTTCAACTTTTTCAAAATATGTTATACTTTTTAAAACATTCAGCTTTTTAAAGTCTTTTTTTAACATGGAAGTCATTGCAATGCATTTGAGCTGTACAGTTTGATTCAAATCATTTCACTTTTCTGCATTTCTCCGCTAAGTTCAGCAACACACTTACTTGGTTTTTGTAGCTAAAAGCAGCTACCATTCAGCTAATAAAATATTCAGCTTTTTCTGCATTTTCAGCTAAATTCAGCCACAGATGTTCACAGTTTACAGCATTCGCACGCATTTTCTGCAGGAAATGCATTTTCTAGTTACCACTGTGAATGAATTAAATAATGTTTCTACATAAAAGAAGCAAGACACACTTATTTTTACTCAACAAATAAAATAGTTACCGTGATGGTGAGGTTTGAAGTACTCTCCTTCCTTCTTCTTCTTGGCTCTAGAAACTGCAGCCTGGTCAGGATCCACTGCTGTCTGCCAGTCCTTTGTGCTCCACAACTACCCGAAGGGGCAAGTCTCCTTACCGGGTGTACTGGGTTCGCAGAGAATCCCACTTCTTCTTGAGCTCTTTCTCTGAAGCACACAAATAAACTATTTAAGCATTGTGGCTAGATAGCGTGCCCACTTCATATCTATATGCAGTGCCAAACAAGTAGCAACAGCTAGCGACAAATAACAAACAAAGTTGAAATAACAAATTATATTTCACGTTAACGTCACTGTACGCTGGCGAACAATAACCAACCAAAGTTTCTGCTAAAGAGCTCAATTGATGAAAAAAAAGAAGAGAATCTTACCTGATAGAACAGTTTCAATCTCTCGCCAGAGTCCGGTTCTCACTGTTCGGTTCGCGTACCGTTTCTCTGTAATGTCGTACAGGCCTCTCCTGAATCAAGCTGATGAGTTGGTCTTCGGTTTCTGCATTCCAGATCGCCATGATGAAAAATAAACTCTTCCGTCCAGGTGAGATGAAAATGAAAAAGAATAGCCGTCTGTGTGTGCTTTTTAATCGTTTGATCGCACTGATTCGCTAAGCTGAACAGCCAATCGTATTTTGCCGACAGCCCAGGGGCGGCGCCAGGCGGTAGCTTGCAGCAGAGTCCTGCATCGGGTGACCCGCAAAAAAAGTGATTCGCGGGTGGTATTTTTTCAAACGCTTTTTTCCGGGTTCGGTTCTGGGTAAAACTAAGATGATGCGGGTCGGGTCGCGGGTGCTGCATAATAAATATATTCAAATAATAATAATTTAGTTTAATGTTTAAACCCTCAGACCTCTCCCCCGCGGGACCGCACATAATCATAACCTCTGCAGCGCATCAATCTGCTGCTGAGCGCGTCACATTCGAAATGGCTGAGGTGAAGCTCAGCGGAGAATACAGCATTTTCAATAACACTTCCTCAAGAGCGAAATCCAACGTCTGGGAGGCTTTTGGTGTCATCCTAGATGGAGAAAATAACCAACATCCCATGCTTTTTGAGACAAATATGCAACTGCGTGTGTTAATAATTGCACGTTTTCACTGCTCATATATATGCGGGTTCGGGTCGGGTTGCGGATCTTGTGCCGACGGGTCGGGTCGGGTTGCGGAACTAATTGGCAATATGTGCGGGTAGCGGGGCGGGTTCGGTATTGCACGTCGCGGGTGCGGGGCGGGAGCGGGTCTTGAAAATCAGACCCGTGCAGGACTCTGGCTTGCAGTTGCTACAGCAACACCAGCAATTGGCCTAGCAACTGCTAAGCAACCCCAAGAAATGTATGTATGTTTAAAAAATATATATAATTATGTGAAATTCATAATTTGAAAAATGATTGATTCGAAAATGATATGCTACAGTACAGTGAGTACTTCTGGGTGTTTCATTCAAGCTCGGCTCTGTGTGTGTGGCACGAGCGCACGAGTGAGTGAGTGAGTGAGCGAGCGAGAGAGAGAGAGAGAGAGAGAGAGAGAGAGAGAGAGAGAGAGAGAGAGAGAGTGAGAGAGACAACAACAACAACAACACATAACAGCTGTTCATCTCCTCACAGCTCACTTCTGATTACTCCTCTACTTCATGTGTCTCTTTCTTTTCTTTCTTTCTTTCTTTTTACATTTGATACTTGCGGTTTTGTAATAATATATTGTTGTAAATTGTTTAATGAATGAATTGTATTTTTTCTAATTTTAACTTTAATAATTAAAATAAATCTTCCCGGGGGAGCTCGTATACACAATCCACCTGCTGTCATTGGCTAGTTTAACCAATAGATGGCGCTAGATACCTGATTATTGCACATGGACCCACACCAATGTAGGAATAGAAACCTGAAATGCTCAGAGCTACCACTTAATTATTATTATCAAATTACGTGTTGTCTTCTTTGCTTCATTTGTATCTCAGTTTAGGGTTAGCTGTCTTCGAAGGACGCCTGTATGACTGCTTATTTTAGTTTTCATCGTATTTATTTATATTAGTACACTACAAACGCGTCTTATTAAATATTGTTGTCTAAATAAACATTTTGCTTTTCCCTAAATGTTATGTATTCCACAATGAGTTTCTTCCTCTATTTAAAGCCCTTTAAAATGAATGAAAAACAAAAAAGCAATTCAAATGTTAATCACAATTGAAAAATATTATTTATGTAAAAAGCCCTAGCCCTTTGTTGTATGTACTTCACTTTTTTTGATTACTTTAAAGTATTTTTAATTGTTTCTTTTAAGTATCTGAAAGCTTTTTTTGTTATGTCATGCCTTTTTCCAATAAAGATCTGCAAACAAAAAAAAATAGGCGAGTCTGTGACGTTTCTATAGGTGTGTTCGTTTTGTTGTAAGACTTCCTCCGCGTGGGTGGAGTTCTTCCTGTTTACAATGACGACCAAAGCATCAGGCGGGGAACACGGTGAATCAAATCGAGTGCTCCCAAAGCAGCACGGCAAGAAATGCTTAGAGCCGTTTGGCGCGGTGTGTAGACAGGCGGCTGACGGCAGTTGGACAGGAACGGAGGAGGTCACAACCGGCGACTTTTTTACATTTCCGCTTGGATAAAAGTCCCGGGACACATTGGTGGATTTATTAAAAGATTGTTTCTTCGGTTTAACGTTTTCTATCGAAGCTTGCCCCTGTGCAGGCGGACGGAAACACCTTGAAAAATGCCTCCCATCGAAAATGACACCGGGAAGAATGATCTGAAATCCCAGATTCAGCTGCTGATCGACTCCAACCAAGTCATGGTTTTCAGTAAGAGCTACTGCCCATATTGTGTGAAGGTAAGCGGTTTATTCTGTCTATTTAAGTTAGCCTTGCTTGGCTGGGAAACTTCCATCTACTGCCATGAAGTAGTGAATGGGCTCCGTCTAATTGCTGCGTCATCCTGTCACGTTACCACAGACAGCGGCTACCTAGGTTAAATGCAGTTCAGATTACAACCCATTAGACAAGTCTCAGAAAAGGTGGAAGAAGTTCTCAGATCTTGTACTTTTGTAAAAATAGAAGTACCAGGGTGTAGGAATACTTTGTTACAAGTCCTAGATTCAAAATGTTACTTAAGTAAAAACACAGAAGTATTGGCATCAAAATATACTTAAAGCACTCGTATCTGTGATTAATCTTGTTTTTATTTTTTGTGATTTACCCATGCTATATGTAAAAAAAACAAAGTGGATCTGTTTAATTAAATAAGCCGTAAAAAATAATAATATTTTTGAGTAGATGATATAACCTCCTGGTCCTAGTCCCACGAAGGGCTCCATCTAATTGCTGGGTCATCCTGTCACGTTACTACAGACAGTCGCTTTGCTGGAGGTTGAATAAGAAATATTTTTGATACAAGTTGATCAAGATAGCAGTTTGTTCGCATTTCCTTGTAAAACGTTTGCAAACTTGCATAATAAAGAGTGTTGGAGGAAGTACTCGGATAGATTACTTAAGTAAAAGTGCAAATATCTGGGTTTCTTACAGCTAATTTCTTTCATTCGCTTTCATAACTTACACACCAAGCTATTTCAGCCAACAATTAGCATGAATAAAGGGTTTTAATAAGCTTGTTTACTAATTGAATGATGAATTCGGAGTATTTGTATGTCAAAACACTTAAGTGAATGTTGTGTAACTTGTGTTATGGCTCTCTTGTGTAATTGGAGAATTTGTACCGTGTGACTGAAGAAATGAATGTATTTGATCTTGTAGGTGAAAGACTTGTTCAAAGAGCTGAAACTCGAGTTTAGTACGATGGAGTTGGATCTTCAAGGTAAGAAATTGCTGACAAATACTTTACCTTAAACACTCATAACATTGTCTTTATCTGCTTACATTATAGTGTTTAGTTGAGTGCTTCTGAAGGGCTTTTTATGGGGGTTAAAGTCAAATGACACCCCTATTACTTTGCCTAATTTAATAGGATGTGAATATAACTTACATTTCCATGGTTTTAGCTTAAATCCGGATGTTTTCCTCCATGCTACAGCCATGGTGTTGTACTTTGCAGCAGCAGAAAATGCTGAGTCACTCCCTGAAGATACCTTGGCCTCGTGCCAGATCTCAGGACACGGCTCTGTCTTTAGAGCTAATAATTTCACAGTTTTACATTTGTTAAAGAAGCATATGCAGATGTTTAATCATTGAGTTATTAACCAACTTAATCTCTATTATGAATACAATTGACCTCACCTAAAGAAATGTTTTTCCAGTATGTAATGCTTCAGCTAGATTCACAGTATTTCAATTGTAAGGACATTTATATCAGAGGCAAATTACTCCACACAAGGGAACCTAACTTAACAAAGTCATATCCTGGTGTTAAGGCAGAGAATAAGTGTGTAAATACATATATTCACTGTTAATGGAGTGTAAGATTATGTCTCCAACCTCTTAGCAAAGGTCCAGTTGACTTCCTGTTTAAATTAATATGGAAATTAAACTCATCAGCTTTGCTTTACTATTAGACTCTGACTGTAACACACTTAACCATAGTTTTAACTGACTACTTGCACACTTTGAGAAGTAGATAACAGTTTAATCGCAGCCTGTGTTTGTGTAGTAAAAAGCTAAGATGTAAGCACAGATAGGAAGTTGTGATTATAAGACACATTTTCTGACTGTCATGCTTCCCCCTTTTAGCTATTTAGGCCTATCCTGTGTCTATTACTCATACACTATCATATGAAAAGCAGATGTATAAAATGATTGTGATTCTTAAACGGCAATTTTAGGTTGCATTTGAACAACAATAACCCTTCTGTTTTAGAGGATGGAACCAACTACCAGGATATGCTGCTCGAGATGACCGGACAGAAAAGTGTTCCCAACGTCTTCATCAACAAGACGCACGTGGGCGGCTGCGACAAAACATTGCAGGTGAGGAGTGGTTATCTTATTAAATGTCTTAAAGAGAGTCAAATCTTCTCTGTATACAACACCTGCAAATTCATATCTCCTTAGGGGACATGTTACTCAAACAAGTGGGTCATTTAAATGGTGTGAAAACAAGTCTTTTGGCTCGAATTGAAGCTGAATCCACTACTTTTATCCCACTATTAGGGTCTTATGATTTAATAAAGTAAGACTGAAGCACTCTTTGTGTGCACCGAGTCAGTCCTCCAATTAATACAGAGTTAAATCCCAGTTCAAATGTACGTTAAAGGGCCTTGAACATATTGTCTGCAGTGGTTGCAATAGGATTTTGGATTTCTGTTTCCTTGTTGACGTTGCAAATTGAGCTGCAGTGATGCAAGAAATATTTAAGACTTGATCTGCCTTGTGAAATGCAGGGTTCCAAACCGAGGAACACAAGAACATTCAGTAGATCTTTGTCACAGCAGACAGAACAGAAAGGAAAGAGTTGACGAGAGGACATGCCCATGAGCAACGGATGTTCCTTTTGAGGAAATACTTAGGAACGTGAGATAATGTCTGCATGACGACACGCTTTGAAGTGATCTAATGCAGTGAGGTGATGTGTTTGAGGACGTTTGAGCTGCTTTATGGCGTTAGGACTAGCCGGTAAACGTGTAAATGGAGAGTAGGCGGACTGTATAACACTGAGAACTAATAATCAAGCGACAGCAGGTCATCCAGTAACTTTTACGTTGAATTCAACTTCCACAGGCTATTGGCTCTTTTCCCTTACAGGAACTTTAAGCTCCTCATACCCTGTAAGACCCCTTAAGATCTAAGATTTATTTCCAATGTGTTTTAGAAACAACATTTTCAGATCATTCATTATTTAATTGAGAGGTTGCCTTTGGGATATGTTCTTATATCGTGCTCCTTGCGTGTGAGACGGAGAAGTATTGATGTTAAATGATCGGAAGAGCTGGAGAAACTAACGGTTACATGAGATGTGCTGTTTTTATTTTTATATATACACATGTTGTATGGAGCTCTATGTGCTGATTTTATGAGACTTATTGTCAAACTGGCACTGTGCTGGTTAAGTTTTAAAAAGCACCCAACATGTTTTTTTACTATTTCTATCCATTATATATCTCTTTCTTACGGTGGGCTGGTTAATGTAGCCTTAGTTTTACCGTTGACTTCATTAGGGCTGTCAGTAACAGTTTGTTTATATGTTATATTAACGGCCGCCAAAGTATATTTTTGTATCTGTCCGCGAGCACGACGCCACCTACGATCGGTTAACTAGTGGACAATGATCCCTGGCTCTACGCCTCCTGTACCTGTTCGCTCTGCTATCGCGTGAAAGGTCTGCTAACGAGCGACCAACAGAAAGGGAGACCTTACGAGAAACAGAGGAGTCGCATGTTGTTGCACATCAGTAATGTGCAAATGCGGCGCAATTCTGCACTCCGAAGTAACCCCGCTGCGAGGCTCCGGGGAACTAACAGAACTAACAGTTCACGAGCGTGCTAGATTATGTTCCTGTCTATTATTTTGATGATTGATCGTTGCAACTCTAGACTGCATTTGATGGCACAATGACCAAATACGTCAGCAGCTATTTTGTTAACTTGTCATTGAAATAGCACCGCTTGTACTGGGACAATAATGAAAACAGCTGTTATGAGAATGCCTGTTAAGTATGTGATGTTGATAGTCATTCAGCTACACTTGATACGAGTCTCAGTGAAAGAATAACTGCTGTATTGATTGAACGCTGTATTGATTGATGCTCCTGTCAGGCTCATAAAGACGGCAGCCTGCAGCAGCTCCTGTGTGCAGAGACTGAAGCGTACGACTACGACCTGATCGTCATCGGGGGGGGGTCTGGAGGGCTGGCCTGCTCAAAGGTGACTCCATTAAACACATTCACACTGTTCTTTTATCATTAAAGAAGCCCTGATATGGTATTTGTCCTAAGTGTATTGGACTGTATTATTGTAATATGTAGGATGACCTTATATATAACTTTACGTTCTCAGTGTTATTATTGATTCGATTCCTATACATTTTGTTTTTCATATTCTCATGTAGATTTTTGGAGGAGTTGAGACCTCCTACATGTTGTGGCCCCTTGTTAAAGAAACTTAATCTAAATTGGAGTACTAATGGACATAAAGGGGAATGTGAGAAAATAACTAATATAGAATAAGTAAAAAATATATAAATAGAAGCCCTGATATGCTTTTTAGGGTTTTCCCTTTCCCCTAGTGTGTTATTTACTGTAGTGCACGGGCTAAGATCCCAAAGGGCAGCATTATTTGAACGTTAAAGCATGTAAACATGTCACATTAGAAGCAAAAAATACAAATGCGAACCTTAAAATGAGCGTTATACGTCCTCTTTGACTTGCAAACAGTCTGCAGAAACCTAGGAATAAGGATGTTTAATGTAATATCACAGGAAGCTGCTGCCTTGGGGAAGAAGGCCATGGTGCTGGACTATGTGGTGCCCACTCCAAAGGGAACCACCTGGGGTAAGAAGCTTCATTTCAAGGATACTCTGTATTGATTATTTCAACGTATTGCTACCGTGTTGCCCTGTGGTCAAATTTCACTGTGTGCATGTCTGTGTGACCATTAAAGAGGGTTACATCCTCCAAATCTATCTCTCTATCTCTCTATCTATCTATCTATCTATCTATCTATCTATCTATCTATCTATCTATCTATCTATCTATCTCTCTCTCTCTCTCTCTCTCTCTCTCTCCTCTCTCTCTCTCTCTCTCTCTCTTCTATCTATCTATCTATCTATCTATCTATCTATCTATCTATCTATCTATCTATCTATCTATCTATCTATCTATCTATCTATCTATCTATCTATCTATCTATCTATCTATCTATCTATCTATCTATCTATCTATCATTTCCAATTGCTAGGTAAGATAAGGTATGTTTATTTATATAGCACATTTTCAGACACAGAGGCAATTCAAAGTGCTTCACATCATCATTAACACTTAATACAAAGACAACAGAAAGGAACACAATCAATGAAACCTGTCTGAAATGAGCTGATCAGATTTTGGCCACTTTGTGATGTCATAACGATTTTTTGGCTTGTATAACCATTAGCCAATCACCAACCAAGGTAACCCCTCCCACCTTATCACCTGAATCTCCTCCTAGAGCCTATTGACTATTTCAAATTGTCTTTCAGGTCTGGGTGGAACCTGTGTGAACGTGGGCTGCATCCCCAAGAAGCTGATGCATCAGACGGCCATGTTGGGAACCGCCATTCAGGACGCACGCAAGTTCGGCTGGGAGATCGATGAGAAAGGTGAGGCCTCAGAGCAGCAGAGACCCCGGAGGTCACGCAGGGGCGACATCGGACCGGTTTGCCGCGGTAAATGTCGAGGCAAACCTTGTCAGAAGTACTGATTGTCTCAATTCTATTAATTGTGCTATATGCAGTGGAGGAAATAAGTACTTGATCCCCTGCAGATTTTGTAAGTTTGCCGAATTACAAAGAAATGAACAGTCTATATTTTTAATGGTAGGTTTATTTGAACAGTGAGAGTAAGAATATATATATATATATATATATATATATATAATAGAAATTGATTTGCATATAACTGTGGGAAATAAGTATTTGATCCCCTTGCAACCAACAAGAATTCTGCTTATTTCCTCCACTCTGTGATGTTTTTTGTATCTTTAATACTTTGTTATGCATGCTTCTTAGGTAACATTAAGCTGTCTTTGGCTCTTTTCGGCTGTAACAATGTACATGTCCCCTCTGTGGGACGAATAAAGGGATTCTGATTCTGAATTCTAATAATGTGTGTTCAGTGAAACACAACTGGGACACGATGAAGGACGCGGTGAGCAACTACATCGGCTCCTTGAACTGGGGCTACAGAGTGGCTCTGAGGGACAAGAACGTCAACTACGTCAACGCCTACGCAGAGTTCATCGAACCTCACAAAGTCAAGGTCTGTGTTCATTGTTATATTATCTTCATTATTTGTTAACACCAAGTAGAAGTACTCAGATCTTATACTTGAGTAAAAGTAGAAGTACTGAGGTCTTGTACTTGAGTAAAAGTAGAAGTACTGAGGTCTTCACATCCATGAGCGAAGTTTAGCCTCAGAGCGGCCGTATTCAAAGGGAATATAGCCGCCACAGTGGGATTTAAAAAAGGAAGCTTTCATGTTTTTGTACAGATGTTAAACTGGGTTAGCTGGTTCCACATCCAGAACACTTGAGAGCAGGATTAGTCCAGAAAATGACTGATGGATTGAAATGTGGTCCAGCCCTTCGTGGTGTTTTGTTTGTTTTTAAAAGGCTTTGTTAAATCTTTAACGCCTTTTCATTTCAACCGTGCTGTTGTTGACTTTCCTGCTTCATAGCATCTTTAGTTTCACCTGCACATAGTTGTCAATATTCTGCTGGATGATTTTAATCTGTGTTCCTAGTTTCATTAATAACTCAGAGTTCCTGTTTGTATTTTCTGACAGGCGACAAACAAACGAGGGAAGGAGACGTTTTACACAGCGGAAAAGTTTATCATAGCAACTGGCGAGAGGCCGCGCTACCTCGGCATCCCCGGAGACAAAGAGTACTGCATCACCAGGTGAGAGCACACTGCATTTTACACCCTTATATTTAAAGGGGGGGCCCTATTATTTGTATTATTATTATTGATATTATGCTTTTTGGGGTTTCCCCCCCCAATTCTAATGTGTTATATAGGTTTGTGTAAATGGTCTGCAAAGGCTAAAAATCAAAAAAGTTTCTCTCCCACCTCCATGACATCACTATGTAACACTTGCAATTCTATTGGCTAGCGCTCCAACATATTGTACGTGATAGGCTAAGGGACGGGACATCTCTAAACGGTTGACCAATCACAACAGAGCCGGCCAGCTAACCAATCAGAGCAGACTGGGCTCTGGTTTCAGACAGAGGGTGAAAAGAGGTGCTGCAGCACAGGCAGTATGAGACAAATAAAGAGCTTTTTGAACATTAAAGCATGGAGACATGTCCCAGTAGAGACACTACATACTGATATACACCTGAACATCAGCAGGAGAGGACTCTTTAAAGTAGAGACACTACATACTGATATACACCTGAACATCAGCAGGAGAGGACTCTTTAAAGTAGAGACACTACATACTGATATACACCTGAACATCAGCAGGAGAGGACTCTTTAAAGTAGAGACACTACAGACTGATATACACCTGAACATCAGCAGGAGAGGACTCTTTAAAGTAGAGACACTACATACTGATATACACCTGAACATCAGCAGGAGAGGACTCTTTAAAGTAGAGACACTACATACTGATATACACCTGAACATCAGCAGGAGAGGACTCTTTAAAGTGGAGACACTACATACTGATATACACCTGAACATCAGCAGGAGAGAACTCTTTAAAGTAGAGACACTACATACTGATATGAGGGTGAATCAACAGGTGTTTTAAAATGTCTCTCTCCCAATAGTGAGTGTTATCTTTGAAAACACACACACACCCTCTAATCGTCTAGATGCTTGTCCTCTGCGGGTGGCTTTGTTATCCGTTAATCTCCCATCTGTGTAAACGTTATGTAATATTATCCTCAGGTGTCTTCAGTGATAATGCTGCTGTTTAGGCAACCGACCAATCGTCTAATGCTGCTGTTTAGGCAACCGACCAATCGTCTAATGCTGCTGTTTAGGCAACCGACCAATCGTCTAATGCTGCTGTTAAGGCAACCGACCAATCGTCTAATGCTGCTCACTTAGTCCCACAAAACCTTAAACAAAAGGGTGTTTGACACGAGACACACCCAGCCTGCGCATGTCTGTATTCTGCATTGTGTTCTGTAGTGTTTTACTTGTGAGGAGGACTATATATTGTATGCAAAGTAAGCGCTTTTTAGTTTGATGATTTTAATATACAAGACACTTACATGTATGAGAAATTCCGGTTGGATATCTTTTGTCTAAGTAAAGAGTCAACCAAACTTTCCTGAGATTTATTTTTGTTGGAGTCAAGCTTGTGGATATATAAATGTTAGACGGAACTACATTATCTGCTTATTGAGCTAAAAAATAACTAATAGGCAGGCTTGTGAAAAATGACATTGTCAATGCATGTAGATGTACAGTATATCTCTTTGCATAGCAGCTGCGGTTTCACTACTCTTTAATCAATTTATATAGTTGTAAGCCAGTTTTTTATTATATTCATATCTTTTTATGGGATTGTGCTCGGACCTCTGACACTAAAGGCGTCATAAAAGGTGTTTGTTTTATTATTAAACCAACGATGTACAGGAAATTACTTTATAGCTGTCACAGTGTAGCCAAAGCAGACATTATTACTGGAAATATAAACATGTCCAGATGGCAGCAGCTTGTGTTATACTTGAAAATATAGGAGCATTTTCAGGTTCATATTTGTATTTTGTTCCTCTACTGTGACATGTCTCCATGCTGGTTCAAAAAGAGAGAAACTCCCTTTGGAGGGAACACAGGATGTTATCCTTTGCAGACCATTACCATGCACTAAAACCTATATAACACACTACATGAAAGGGAAAACCCTATTATATCATCTTCACCAACGCTGAGTTCTTTTAAGTCGAGGCTAAAAACACTACTTTTCACAGCTGCTTACCCAGAAGTCTTTTAACTTGTTTTAGCACCTACCGTATTTACAATGTTGTTTTTAAACTATTCTGCATCTCTTTTATGCATGGTTTTTATGAATCTATTATTCAATTATGTTTATGTATTGTGTTCCTTTCTGTTGTCTTCTCATTAAGTGTTAATGAGGATGTGAAGTAGGGGTGGGGCAAATAATCGATACAGCATAATATCGCGATACTTTGCGTGGTGATATTTTATTATATAAACTATTCATATTGCAAATCCAAATTAGCTTGGCTACCATCAAATTCTGAGCGAGCTAAGAAAATAACTCAATCATCACCTACTTCAGTATATCGTAGAATCGCAATACCATCGTATCGTGGCTTAAGTATTGCGATCGTATCGTGGGGAGCCTGGTGATTCCCACCCCTAATGTAAAGCAGTTTGAATTGCCTCTGTGTCTGAAAATGTGCTATATAAATACGTACCTTACCTTTTTATATATGTATTTATATATATATATATTTATATGCATAATATGGCCTCTTTCAATTGCAAATTTCCACTCTGTTTGACACCCTCTCAAGTCAAATTGCTCGTACGTGTCAACCTACCTGGTAATAAACCTGTATCTGATTCTGATTCTCTCTATTCCCCCCCCCCCTTCAGTGACGACCTCTTCTCGTTGCCTCACTGCCCGGGGAAGACCCTGGTGATCGGGGCGTCCTACGTGGCTCTGGAATGCGGGGGTTTCCTGGCCGGTCTGGGTCTGGATGTGACCGTGATGGTGCGCTCCATCCTGCTGAGGGGCTTTGACCAGGAGATGGCCAACAGAGCGGGGGAGCACATGGAGGAGCACGGAGTCAAGTTCCTCCGCAAATATGTCCCTATAAAGGTCAGGGTTCATGTGTACTGTAGGTTAAACAGACGGATAATGAAAGCATGATTATTTCAATAGGGCTAGCTGCAGTTTGAAATGAAAGCTTATGATTTAAAGGTCACCTATTATGCAAAATCCACTTCCTCATGTCTCTTCTACATCAACATGTGTCCCCTCTGTGTAAAGAGACTCTGAAAGTTTCAGGAACAAAGATTCTCTCTCTTTTTGTCCTGATCCATTTCTATAAAAACCTGTCTGAAAATGAGCTGATCAGATTTTGGCCACTTTATGATGTCATAACGATGTTTGGCTTGTGTAACCATTAGCCAATCACCAACCAAGGTAACCCCCCCCACCTTATCACCTGAATCTCCTCCTAGAGCACCATTGTGTTCTTTGTAACCAAATATCTCTCAGAGGGGCGTGGGGAGGGGCTCCTTATTTTCATCTAAAGTAACAGACAGAGAATCAGCACTTTGGAAACAGGGCTGAAACAGAGGGGATTATGGGATGCTGCAATGATCTGTTTGGTGTTTGGAGCCAAACACTTCAGAGACATGTTTTGTATATATCTGAGACCTATAATATATTGATGAAAAACAGTATAATAGGGTACCTTTGAACTACTTTTTACTTTCATTAGTAGCAAAGGAAACTGGTGGTCAGCAGACTTTGAACTGTGTGATTGTACAGCATCAGATCTATTGTCGTAACTTTGTGCATCATAAGAGTGCTCTCTCAGCGAAACATTGGACAGAAGCACACAGGTTAATTTATCTGTGTTTGTGTGTCAGGTGGAGGAGCTGGAGGCGGGATCTCCCGGCAGGCTGAAGGTGACGGCCAAGTCCACAGAGAGCGATGAGGTCATCGAGGGAGAGTACAACACAGTACGTACCATCAGTTCATCCTCCACACCTCTTACTGCTGTACAACACTGAGGAAGCTGTGATTGAGGCTGCTTTCTGGGACTATTGTGTAGGGAATAACTAAAAAAACACATTAATTGTGTAAATTATTAAAAAAATTAACCATTCAGGTTAAAAATAATTGAATAAGTCAGTAAGAAATCTATGTAATTAGACATTTATGTTTTTAAATGTGTTTCCGAGAGTCAGTTTTAACTTCATAATTGCGTTTAAATATCTTCACCGATTTATATCAGAAACAGAAGAGGCTGGTCTGTCGCTGCCTCTTTCATTTAGATTGTTTATGTTGTTGTGTGTCTTCTGTTGGTTTAATTCACCGAAGACAACAACAACAAATGATGCAACAGTAGATCAGCATCTCATGTGTTCTGTGATGTAAAACGACTCTTTCTGTCGATGGCAGAGCAAAGATGGATATAACTGCTTTAATTTCCCATCAGAGAAACACTGTCCAGAGGCGAGGTGCAGCACTTTGATGATACAACTGTACAGGTTGCTTCTCCTAAGGGACACTTTAAGAGGATGTAGCTTTGCAGTTGCATATTAAAAGAGTGCAAATACATTAGAATCAAGTTTATTGCCGTGTACGTTTACACATGCAAGGGATTTGGTTTGGTATATGATGGCGCTAACATAAACAACATAAGAGAATAGGTAGGAAGAGAGGGTCAAATATATAACAATTGTAAAAAAAAAAAACGATTAAGCTTAAAAAAAGAATGAAAACAAAGTATTTACGCGAAATTTAAATATATAAAATAAACTAAAAAAACGTAGAACAATGGATATATGACAAACTGCGGTGTTTTATTAATAATAGATTACATTTTTATAGCGCCTGACCCAAGGTCGCTTTACATGCTGTGAACAAAAAAACAAACAAGATTTATTGTTATATTAGGTACCTGAAAAGAACATAATATGTCCTCTTTCAGAAAATACAATTGCACTTCCTCTAATAGAATCCCTTTTATATACTACACACTGACCATTTAAGCCGCCACACAGGGTTTAAACTATTTTTGCTTCAAGGATATATGTAGGCGTTCTTGTGCAAACACCAAAACAACAACTCTCCTTATATCTAGTTATATCCTAAGGGTTTCCTTCCAACTGTAGCCCATCTGTCTGTTCCTCAGGTGTTGATAGCAGTGGGCCGAGACGCCTGCACAGACAAGATCGGCCTGGACAAGACGGGGGTCAAAGTCAACCCCAAGTGAGTTTATTACTTTATATCTCCTTTCCTACACTCCCATTACATGAGGCGGTGTCCTGTGCCTTTAAGACTCGTGGTGGAGTCACGGTGATTCAGCATTTATCGCCGTCCCATGGCTCTCTGCAGGGGGGGGTGAGTGTGTGGGGGGGTTGTTACGGAAAGAGCAGAGGGAGTTCAGAGTATCAGCTGCTTCTGACGGCCGTGAAATCTATTTTCCAGGACCTTTCTTTCTATGCTAGGGTCATTATGCTGCGAGTTTATTTATATAGCACTTTTCAACACAAGGCAATTCAAAGTGCTTTAGAAACATTAAAAAGCAAAGATAATAAAAAGTTAAAGCCTTTTATTGTCATTATACACAAGTATAAAGAGATTTCAGAGTGCAACTCTGTCCCGGTGTGCAAAAAATACAAACATACATAACACTTGAAAAAAAAAGAAACACAGCAATAGGACAGACAACATAGACAATCATACGGGGGAATAAATAGTTACAAATATTTAAAAATATTGATATAGAAATAGTACAAAAAGTGCATTAAAAGTGTGTGTATGTGTGGGAATGGTTGCGGTTATGGCTTTAAGTGTGGTGGTTAAGCAGCCTGACGGCCCAGGGGTAGAAACTGTTTTTAAGTCTGTTTGTCCGTGACTTGTAGCTTCTGTATCTCCTCCCAGAAGGCAGGAGAAAGAACAGTCTGTGACCTGGGTGAGAGCTGTCCTTTATTATTGTGTTAGCTCTGCTGGGGCAGCGGGTGGTGGAGATGTGTTCCAGAGAGGGCAGGGGGCAGCCGATGGTTTTCTCTGCCATCCTGATCATGAATAAATAAAACATGAATACACAGGTACATGAATGAAAGTTACAGTGCAGGGTAAGATGTGAATAGTTGTAGTATAGACATCATTAGACTCAGGATGTGTTGATGATGACATAAGATAAGATAAGAAGTACTTTAGTGATCCAAATGTGGGAAATGTTTGCTTTGCAGCAGCATCAAAAAACATGGCATTGTGTATTAGAGAAATTAAAAGACTAGAAATAAACATTCGAAAATGTAAACATCTCAAATAGAAATAAAATGGCATTTAAAAAAGTAGAAAAATGAAACATGTCTCTCCACATAAGAACATTTTATGAAGCCGCTTGTTGATGCGTTTTATTATTTATTCCAACATTAGAAGCATGGCAAATGAAGCTTCTATCTTTGAGGGTTAGTGTTGGTTCTCCACTTTTTTTGTGAATGGTTCATTCTGTGAGAGGATTAAGACGGCATGAGGCCGGCTTCAAAGAGCGCTCGGTCACATGGAGCCGGTCTCATGACCCTCGTAGTATCTGAGACTCAGTGGGAGAGAATTCATCTGATTCCAGAAGCCCTTTATTAGTCCCACAGCGGGGAAATGTACTGGTTTACAGCAAAAGTGGCTTGGCAGGAAAGAACAAAGCACACATTAGTAATACATTTAAAGGCAAATGAGCACACAACCACGGCTAGAAAATGCGTGGCAGCTATTTAAAAATTAACATATTAAAGTATAGAGACCTTATAAAAAGGACATGTTGGGATATTTATCAAGTAAATCTATGTTTTTATATAAGTGATTATTGCACAGTTCAATTGCAAACAAGTGTTTATATTACAGGTTTATTGTACAAGATTGCAGCAGTCTGTTTTGTGCGGTGGTCTACCAGGGGACGTGGTGTTTATACAGCCTTTTATTCACAAACTATTTTAAAAAGTACATTAAAAAGACAAAATGGAGCTGTCCCAATAAGCTATCGCAAACTGAAGAATAGGGGACCAGACGGTGAACAGAAAGTCTTTTTAAAGGTCCCATGTCATGGCCATTTCTACTGATCATAGTTCCATTGTTGAGGTCTACTAGAATAGATTTATATTTTGCAATTTTCCAAACTCACATTGGTTTCTCAGACAGCATCTCTGTATAGTATGTGTATTCACTCTCTGTCCTAAACGGCTTGTTGGAGCTCCTGCCCCCCCCCCTCCCTGTGAGCCCAGTTGCCGTCTGTGAGACAGCGAGACACAGCTAAACCCAGCCCGAAACCAGCCCGAACACACACACACACCCGCAGCCTGGCTGGGAGTTTGTGTGTGTGTGCTCACACACCGACACCGAGTGTGAGGAAGTTCGCGGATTGGTCCAAATGTAACGGCTCCGCGGACTTAACGTAACGGCTCCACGGATTGGTCCATTTGGACCAATGGGTCCATTTGGGTATGGGCACGTCACTGTACCCAGGAAGAAAAAGAGAAATCTCCAACGAGGCGTTCTGGGGCAGCATAGACAGGTCTTTTCTGTGTTAGAGTTTTACTCGCTACAGGGTGTACTTTGAGGGTTTGTGACTGCAGACCGTTTACATGCAGAAAAACCTACATAACACACAAGGGGACGGGTAATAACCGGAAAAGCATGACATGGGACCTTTAAATATATGGTATTAACACATCAAGAATAGGAGAGTTCAAGTGTTATACAGAAACATTTACAAGCTAAACACCAACTAAATGGCCCCAAATAATTAATTTCAATAGTCAAAACAATAGTTTAGAATAGGTGAGATATAATAAAAACAGATATATCATTAAAGCAAAGTAATGGTTCACATAAAAGCCTTTCCGAGTAAAGTAACTTTATTCATGCTTTGATATATTTGGTTAACAACTGCCGCCTTGAGCTCTTTTTAAACACAGACACCTTTTTATTCAATAGTGCAAAAATAAATGTCATTCCACCGCAATGGCATGACATCCAATATGAAGTGTGTAATGTTCCTGAACTCTCCGACCTCTCCTCCCCACGACCCTTCAGGACAGGAAAGGTCCCGGTGAGCGACGAGGAGCAGACCAACGTTCCTCACATCTACGCCGTCGGAGACATCCTGGAGGGGAAGTGGGAGCTGACGCCGGTCGCCATCCAGGCCGGAAGACTGCTGGCCAGACGCCTCTACGGGGGGGGAAAGCTCAAGGTACATCGACTGTAAAGAGACTCTTAGGGTGCGTTCACACCGGACACGATGAGATTTCTGGGCGCTGAGATTAAAATGTTTGCGCGTTAACCAATCAGAGGTGGAGCTCTCAGCCCTTCAGTATGTTGTTACTTTGGCATCATTTTGAAACGTGTATTAACAATTAAATCACGGTAAAATATGTTCATTTGGTTGTAGTTGGTATCTGCCATAGTATCTACATGGAGATAAGCCCCGCCTCCTCGCCAGAGCATCCTCCAAAAGTTAAAGTCAACTTTATTGTCAATCTTTCAGTTTGTGTGTACAGACAGAGATCGAAATACCGTTTCCCACGGTCCCGAATACAAATATATATATATATATATATATATATATATTTACATATATATTTACATATTTATACACACTCAACAGACACATTTATACATAAGCACACATTAAGACATAAATAAAAGCACAACAATCAACAGTCACTTCCTGTTTGAATGATGCGAGTAAACACAGCTGACAGCCGCGGTGAAACTCGAGCGATTAGAGCGAAGCGTATATTCGCATCGCGTCCGGTGTGAACACACGTACTACACACGACCACCAAAACGTGCCATAAAGACGTTTTTAATTATTTATTGTGTGTGTGTGCAGTGTGATTACATCAACGTCCCGACTACTGTCTTCACCCCGCTGGAGTACGGCTGCTGCGGGCTGTCTGAGGATAGAGCCATCGAGCTCTATGGCCAGGAGAACCTCGAGGTAACACACACTCTCACACTCAGTCCACTGAATAATGTATTATCGCTCTGAGGGTGAATCTTGTCACCTACCGGGTAAAGTGCATTTCCAAGTGATCAAATGTGGAGTTCCACTTCTGTAATTTGAGTTCCCAACATCAAAGCAAGCAGTAGATTTAGCTAGAAACATTTGATTTGCAAAACACGACACCGGAGCTTTAAGGCATGATAAACTCTATTTCCTGTTGGTGCCAAGTCTTTGTTTTCAGTGGAAAGTGGAAATCATTTCTCCACGCAGTGACAGCGCCTTGTCCTCTATAGCTGACTTTCGGTGCTTTCATTGAACCATCATGTCCAAATCAAACCAAAACCACTATTCATGTTTTTTTTTGGGGGGAACTATTTTATTGCACTTTTTCATTTGAACAAACGCTGCTGATTTCACATCCATGTTGTGCTACATTCATATATTGTATTGAAATAAGACGATAAACTAATATACCTCCAAACAACGAATGATGATCAGTATAGGTCTCCTTGCTCTTTGGCTTTTGTGCCTTTAAGTTTATGACAGCTCTACAAAGGAGAAGCAGGGACATGTAGAGCGCCCCCTGGTGGCTGGATGTTAGGTTGGGAAATGCACGGTTTGGATAAATAATCTCTTAAGGGAAAATTCAATTTTGACTGATATTTTCGTTACACACTTAAGCCCAAAATGCACACATTCACAAACAGGACCTACACACGGAGAGGTGTCAGATTGTGTGTGTGTGTGTACCAGTTCAAGCCTAGATCGTGTCATAGTCTCGTCTGTGGTTCACAGAAAGTTGCTGCTTGCTTCCTGAAAGAGACTAACGGCTTACTGCTCTGAACTAGTGGGTGCATGTAGATCGGTCAGTGTGCCAGACAGAAATATACGGTGTATAATTACAGTGTCGCAGTAATAGGAGCCCCTCCAGCCTCTGCACCCAGACAGTAGACTGGAGATTTAGGGAAACAACAAAAGCTATCCTCTTTGTTTTGGTTTTTTGAAGACATGATAGATTGCAAGTCCTCAAAGCGCCTTTTACTGAGCGTCCGTTTTCAATTGATTCTGATGAGAGCAGAGCGCATGCTGTCATATGCGGCACTTTGTGACTTTTATCTCCATACGTGGATCGCCTTCCTCGCTGTACAGCTGTCAGACTAAGTGTAAAACTCAAACAGTGAGAGCCGGAAACTTACGATGACTGTTCATGGTGTCAAACATTTGTATAGTAGCACAAACGGATAATAAAATCCAAAGGGTCTGTCATATAACAGCGGAGAGACAATGTCCAGATATCGTCTTCATAGACAACTGCCAGGAAAAGGCGCCATGTGGACACTTTTAATCTGTGCTCACGTGTGTTTTCTTTCAATGCCATCCACCTGCAATGGACTGCAGATGGAAATATGCTTCTATGGATAAATCTGGCACGTTTACGTAATGGACTCAAGTGCTGACATTAATTGATGTGTATTGTCCCTTCTTAAATACTTTGTAACGACAAAACTCCCAATGAGCAGTCGCTAGAGGCTACGGTACTTTGACACGTTTGAATTAAAAGAGTCCGTGCTGAAGTTATAGCTTAACGATGTTTAATGACCCTCATAAACAAACAATAGAGAGAACCAACAACAGGTGGACTAAATACAAACAAACCTCACCCATGTGACAAGTGCCGGAAGTGATCATGTGTGCAGTAAAACGACAATGATGGATTTAATTGCCTCAGGCTAAATAAGCATGTTGGCTCCTACACACATAAATACACAATGATTCCCCCGTATGCTATTGAAAATGTCATTAATAAGCATTTAAACCACTGATTTTGAGATTTTGAGAAAAATACATAATTTTGAGAAAAATACATAATTTGAGATTTTTAGAAAAAGTCATAATTTTGCGGTTTTGAGGAAAAAGTCATAATTTTGAGATTTGGAGAAAAAGTCAGAATTTTGAGATTTGGAGAAAAAGTCAGAATGTGAGAAAAAGACAGAATGCTATAATCAATGGTACTGATGGTAATAATGCAGCTTTGTTGCTCACTGGGTCTCTCTTGTGTCTCCAGGTGTTCCACAGTCTGTTCTGGCCTCTGGAGTTCACTGTGCCCAACAGAGACAACAACAAGTGCTACGCTAAGATCATCTGCAACAAGCTGGACAACGTGAGCTCCTCCCTGCTGTCACTCAGTCTGAATCCAACCCGTCAGAGAGTCACATGACTAACCAATGTCTCGTTTTTAGGACCGTGTCATTGGCTTCCACTATCTGGGTCCGAACGCCGGAGAGGTGACGCAGGGCTTTGGTACGGCCATGAAGTGTGGAGCCACTAAAGAACAGCTGGACAACACCATCGGCATCCACCCAACCTGCGCCGAGGTGAGGAGCATCTCTTTTATATATATATAATAATAATTATCTTTATTTGTATAGCACTTTTCATACAACAAGTGTTTCAAGATTCAAGGCTTTTATTGTCATGTGTGCATAGCTACAGTGTAGTTATGACAGTGGAAATCTGAGGTCACAGGCTCCTCCAACAGTGCAACACAATAAAACAGATACAAATAGAATATAATAGAAACAGAATATGATAGAAACTTTGCAGAATATTCTATATACAGTCATTGGAATATTGATATGATATATGTGAGTTGCAAACGGATGAATGTTATGGATGTTCTTTCAAAAGTTAACGTTAACAGTCTTATGGCCGTCAAAAGTGCTTCACATAGACATTTCACAGAATACAGCTACCAGCAGAAGACAAACAAAGATTAGCATAGAGTAGACGTATAAAAAATACATTTAGATTAAAGGTACAACGATGAAATTGTGCTTTAAAAGGAGGATAGTGCAAATTCAACACACCATCAGGTGACAGGTTAAAATGCAGTGCATTGAGAGTGCAGCAGAGCAGGAGTTCCTCAAAGGCTAACTGTACAAATGTGTTTTGAGTTTTGTTTTTTAAAACAATGTGTTTATATAGCTGTTATTTCTTTTATGTGCTTTTTGTGTCAAAATAGGACGTTTTCCACCGGTTCCTTCCTCTTTCATTCCTTCAGTTACTTCTTGAAAAAAGTTGTGATGATATTTGAAACAGAAAGCCTTTATTCGTCCCACAGCGGGGAATGGACAGCGTCACATTAGTGAGGTACAGTTACAAAGGAAAACGGTAAATGAGAGTACCAGAAGACCTGAGGGTTTCAGAGGGTTCATAGATGAAAATCCAATCTGATAAATAGCTAGGCCAAAGACCGTTAAGGGCTTTACAAACCAACACTTTTTTCCTTTAGTCTTTTGCTTTTTCTGGCGTGTCCAAATGTTTTATGAGAATATGAGAATACAGATTTTTGAAAAAATACAGATTCTTGAGATTTTGAGAAAATACACAATTTTGAGAAATAGTCAGAATTTTAAGGTTTTGAGGAAAAAGTCAGAATTTTGAGCAAAGTCAGAATTTTTAGCAAAAGTCAAAAAAAATTAGAAAAATACAGGATTTTGAGATTGTGAGAAAATAGTCAGAATTTTAAGGTTTTGAGAAAATGTCAGAATTTTGAGAAAGTCAGAATTTGAGAAAAATGCATCTACCCTCACACTTTGTCTTTCTGGTCGCGGTACATTTCACAGAAGAACAAAGCATGGCTGGTTTTAACAGCGTGTTGGCTAATCAATAACAATGAGCAGGAACTTACAAAACGCTCCCAGCAAAAGACTTGTTAAACTCCTGCGGTGTATAGAAGTACTTTTTGTGCACTGCAGCATTTAAAAGATGTGCTCTCTGGTGGGAAATAAACTAAAACAAATGTCTCGCTGCGGACACAGATTTGGTCAGAATCCATAAAACTGTGCAGCTCAAAATAACTTAAATTCATTGAATTACCATGTCTGTATTTGTCATGTTGAGTGTTTATGCAGATAGTGAGCTGAATGAACTCGTAATGTGTGATGCATGCTGTTAAAGATCTCTCTGTTCCTCCTTCATTATGTAAATGGCGTTTGGTGATAATTGCAGCTCATTAAGCTCTTAATCGTCTCCTGTTTGATGTTTCCCATTTCTTCAATTTCCATTTACAAACATAATTCAGATCTTTATTTTGAATGAATGCAGGACGCTGTTAACGTGACCAAGCTGTGCCCACGTCTAAGTTTAATAATCCATTAAGAGACTATTGTTTTAAACAACGGAGCGTGATGTCCAATCGGAAGCTCTAAAGTGCTGCGAAGTAGATTTTTATTTTCCTTTGTTTCCTTATTTGTCATATCTCAATTCTGATTTGGGATTGTTGGAGGAGCCTGGGACTTCAGTTTTTCATTGCCATATCTACACTGTAGCTGTGCACATGACAATAAAGCTTTGAGTCTTGAATGATGGCCACCGTAATTTGCTCAAGCCCCCAGGAAGTGCTCCGGACTCTGTTCCCACAATTCGTAGTGGCCAAACGGCGGTACTACACTTTCGTATCAGTCCATGACGTCACCCGGCCCAGAAAGACCTTTTCCCATAGACTAACATTGGGAAAGAGACGTCTGTGAATCGTTGGATAATTTTTTTTTAACCAAATAAACTACCCAGTATGAACATTTGTATAGCCCTTATTAAAAACATTCGGTCCTCAAGTTGTAAAATGTGCTAATAACGTTATTCTGAGAGTTATTTTCCTCGGCATTATGAACGCGGGTCTAACCCACGGGACGGCTTGATGTGAACGAGCCTTTTGGGGGGCGTGGTTAAAGTTGCGCACATACGGGTACTTCTCAGGCATGATGGGTAATCTGTGACGTTTCGCTCTCTCAAAAGTTGGGCCATTTTGTCTTCATGCGCCAATGAGCAGCTCTCATAGGAAAGAACGAGACCCCGCCTCCCACCACGCTGTATTTACACGCAGTTCTTACTATACATCCATGAATTTGCTCCTGTGGGTGTGGGCTAATATGTGTAATATGTAAAGCGCTTTGAGCACTTGGAAAAGCGCTCTACTGTAACTTTTATTCATGTATTTTTTTCTTATAATGTTTATTTTATCATCTTTTATCAAGTCTTTCATTTTTGTAAAGCCCTTTGAATTGCATTGTGTTGAAAGGTGCTATATAAATAAACTTGTAATGAATGAATTATTTACATCCTGCTCTTCCTCACGTTGTGTTTCTCCTCCTCCTCTTCCTCCTCCAGATCTTCACCACTCTGGAGGTGACGAAGAGTTCGGGTGGAGACATCACCCAGTCCGGCTGCTGAGGTTAAACCCTGCTCGTTTAGCGGGCTGCGCTCATGTCTGACTCCCAAAACACCCCCCACTCTCTCATATCTCCCCCCTCAGACGCTCCCTTCAAAGAGCAGATGATCATCGGGACAAACCAGCGTCCATCTCGGAGCGAGAAGAGTGTGAAATGAGTCTGAATTACATGAGTTTGCAGCCTGCTGAACAGCGGGGTTACTCTGCTGATTTCTCCTGGGCTCCAACAGTCCTTCTCAGAGGAGCACCAAACACACACACACACTTGATATGTGTGTGTGTGTTGGGGCTGTTTGTGACGTCCTGGCCCGTAACCTTGAATCTTCAGGTGGGCTAGGATCGATGTCCCTCTGCAGAAGCGCCTGATTTGGCGTCCAAACCTTCGTCCAATCCCCCAAACTGCAAACACACACACACACACACACACACACATTCACTTTAGAAATACGGTTTGAAACGGCACACAGGCGAGGTTTTAAAGGATGCTCGGCTCCAGCTTGAAAGCCTTTTTATTTAACGCGTGTGTGTGGGTTGATTACGTCAGTTTTGCTCTGTTGAGCCTTCATCATTCCACACTCATCATTATGTATTTGAGGGTGAAATGAGTCCATGTAGCGGTCTATATTTATCTGTTGTGTGTGTGTGGAGCATCTGCCTTTAAAGAAATCTCTTCCAAAGTCTTCAGAGAGATCCTTTCAAACCTCGCTGCATCGCTGCCACACAAATACAACCCGAGATGTACTGAATGTTGTGTTTAAATATTAATAAGGAGGAAAAAAATGTTCGCAAGTTTCTACTAAGTTAATTTAATGCTCGTTTGTGGCGTCTTGCGTCTGTCGAGGATATATTCCATCTACAGTACTGCTGTCTCTGCGTGACTCTGGTCAGATTTATAAGTGACTTGTTCGTTGGCGTCAAAACCACTGTAGATGACTTCTTTCAAGATTTAATAAAGGATGAATACAACTTCTCTTGTCTCGTGTCTTTTATGTTTCTTTAGTGTCTCTTTGTAGTCATTGTCTGTCTCTTCATAGTGTCTTTGAGTGTCTTTGAAGTCATTTTGTGCCTTTTATGTCTCTTTAAGGTCGTTTCGTGTCTCTTTCTGGTCCTTTTGTGTCTTTAATGTTAGTTTTGTGTCTCTTTGAGGTCATTTTGTGTATTTTATGTTTCTTTAGTGTCTCTTTGTAGTCATTGTCTGTCTTTTTGAGTCTATTTGAAGTAATTTTGTGCCTTTTTGTAGTAATTTTGTGTCTTTTTATGTTCGTTGTGTGTGTGTATATATGTGTTGTCATCTTGTTGTTTTTTGTGGATTTGTGTCCCATTGTATTCAGTTTGTCTCTTCATGGTCGTAGGGGGACAATACAATAACTTAAATTAGTCTCTGCAGTCATTGTGTGTGTTTTTGTGGACAAAACGTCCTCCGAATGTCCAAATATGACCAAATCTTAGTTGAAGATGTTAAGTTGCTACGTTCATAGACCATAGCTCAAACACATTTAAACAAAGATCGAAATCTTAGCAAGACCGTAACAACATGTTCATTTATTTCCACTTTCTCAGATATCTTGCAACAAACAACCAACTGTTGTAAAACCTGAATATTTGTACTCAATCTCCGTCCAATAAGGAAGTGATATTAGAAACGGCTGAAGTGGAGCAGCGACATCTTTCAAAAAAACTTTCTACAGAGTCATTGTTTCTTTGGAACCAGGTCCCTCCTGAAAATAATTGATGTGTGAAGATACTTTGTTTAAATGGCAGATCTAATCTGGAAAAGTGGGAGTATCCGTGCAGTTTGTGACCTGGGGTGCGTCTCACTTTGCATATTTTTCATTTCCTCGCTCCTCGGGCTCGGTATCACCGGAAGTTGATTTGTCTGCGCCATCTTGAGTAGATGGCGCCCAGTGGCCTTGTTTTTGCCCGAGGATCGAGGAGTGATAACGGAGGAGCGATAATCGAGGAACTACCAGACCATCCTCCGGTGAAATCCTCAGACACTCGCCCCGCCCCCTTACTGTGTATCGCTCACTGATTGGACGATGCAGCGCATGCACTGATCTGGCTGCTGTCAGACGATCAGCTGTGCGGCGTCATCACAAACGGACGTCGCTTCACGTGACGCTCCGGAGGAAACGGCGTCCCATTGCTCTTAAAACTCATTTCCCTGCTTCTCGTGGTTTCCTTGCGTCTCTGGTGGGAGGGACTAGTCGCAGGGAAACGACGCAAGTGAGGGACGCAAGGAATCCATTTAACCGAAGTGAGATGCACCCCTGGTTTCCTGATTCTACATTAAACCAGGAGGAACCTTTTTATTTAAGATAAAAAGGATTCAAATAAAACCTATGAATACATATTTTATTCAGTTTTAAAGAGGCACTATTATGCTTATTGGGAGTTTGTTTCCTGTAGTGTGTTATAGAGGTTTTTGTGCATGCAAAGTTTAAAATCCCAAAATAAGTTTCTCTCCAACACACACACACACAATCCTCCTCAGTCCCCGTTGTCCAGTCATCTCCATAAGATGACACACAGATACAAATGTATATACAGCCCATCACTGGCAAAATTCACAACAAATAAATAATTGTTTATGCAACTGTTGTCCTTTCTCCCATTCATTAAGCTGTGCGTATATCCTGATCAACTCAATGTGAAGGAGAAGTGTTGCACGCAGGATGTTCCTACAGTAATACATGTTTCTTTACAAGATTAAACTGCACTTTTTAGCGTTGCCCTTTTATTTTTACTCCAGTAGGACTCAGATGTTGCACTACTCCTTGTACATGAGATGTTTTGGTGTTATTTCTTTCCGTTAACTGTCAAGTTGTAACTAAGTATTTTTTTGTACGTTTTTGTGTTTCTCTTATTTTCCTACGATACTGTGAATAAGAAAATATGTTGGACAGACCATCTATTTCTATTTATTTTGAGAAAGGGGCAGGTAAAATAAGATTATCTTCTTCTCCCTGCTGCTTTTCGGGTACGGTGTGTTTATAGAGACATGTTTTGTAAATAATTGTTATACATTAAGTTGTGCATACCATGAACGGAACAAATGAAATGAAATTGGGAGCAGCCTAAGAAACAGCTGTGCAATAATCATGATGTCTTATCAGCATCTTGATATGCCACACTTGTGAGGTGGAGCAGAAGTGCTCACTAACACAGATTTAGACACATTTGTAAACAGTATTTGAGAGAAATTGGCCTTTTTTGTCAATAGAAAAAAGTCTTACATCTTTGATTTCAGCTCATGAAAAATGGGAGCAAAAACAGAAGTGTTGCGTTTATATTTTCGTTCAGTTATTTGATCCGTAATGTCTCTGATTTATTTTAAAACCACAGAGCTGATCAGAACCAGCAGCTTGTGATCTACATCAGAAAGCCTTTAAATACAATATTAAATCTATAAATAAGAGCATCATTTCCTGTTTCTGTGAGCATCAATAGAGTCCGGCTGGTGTGAAGCCTTTGTTGAGTTCAGGGACTCTCATCTGAAAACACTGTCACCTGCACGGCTGCCATGGCAACACTGGCTTTGATGGGTTTTATTTGGATAGAGCAGTATTTGATGGAGGACAATCTGTCGTTGAGAGGACATCATTCATTCACTGGTGTTGGTAATTCAAGAAGCGCATAAAAGACAGGCCTGTTCAAATATGAGTGAGTCTGAGCTGCTGCTGAACAGCTGCCCACGCACTTTATTAAAACTTTATCAACACTTTATTGAAACTTTATTAACACCTTACTTACATCCACAAGGAGGAAGGAGGAAGGGTCTCTTCATGGTCGTATTGTGACACTTTTTAGTTGTTTTGCGTCCCAAACAGCACTGTTATTATAGTCTTGATAGTTTATTTTGTGTCTCTTTCTGGTCTTTTTGTGTCTTACATGTTATTTTTGGGTGTCTTTGATGTAATTTAGCTTCTTTTTGTGATCACTTTGTGTCTCTTCGTCATTCTGTGCCTCTTTATTCATTTTGTGTCTCTTTGAGGCCATTTTTTGTCTTGTATTGTTCATCAATGTCTGGCTCTTCATGGTCATTTTGAGTCTCTTTGAAGTAATTGTGTGCCTTTTTGTAGTTTTTTGGTGTCTTTTTAAGGTAGTTTTGAGTCTCTTTCTGGTCCTTTTGTGTCTTTAATGTTAGTTTCGGGTCTCTTTGAAGTTATCTTGTGTCTTTTTATGGTCGTTGTGTGTATATTTGTTGTCATCTTGGGGTTTTTTGTGGTCGTTTTGTGTCTCTTTGTAGTCATTGTCTGTCTCTTCATAGTCGTTTTGTGTCTCTTTGAAGTAATGTCGTGCCTTTTTTTGTGTATTTTTAAGGTGGTTTTGAGTCTCTTTCTGGTCCTTTTGTGTCTTTGTCAGTTTTGAGTCTCTTTGAAGTTATTTTGTGTCTTTTTATGGTCGTTGTGTGTATCTTTGTAGTCATTGTCTGTCTCTTCATAGTCGTTTTTAGTCTCTTTGAAGTATTTTTGTGCCTTTTTGTAGTCATCTTGTCTTTATGGTCGTCTTGTGTCTCTTTGTATTCAGTTTGTCTCTTCATGGTCGTAGGGTGACTCTTTTTAGTTGTTTTCTATCTTATACAATAACTTGCATTAGTCTCTGCAGTCATTGTGTGTGTTTTTGTGGACAAAACGTCCTCCGAATGTCCAAATATGACCAACTTAGATGTTGAGTTGCTACGTTTATAGACAATAGCTCAAACACATTCAAACAAATCTAACAAGGATCCAAATCTTAGCAAGACAGTAACAACATTTCCACTTTCTGAGATATCTTGCAACAAACAACCAACTGTTGTAAAACCTGAATATCTGTACTCGATCCCCGTCCAATAAGGAAGTGATTTTAGAAACGGCTGAAGTGGAGCATTCAAATTCAAATCACCGTGGACTTCAGACTGAACTGTTCCTGTATCATGTAACATAACTGTGCTTTATTTCATTGAAACTATATCTGTTTGCAGGAAACTAAAACCAGCGTAATGAGGTTTTTTCACCAACACCATTAGACATGAGACATGAGACACTGGGCTGTTTGCTTCTGTTGATTTTCAGTTTAATGGACAATGTAATTCAGGATTCCTGGAAAAGCTAGAAGTTTCCAGAAGGAACTGACACAGTGTCATCTAATAGAGGTCAAAGGTCATCCCTGTCTCACCATGACTTGCTGTTTCTCTGTTGAACCCCAGCCTTACATAATCTGATCTCACATCATATCAGCGGCGCGGAATCACAATGAGCGGAAAATCCCCTCAAGACGAACTGATGGAGATGATTAACCGACGGGAAGTCTGCGAGTCTCACATGTGAAAAGCTGTGGTGGTTAATTATTAATGAGACATTGTTATCTGTCTTTATCTGAGTCATTCAATTGTGAGTGGATTTACCTGGAAACCTTTCTTTGATTTACTGTAAGAAGCAACAGAGTGACGTAAGCTGGAGGCAACAAAAGTTTGAGGTTAGCAGTTTTGTAAAGCAGGGTCAATAAAAACCTTTGAAACGTAAATTATTAATACATTTTAGAAAATGGGGTCCACGTTTACATAAAAGCTAAGATACACTTAACTTTAAACTATCAAGTTTTTGGTAGAAAAAAAAGTTTTCTTCACAATTTCAACGTAATATTACAGGGTAAGTGATCGGTGCAAATGATCATTTTGGGGGTAAAATATTCCCTTATTCCAGGGGTGTCAAACTCAAATACACAGTGGGCCAAAATAGAAAAATGGGTACTAGTGGAGGGCCGGACTGGTTCAATGTTGATTGCAGAACTTATTGAAATGAACTTATTGCACATATTAAACCTGGAACTAACAAAGCTTAAATGATTGCCTATAAAAACATTAAACATTAAATGATCAGTTGCATTCATTTCTTACGGCTCTATCTGCAGCTTCTCCCGAGTCATTTCTTATGATTACATTTTCCCACAGGCCAACAACAGCTTCAAAAAAACAATTTCCCTCAAAGAGAAAACCAAACATGCCCTGTTGATGCAAGAAGGAAACATCCATTGAAACTCAGTTTGCTGCTCTGTGATGCTAGTTCAAGCCAGATACTTCTTCTCATCTTGGGTGCAAGTTCATCAATGTTTGGGGTCAGGCTCTGAGCTGAGGAGACCCTCAGGATGGAGTGAAGGTGTGCGTGCAATATACCGGCGGGCCAGATCTAATAGTTATTAGAAATTATCCTGCGGGCCGAAATTAAATCCACCACGGGCCTGATTTGGCCCCCGGGCCTTGAGTTTGACACATGTGCCTTATTCCATTGACACGACTATTGAGAAGTCAAAGGTGTAAAGGTGGTTCTCTCCCACATCAACTACTGTCTGATAAGCTGGTCTAATGCACACTCTACAGCTCTAAACCACTGGAATCATTATACAAAAAGCCATTCCGGTATCATCATTGCCACATTGCTAAAAAGTATAATCTGTTCAGGTGGGAAAATCTCATAGTTTACAAAAATGTCTGCTTAGTTTATAAGATCACTCGTGGGTTGGCTCCTCCTCCTCTGGCTGGCTTCATCAGCCTAAAGCCCACCTCAACCAGGGCTAGAGGTGCGGCTAGGGGAGACTGCACCTCCACGCATCCCATCAATGGAATTCAATACCACAACCGATAAGAGAGTCCTCATCCTACTACTCATTCAAGCACAGTGTTAAAAAGTGGCTCATTGATAATCAACAGTGTCAGCACTGATGTGTAGGTGTAGGTGTGTGTGTGAGTTCCATCCACACGATCTATAGAGTACTTTATCCAATGTTATTGAGAACAAAACTCTCTTCTTTAAAAGCTATCCTTGGATCCTTGTTTTCGATTCATGCAATTCAAGAGTGTACACTGGGTTCCTTCAAAAATGAAAAATATATCTGATTAATATTTAACTTGTGACAGATGTAAATAATCTCCTGCTGCCGGTAATCTGACTCACATGCTTTGGTCTGATCTGAATAATCTGCACATTCTGATGATGCTGACAGTCTCTGACCTGTAGAGGGCAGCACCGTATTAATAATAATAATAATAATAATAATACATGAGACTTGTATAGCGCTTTTCTAGAAACTCAAAGACGCTTTGACAGAGAATAAAAAAAACAACAAAAAAAACAAAACAAAGAAAAATACAAAAAGAGATGAAAATAGGGGGGGGGGGTGGTCAGTGGTTGAATGCAGTGTTGAACAGGTGGGTTTTGAGTGATGTTTTGAATGCTGTGAGGGAGGAAGAGTCTCTGATGGATTGGGTAGTGAGTTCCAGAGGGTGGGTGCAGCAACGGAGAAGGCTCTGCCGCCCCAGGACTTGAGGTTGGTCCGGGTGGGGGGGGACAGGAGGTTGGCAGCAGCAGAGCGGAGGGAGCGAGTGGAGTGTGTCTGTGGAGGAGGTCAGTCAGGTAGGATGGGGCCAGGTTATGGAGGGCTTTGTATGTCATTAGGAGGATTTTGTACTGAATTCTCTGGGGGATGGGGAGCCAGTGGAGCTTGATGAGGACGGGTGTAATGTGTTCACTGATTCGGGTGTGGGTGAGTAGACGGGCGGCGGACTTCTGGATGTATTGAAGTTTGTTGAGGATTTTTGCAGCATCACTGAAATAAATCCTGGCTCCAACTCAATTTCCTCAAACTCAACTGCATAAATCTGAGATAATAATCATTGGACCAAAAAAGCTCACCACACCTATCCATAACTTCACCCTCAACATAGACGGCTTCCCAGTTCAAACCTCCCCTCACATCCGGAACCTAGGCATCATATTTGACCAAACCCTCTCCTACAACAAATACATCAAACAGATCACCAAGACAGCCTTCTTCCACCTCAAAAACATCGCCCGTCTACGTCCATCCCTCTCCCCCACTGCTGCAGAAACCCTCATCCACGCCTTCATCACCTCCCGTCTGGACTATTGCAACAGCCTCCTCTATGGCAGTTTGTCGGGATGGAGTGGGTAGCAGTGGAGATGGACTTGGTGGAGATGAGAAGCTGGATGTCGTCGGCAAAGCAGTGGAATTGAAGTCCATGACGGCGGATTAAGTGACCAAGGGGAAGCAGGTAGAGGATGAAGAGGAGGGGGCCGAGAACTGAACCTTGGGGGGACACCTTGGGGGAGAGGAGCCGTGGGGGATTTGCAGTTATTGATGTAGATGAACTGGTTTCTGTCAGAGAGGTATGATGTGAACCAAGAGAGGGCAGTGCCGGTGATGTTGAAGGTGGTTTCAAGACGGGTGAGGAGGATGGAGTGATTGATGGTGTCGAAGGCAGCGCTGAGGTCAAGGAGGATGAGGATGTTGAGGTTACCGGCGTCGGAGGAGAGGAGAAGGTCATTTGTGATTTTGAGGAGTGCGGTTTCGGTACTGTGGTTTGAGCGGAATCCGGATTGAAAAGTTTCATAGAGGTTATTGGCAGAGAGATGATGCTTGAGTTGTGACGCTGCAGCGCGTTCCAGAACTTTTGACAGAAAGGGTAGGTTCGAGATTGGTCTGAAGTTATTAGGGTTGTCAGGGTTGAGTCCGGGTTTTTTCAGAATAGGGGTGATAGCAGCTATTTTGAGGGATGGTGGGACGTGCCAGAAGACAGGGAGGAGTTGATTGTTGTAGTGATGAGTGAAGAGAGAGTAGGAAGGCAGGCCTTACAAAGCTGGAGGGGATGGGGTCCAGGGCAGGTGGCAGTTTTCATTCCTGTGAGGAGATCAGAGAGGTCAGTAGGGGAAACAGGGGAGAACTGGGACAGGGGTTGGCAGGATAAGGGAGGGCAGGTGGCTTGAGGGGGAGCTGGTGTGGTAGTGATTAAGCTGCTGTAAATGTTGTCTATTTTGCTTTGAAGAAATGTGAGAAAAAGCTGCATTTGTCGACTGTGAATGACTGAGAGGTGGTGTCCAGGGGGCTGAGGAGTTTGTTTATCGTGGAGAAGAGTGTTTTGGGGTTTCCGGAGCCAGAGTGGATTAACTGAGAGTAGTAGGTGGTGCGGGCATGGGAGAGGGCATCTTTATATTGCTGTAGGTGGTCCTTGTAGGTTTGAGAATGAATCGTGAGACCTGTTTTATTGCGGAGTCTTTCAAGTTGCCGGGCACGGGTTTTCATCAGACGGAGTTCAGGGGTGAACCAGGGAGCAGAGTGGGTGAAGGAAACTGTTTTGGTTTTTATGGGTGCAAGTTGGTCAAGGCAGGAGGACAGAATGTTGTTGTAGTAGTCAGTGAGATCAGAGGGGCTACGGAGGTCCACAAAGGGAGTGGTGGATATTTTTTCAGAGAGGGAGGATGAGAGCGAGGTAGCTGAAACACAGCTTAGTTTACGGAAGTTGATTTTGCGTTTGTGCTTTGGTGGTGGGGTGGGAATGTTGAAGGTCATGGTGATGGCTAAGTGGTCGGAGAGGAAGAGGTCTGAGCCAGACAGATGGTGAAGGTTTAGTCCAGTCGAGCAAACAAGGTCCATAATGTTTATATGTGTGTGTGTGTGTGTGTGTGTGTGTGTGTGTGTGTGTGTGTGTGTGTGTGTGTGTGTGTGTGTGTGTGTGTGTGTGAGAATATAGTGTTTGTTGTAAAGGATCAGATGTTATCTCTTCTCTGTGAGCTGTTCTGTTCTGTAGGATAATACTTTAAGTGTGAATCTATACTTCTACTGCCTGAATCTGCTTCATGGTTTTCACTTTCTTTGCTTCATTTGTTCTGTTTCTAATTCAGCAGATGAACCTATATATTCATAAAATAGTGTGTGTGAGCTTAACTGTTTATTAAACTAAAACGGAGCATTTTCTGTCAGCTCAGACTTTATTTCTGCTTATTTAAACTGTAGTATGTGCTCATGAGTTTCACTGTTGGTGATTAAGCTACTGCCTGAATATGCTGAATGAAAGGCAGGTTTTCATATCAATAAAATCATTTTTGATCCTAAATATCTTGTTTCTTGGTGTCACATTGTTCTGTTGTCTTAGATAATAAGTAAAAAACATCTTATTGATATGTATTGTCTCTTGTATTTATCTGCATGGCATTTCGGGTAATGGAGGTAATCGAAAAGAAAGTAATCAGGATACATTATTGTTATATTGTGATACTAAGATTAGGCTACTAATTGTAGATATAGATATGAATATGACGCACATCTTATCCGATAGGGACGTCATGCAGAGTTTAACTTCCACAGAATCAGAAAACATGTATTAGTCCAACAGATAATTCACATTGTTACAGCAAAAGTAAAGAGGCCAAATGTTAATTAAGAGGCATGCGTACAATACTAGCGAATCAATTACACAATTTACAATAGTACCCATCCAGGTGTACAACAATAAGTACAGTAACAGTATTTAAAAAATACATTAAAAAGGTGTAGCATGTAGAGGTAGAATGATAGCAGTCAGATGACAGTAGTGGACGGAGGCGTGTGACGCAGTGGGTTGTGCGTTGGTGTTGGAATCAGGGGGTCACAGGTTCAAACCCCACTGCAGTCAGCATGTCGTTGTGTCCCTGGGAAAGACACTTCACCCAAATTGCTCCTGTGGGGATTGTCCACAGTTTTGAGTATGTAAGTCGCTTTGGATAAAAGCGTCTAACAAGTAACATGTCATGTAGTGCAGCTATTTACAGATTGTGTTACAGTAGTAAAACAGTCTAACTAAGAGAAAGCAGCCAGTAAGAATGATCAAAATAATAATTTTAAACTCGAGCACATGACTGTGTTGTGTTGTAGCTCCACTGAATCCATCATTAGAGCAGGTATGACTTCCTGCAGAGCTGCTTTTGACCTATGACCTCTCTCACATTCCTCACGTCCGTCTTCTCGGTCATCATGGATCAGATCCGGTGGGGGGAGTCAGGAGGGTTAGGATCCACGAGACTGATCAGTGTTTACTGTGGAGGAGGAATGATGGGGTTCAGGAGTCAGCTGACACTCACTTTGACCAGAGGTGGGAAGTAGAGGAGTACAAATACTTCGTTATTGTGATTAAGTAAATTTTTCTGGGCAGTACTTTACTCCACTACTTATTTTTAATTTTAATTCTTACATTTTTAACACAAATACCTGATACATTTAGGTAAGGTTCCACTATTTCTACTTCTTCCTCACTGATGCAATTCAAGTTCTGCGTGAAAACCAGACATTGTGCAGAACCGCATATCACAGGACATGGGAACAGTTTGACCGCAATGTCATCAACACTAACGTGCGTTTTGGTGCTTTTACCTGGGCAGCTTCAAGCAAGCAGTCTTTTGACTTTAATGGCAATGTTTCTTGTTTAGAGATCTACTCATGCTTTGGTGCTGATATAACACATTACTCTGCTACAAACCAAAAGGGACAGGTGCTCATTCCTCCTTATGAGGTCTTCAAAGTCACTGATGTCCTGACAAACGACCCATGGTGCAGTGTGGTCTACAAGCTACAGAGCACCAAAGCGCCAAGAAGGGATTTGAATTGGAAATTGAATCAAAAGCAATTAAAAAGATATGTTGAAGTTCATTTAAGATACTTGTATACATGGAGTGCTTGGATGATGTTAGCATACATATTGTTGTTAATAATAATCTCTGTAGTCCTTGTACAACGCAGGCAGAAGCGTTTTGTGGCTGCAGTGCTGGGGGCTCTTCTGGTAATGATAGTTATTCTGGCGATATGGAGAGTTGCTATTTGATAAAAGACGGTAGATGGTGTGTATCTGAGGAACGTTATCATGTGTTGTTGGTCACTGAGAGAATGTATCATTTATTTTTGAAAGTAATAAGGAAATAAAAAATTCATAAAAATGTTATGTCACTGAAACTTAAAACATATAAGGAATAAAAAATGCTATGAAACTCTCAAATCGTTTCTGTTAATTATTGATATATAAACATTAATAATTCCCCTGAAAACAATTTATAGAAAGAGTACATCAAATCCATACCAACTACGTTTTTTTTAACAATATTTGCCTATGTTGAACTAAAATACTGTTTGGGTGTTTAGCTTTTCTTTTCTTGGGCTTCGAGTGTGAATGCCAGATGTACAAAACCATCTTACATTTGAACAGGAAGTGAGTTTGCTGTGTAGTCCTCACGTAAGTCCCGCCCCTGATTGCAATAGCCAGCAGCTGGTAAACAAGCAGGAGCTCCAAAGTCACCAAAGCAACACCGTGTGAGAAATGAACTGTGGTAAGTCAAACCATTTCTCCAATAAATTCACATTTCATGGCCAGGTCACAAACAGCAGGCCTACTTATATAACAGATGAATAGTTTACATAGAAAGTGCCAACAATGTTGTTTACTGAAAGAGTTTTGTGTGCAGGTTTCTAAGCTGGTGGAAAATGGCAATGAGTGCAGTTTGGGCAGCATTGCTAATGACATATGAGTCTTCATAGCACTTGTAGAGGTAGTATACAACATGCTAAAGTGGGACTGCTCTTTATTCTAGCTTAACACCAAGTCAGATGTTATTTTCTATGTTTTTACAGAGCTCTGCAGTACCTGGGTTAAAAGGTCAAGTGCCGCTGGATTTGGCTCCAAATTCTGTTGATGACATGTACACTGGATGCAAAGACAAGATGGAGTACAGAGTGAAGAAGGAGTACATGCAGAGTGAAAAAGACAATAATTTTACCTTGGCCTGGGGCGAAGCAGAAAAAAACTACAACCAAAAATGGAATCGTAAAAAGGGAAAGCGACCTTCCACCTCTCTGGGGAAAGAACAGATCATGGCTATTTATGTGTATACCCTCGCCAACCCAAACATCTATCTTGATTTTAATGAAGCAGTTCGAACCCAGAAACATGAGTACAAGACCACGTTCAGGTATCACACTCTTCACTTTTTCCTGACTGACGCCCTGCAGACTCTCAACGCTCGCAAACCGGTAGAGGAACGATGTCTAAAGGTCTACCGCAGAGTCAACAGAAGCTTCAGCCAAGATGTTCTCAACAAAGTGGTTCGCTTTGGCTCCTTCACCTCCAGCTCAATGGGTCGGTACGCCAGCGCTCAAAGATTTGGAGACAAGTCATGCTTTGAGATTATCACATGCTTGGGAGCAGACGTCTCTCTGTTCTCTAAGCTGGGGGAGTCGGAGAGAGAAGTGCTGATTCCTCCTTATGAGGCCTTTAAAGTCACAAAGATTGAGAGGAGATCTGCTCAGAAGACTCTTCCTTGTGAGGTGGTTTATAAACTAAAAAGTACAAAGGTCACTCTTTCAAATTTGAATTGCTCTCTTCTGAAATAAGCTTTCTCACACATTCACATATGAGATGTTAACAAAACATGCACAATTATGCAATTGGCTGCACCATGATAGTGATTTAACTGTATTTTCAAAATGTATTTGGATATAATTTAAATAGTCTCTTATTATTCACATCGTAAATGCCACTGTTTTTTTCATTTGTATAATGTAACCTTAAAGAAAGCAGAAATTAAGAAGTCCAACGTTGAACAGTCATGCGTGTCAGTCTGTATATCATTTGCATCTAATTTAAAAATAAATAATGTGTTATTTCAAATGTGTTGGGTCATTTTGGTGCAGAGCTGCAAACCGTAAACGGGTTGCAAACCTGCTTTCTGTTTTGGGAAGGAAGAGGTGATAGCATATATGTAATGAGACAAATGTTATGTGTCTCTTGTGACAGTGTTTGCATTAAGCAGTTTCTAAGGAAGTCAATGAACAGGTTTTTTGACTTACTAGAATCTTGTTTACTGAAAGAAAGAAACAAAAAGAGAAACATTTACTACAGTATGTCTCCAATTGGCTTTATATAAAATTCTACACATAACATTCACATGTGTAAAAGTGATGTAAGCTACTGTATACTCTAAGTGTTTCTTTGTATGACTTGTGCTGTCTCCTTGATTATTTATTTGTAATCCTTGAATTCTACAGGTCCAAATTCAATGATCAAATGCTTCACATTTCACTGACTCGTGAATTTCCACCCTATCTTTGAATAGTGCAAAACAAAAGGCAGTCATTAAATATATGAACTGCCTTATATGTTTATTGTATAAAAGACAACCTTGCAACACTGCACTTTAGTCAAGCTGTTCACAGAAGTAGTTTCTTCCTTTTACCTTTAATGCATTAAGCAGTATAATTGAATCGTCATGTATGCTAATAGATGCCTGACCATACTCTAAGATAGCAGCTGAAGATGCAGTAAGCCCTAAAGTTCCCTTTTAAGGTCATTTCTATCTTGCAAAACGGTCCCTTCCTTATAAGACACTTCCTTACTGCCGACTATATAAGTGCATTGTACCCTCATAGTCAGCCAAGACAGCAGAGACAGCTCACATTAAAGGCTGATTTGACTCCACTAGTTGCCAGACATTTAAATTGGCAAAAGCGTCTCCAGGTTTTGGTGCAGCAAAGATGGCAGTTTGGAGGGCAGTGCTACTCCTTCATGGAGTCTCTACAGGAATTGCGATGGTAGCGTATATGCTGAATGATGGCTTGCTTAACTAACTGCTGTGCACTGACTTACTGTATGTAAGACTGTTCAGCAACATCATGTGTTCTTATAATGTTTGTTATTTCTTTATAGAACTGTGCTAAAACCAGGCTAGATGGTGTCCTTCCATTGGACAATGCTCCAGACTCTGTTGATGACATGTACGATGGCTGCAAAGACAACATGAAGAAAAAGGTGCAAACATACTTGCAGAATGAGAAAAACAGTGACAACACATTCAAACAAGCCTGGGATGAAGGAGAGAAATACTACCAGAAACGAGGGATTAAGAAAGGAAAGCGACCTCCCAAGGCTCTGGGGAAAGAACAAGCTGTGGCTATTTATGTGTATACCCTCGACAACCCGAAAATCTATCTTGATTTTAATGAAGCAGTTCGAACCCAGAACATGAGTACAAGACCACGTTCAGGTATCACACTCTTCACTTTTTCCTGACTGACGCCCTGCAGACTCTCAACGCTCACAAACCGGAAGAGGAACGATGTCTAAAGGTCTACCGCAGAGTCAACAGAAGCTTCAGCCAAGATGTTCTCAACAAAGTGATTCGCTTTGGCTCCTTCACCTCCAGCTCAATGGGTCGGTACGCCAGCGCTCAAAGATTTGGAGACAAGTCATGCTTTGAGATTATCACATGCTTGGGAGCAGACGTCTCTCTGTTCTCTAAGCTGGGGGAGTCGGAGAGAGAAGTGCTGATTCCTCCTTATGAGGCCTTTAAAGTCACAAAGATAAACACCCATTGTAACCAGAAAGATCTTCCTTGTGATGTGGTCTACAAACTCGAGACTACAAACACATTTCTTTCCAATCTGAATTGTGCTCTTTTCTGAAATACTGTCAGGAGGCTCACATGTAACATGTAATTTTTAGGATGCACCAAGTTTTACACATTTTCTTGAATCAAAATATATTTGATTGGGGAATTTCTTTCATTCAAGCAGGAAAAAACATTAGTATTTTGGTAACTGAACAATATTGAATTTGAAATAGCCTGTGGTGTAGCCACTTTCCAATAATGCACCAGCGCTTACAATGGTTTGAGTTGTACAGTACTGTATATACTGTACCTGCATGTTCCTTGTTGTTCTGAGGTTATTTCTTTATGGTTTATTACCCTGCAACTCTTACTACTTTTAAATCCAGACTGAAGACTTTTCTTTTTGCCGCTGCTTTTAATTGAAACTGAGCGGTTGTGTTTCGTTTTTGGTTAATGAACATTTGGGGCTGGTAACCCCAGGGAGTCGGCGTCTGGGGACTTTGTCCTGGCTGGTTTTCTCTGTGTATGCTGCTCGGGACGTATGTGCCATACAAGCGTACACAGCTCATGTTCGGAGAAACCTTAAAGAAAGGCATCAGTAAAGTGGAACTTCTGTGTGAACTATTCATATCTTAAACTGCACTGTAACTTTTTATTCATGTATTTTTTCTTTTAATGTTTATTTTATTATCCTTGCTTTTTAAATGCCTTTTTCTGAATGTCTTTCATTTTTGTAAAGCACCTTGAATTGCCTTGTGTTGAAAGGTGCTATATACATTTTTCATTTCATTCCAAGCCTTTATTTATCCAGGTGTATCCCATTGAGATCATTGATCTCTTTTTCAAGGGAGACCTGCTCAAGTAGGTTCCACATGAAACATCAAAACAGAACAGAACAACAAAAAGGACATCATACAGCATCATTACAGGGATTACAGTTTACATAACTATCCACATGAACAGGTACCAACAGCATCCGATTGAGTAGCATCCAACCGAACTTTAAAAATATTTAGTGGCACCAGATTGCTCAGTTTCCATTTCAATTGCAGACTATTCCAAGACAGAGGAGCTGCGCATCTAAAGCTATCTTCCCTAAGACAGTCCTAGCAGTTGGCACATTTAATAAAACCACAGCATGCGATCTCAGGCAGTAGCCACTTACAATTCGCCGTGAGATCAGGGAGCAGATGTAGGATGGAAGTTTCCCTAACATGGCTTTGTATATAAAAATGTACCAGTGACTGAGCCTCCGTACAGTAAGTGAAGGCAAACCTGCCCTTGCATACAGGGTGCAGTGATGGGTTAATACTTTACAGTTTGTCACAAATCTCAGTGCACTGTGATACGCAGCATCTAACTTGATCAGGTAACGGGCAGGTGCATTCATATAAAACAAATCACCATAGTCCAGCACATGTAAAAAGGTCAGCCTTTTCCTGGCCTCAAGCGAGAAACAGGACTTGTTCCTGTAAAAGAAACCTAGCTTCACCCTCAGCTTTCTAAGCAGGTTATTGACATGAAGTTTAAAAGAGAGACAATCTTCAAGCAACATACCAAGGTATTTGTAACAGGTAACCACTTCAAGTTTTATTCCTAGTTACAATATCTAAAACTGGCTCTGGTGTCTTTTTAGCTTTTAAACGTGCCTTGCCTTGCCTTACACTTAATTTAAGTCGCTTTAGTTAAGTGTCATCTCAATGAAATGTAATGTAGAGTTTGTACTGTGCAAACAGTGAAAGATAACAAACATTGTAATTGAATTAAAAAATAGTGAATGGCTTTTAAAGGCTTCTCAGAACCCGATGAAGCATCTTTCTAGCTTTTCCATGTGAAATAAATATCAAGAGTTGGTCATTGTTTAATACATTGCCCATGTTACAGTATATGCATTTATATTGGATGCACAAGCCTTCCCAGAATGTTATTGTATCGTGTCCATAAAGAAACGATTAACAGCCTTGTGTTTCACAAATAGCGTGTGTTTCCAGTTTGATACATTTTCTAAGATACATCAGCGTCCTCTCGCTGTCCAGCAGCCACAATCGCAAAGAGGAAAACAAGTTTTTAGTTGAATAGAAAGGTAAGTTGCTTATTTTAGTGACTACCTTCTGCTCCTGGCAACCAAGCTTTAGCAGTAGCTAATATATGTTTTGGGGCCTTTGCTCTGCCTGTGTGGAAAACCATAGATATTCCAGGCTTAAGAAAGTAATTAAAAAAAAATGTTTCACTTCACAGGGCCTTATCCAATTCTACAAATCAATTTTTGTGGTCATGACTTGAAAGTATAGAGCTTCAAAACTGTGACTGCACAGAAATACAGGATTATGTTACCAGAAATAATCAATATACATACTATATGTGTAGCCTGCACTGTGCCTGAAAGCTCAGAGTCTTGCGTCCTCACTTACATTCTCCTTTTATGATCATGTTAAAACTCCTTCCTTGTTGTCTGACACTGCTATGCTGTCTAATCTAACAGCCCACGAGTGACTTCCCTTCATAACAACAGCTTCCCGTGGTGTTAGCCTCTCATGCATTTAATTATACAAATATCTACCTTTACATAATGATTTCAGAACAAGGCATTTTGCAGGGTTAACCGATACAATACAGATTGTTCAGTTCATTTAGACAAAAGGCAAAACATAAAAATGAGTCTTGAGATATTCTGATATTTCCTGTAGTACTTTTGCATTTGCCCTATCCAAATGCATTAAAATCTATAACAGGTATGCATCAGCATTATTTAATGTTTATAGTTTATGAAGTACAGTTTTTTCCCTCATTTATGTTGATCATTACATTACATTACATTTAGCTGACGCTTTTATCCAAAGCGACTTACAATAAGTGCATTCGACCAAGAAGATACAAACTTGAAGAAAACAGAATCATATAAGTACATCAGGTTTCATAGAGCCAGAACATTTCAAGTGCTATTCAACTGGCTTTAGATAAGCCAGTCCTTTGTTAGTATATAAGTGCTTTGTTAGCAATTGTATCGCTCGAAGTGGAGTCGAAAGAGATGAGTTTTCAGTCTGCGCCGGAAGACGTGTAAGCTTTCTGCTGTCCTGATGTCAATGGGGAGCTCATTCCACCATTTTGGAGCCAGGATAGCAAACCCACGTGTTTTAGAGCTTAAGGATACACACAATGAGATTTGGGGAGTTACATTAAATATGAACATAGCTTTTGTTTGTTCATTAAAAACAACTTCACATGGCTCTTTTAGTGTTCATTATGGCAGATGTTCACATTTCCGTAGTAGTTTTTCAATGAGTGCCTCCCAACAGCTATAGATTTGCATACAGGGCCATAACCGTTTGTCTTGTCTGTTACGTGCACGGCGAACATGTAAAGCGGTGTCATTGTGTCTTTGCATAATGTGCCTTCTCAAATCGTTTAGGCAAAGAGAAGATAAACTAATCGTCCTTTCATGAGTTGCTTTGAAAGTTACAGATAAGTTAGAGTAAGTTCAAATGTTCATAACAATTCCATGGAAGACAATATTAAAAAACAATCTTTTAAGAACACGAATCAACCAAAAACAAACAAAGAATGCATCTTCTCTTTATTGAGGAGATAATTACTTTTTGTATACAAAATGAATAAAGAACCTTTGACTTCACAGTGCATGCGCATTAAACCAGGATCTTGCTACATCACTTTACATAAGTGCAGTCAGTGTTGTGTCCTAACTTAAACTCTCCTTTTAGGATCATGTTAGAACTCCTTCCTTGTTGTCTGACACTACTATGCTGTCTAATCTAACACACGTATGACTCCCCTTCATCATAACAACTGCCCAGTCTGTAGCTTCTAAGAAAAGAGGAAAATCCTAAAGTCATTTTCTGATACTTCCTCTAGTACCTATGCATACATGTCTTTGCAATAACCTCCCCGGGGTGAGTTACATTCAATATAAAAATAAATGTTGTTTGTTCACAAGAGAACTCTACAGGGCGTCTTTACTGTTCATTAAAGCAGTTGTCCACATTTCTGTAGTAGTTTTCTCCTTGACTGTCTCCCAGCACCTGTAGCTTTGAATATCACCGTTTTTCTGTTACTTGGAAAACATGGAAAGCAGAATGCTAAAACCTGTAATCTAAGAGAAGATAAACCAATCTTTCTTCTATGAGTCACTGTGACAATTCTAGATAAGTTCATAAAAAAATTGCATAACGTGTATGGACCTGTGGAAGAATAGCCAGTGCTCATGTCTGTGCTAATAGTAATCTTAATAAAGACAGACAAATACATAACATTTTAAATTGAATCATTTTAACATATAAAACACCACAAATAGCTTGTGGTGTTTTATTTCAGACTTCAAATAAAACGTGGCATAAAATCCATCATCTCTTACAAATAAAAAAGTGGGATAGAATGTAATTCAAGATAAGTTAATATATAAAATATTAGAGGAACTATCATTTTATGTCTGAAAGCCATTTTTACTTTCAATTCGTTTAGCACAGACTTTTACCTGACTTATGCAATGTATGTATTTATTTACAAGTGAAAGAAAACACAAGTCAATCCAAAAATAAAACTTCTTTAAAAAGTTTAGAGTACAAATAAACCAAAAGGTTAATTAAAATACTTTAAAACATCAGAGCAGTCCTTCCACATACAAGACGAGTGAATGCCTGACCATACTCTAAGATTGCAGCTGAAGATACAGTAATCCCTAAAGTTCCCTTTTAAGGTCATTTCTATCTTGCAAAACGGTCCCTTCCTTATAATATGACACTTCCTTACTGCCGACTTTATGAGTGAATTTGCAAATGTGTGACCTTCCCATCACGAAGGCAAGGTATATATAAAGTTGACCGTGAGTCCTGAACACATGCTGAGGACCGGTTGTCTGAAACCTTTGACCTGAGGACTTCACCTAGTGCACAACATCTTCCCATCCTTAAGGCTGGTGAGTTCAACTTTTAAATCATATTTTGATCATAACTTTTTTCTGAAATAGTTTTTTTGCATTTGCCATGCCACTGTCCTAACGTATCTGTGTTACTGGTACAGATGATGATGCAGCTCATTGTTTGTGACTTGCTTTGAGTATCTGCTTGGATTCAACAGATTTCCTGACTGCAGCGATGGAGGGCAACATGTGGATCTTTGCTACACTGGGTCTACTCCTTTGCTGGATGATGCCTGTTGACTCCATGGAGGTGAGTTGAGCATTTGGAAGTGGGTGTTTTAAAGATCAAGTTCATGTATAAAAACATCTGACCAGTGAAACTAGAATAGTGTGTTCTTTGGAAGCCTGGGAAAAACATGATTTATACTTTTTGAATAATCCTTTTTATGCGATCTGGTTGGGACAAATGATCATTATCAGAACCTGCATTTTGCATCAAATAATTTGTTGCATGAGTATAATTGGTCTCCTTTGAGTGTGTACAAGTGCTATAGTGGCAGTGTTACTAGGATACCATCATTTACTAAGTGATGCATTTGAGCTTACTCTCAAGCCTGCTCCCAATCGTAACTCATTTGACAACTTTCACCATCTAAATAAGGTTCTAAAAGAGACACTGTTATACAGTACAGCTTTAACAGTGCTGGTTTAATGATGTTTGTTTTCATCTTTCTCTTTGTTTGTTTTTTTAGGGGGGCGCATCGTCCAAAGTGGCCAAAAAGGCGATCCAATTGAGCATGGTTGAAGATTCGGTTGATGACATGTATCTTGGCTGCAATGACATCATGATGACATTAAAGAAGGACAAATCCGCATCTGAATTGATTGGGAAAGAATTTATTGGGACAACATCTATTGGGACAGACCCTTTTGTGACAAAGATCTTTAATGAGAGAAACGATAAGGATCTAACCATAGATCACATTTTGGCAATATATTTGTATACAGGTAACAATGTGTACGCGGAATTTAATACTGCAGTCCGGACAGAAGGGAGATCCTATCTCTCCTCATTCAAATACGGCTCTTTCCATTACCTGCTGACATCTGCCATACAGATCTTGAACAACAACAGATCCTGTTACTCTACTTTCAGACGAACCAACGTTTTATTTGAAGGCACAGTCGGCGAAATAATTCGGTTTGGCTCCTTTACCTCAACTTCTTTCAGTTCAGACTTGAAGGGCTACGGTACTGAGACCTGCTTCAAAATTAAAACCTGTTTAGGCGCATCTCTGAAAAACTATTCAGCCAAACCTAAAGAGGAAGAGGTTCTCATCCCTCCCTATGAGATGTTCAAGATAACTGAGATAAACAGAGAGAAAAAAAATCCAGATCTGAAGGATTGTGAAGTTGTCTTTGTCTTGGAGAGTGCAGGGGGTCAAGAGCTCTCTGAACTGCAATGATGTGGACAAGGCCGAAACCACGGAGTAAACATGGGGGGGACCAACAATTAAATCAAAATTTGAATACTAATATCCTGCCATTCTAAAGGAAAATATATTAAAAAATTTGAGCGTATCTGAATATTGGGGGGGATGTGTCCCCCCCAATGAATATGGTAAATTCGGCCTTGGTTTGAAATTAAGCTGTATTGCTCCAACAAATGGAAAATACTATGTCCATCTTTAAACCTTCTATAGCTTGTCATAAATGAATTTGTTACACGGTGTTAAACATGGCTTCATTTTCTCTACGCTGATTAATTTTAATGCTCAGGCTTTGATCAATCATTGTGGACTTGTTTAATCAAATGCTCCAGCAACGTGGTATATTTTCTTTGTCCAATTACAAAGAGACGTTTTAGACCTGTGTTGTTGTAATTGTTCAAAAGAAAATAACTGCTTCTGCTTAATACTAGTCATTAAACTGCTAAATGCAATAATTTGACTTGTCTGTTCTTATTTTTCAGTGTCGTGTTTTATTCAAATGTTTACTTTAACATTTACAAAAGAAAATCAAATAAATGGTATTATATTGTACGCATTTCCTGCATATACAACTCCATATTTCCATGGTTTCTTATTCTATCTTGGTAAATTGTAATCTCAACAACAGCTCATCAACACTTTACCCTCTTTAGTCAAATCATGTACGCATATGAATTTGTTTTGCATGCCAGCAAAATACTCAGACATTATTTGGTTACTGATCATCAGGTGATACAGGTGTTTTGTGAGTACTGATATTAAAGCTGGAGTTCCTGCAGTGTACAGAATCAACTGCAAGAAACTCAGACCACGAGGAGGTTAGTGCTTTCAAATGTGTACACTTTACCTTTCAAGTTAATATCTAAAACAATGTATGAAGTCGATTAACATTTTAGGTTAATTGGTTAAAATAGGTTACAGGAGTTGCTGGCTTGATTTTGTGGATCATTTTGTAACACTTCCTATGTGAGTAAGAACAGGTATCACACTGATATTCAAATTACATTTTTTAATGTTTTAGTATTTCTAAGGAAATGATCAAACATTACACTCTTAGTGGTCATCAGGTAAAGTGAAGTGATACATGTTTGTGAAATATGATGCATAACTATAATGACACATCGATATTTTCAGATTCTAATGCATTATAGACATGAGCGTCATAGAAAATGTTACAATTGATTTGAATAATGGCCATTCTTGACAAACGTAGAACTTGAGTGCAGACTTATTTGGTGCGTTGTGTTTCTCAGACAAAGAGAGGTTACTGGTTTGCGAATGATTGTAAACACATTTTTGGTATTGCCGATAAATAAAGACAACATTTCCTTCTCATACAAAGAAGGATGTAAAGGTCAGTGGCATATCTCACACTTTGACCCTGATAACTATATTTAAAAGGACTCTTCTGACATATCCTACTTATTTAAATAGAGTAAATAACATTTATTTTCTTGTACATATTTCCAGGAAAGATGTCAAACTTCACAGCAAAAGAAAACAACGTCACAGGTTTCTGCGGCCTCTGTGTCAAGTCACCTGTCATTAATACTGCATGCCTTATATCCTGATCTCTCTGCCTGCTAATGGCCGGGCTCTGTGGCTGATGGTATCATCTCCTGTCTTCTGGACAGACAGGATGGAAGTGTCTGAGTTCCACTTGGTTTTTACAGAGCTACTTTTAGGATGACTTATGACATGGCCCGAGTTAAAATAGTTATGAGTCCGCTCTCGGTCAGGAACACCTCAGACCGAGAGGAATTAAAATGTAATGTCCTTAAGCGCAGCGTGTTTCAATGCGGAGCGACCCAGGGATCTGGTCGGCAGACAGCAGCTGGAGACTTGGCGTGCGTCTCCCAATAGTTCGGAGCGTGTCCGACTCAGAGGCGCACTGGCCCTGAACAAGCGAGCGGTGCAAAAGACAGGAACTTGGGAGCGTTGCAATAAACAGGAACTTGGGAGCGTTGCAATAAACAGGAACTTGGGAGCGTTGCAATACTGCCTTTAACCGACCCGTCGATCAGCGTCTGGCAGCCGTACAGCAAATCGCCGTGCAGCAGAGCTTCCTGTGGACCCTCGCCTCACGGTCGCTTCCTCGTCGATCCGTCCAGAGCCTTGCTTCCCGTTCGCTCTTCCGCCTCGCAGCTTCACCTTTTCCGTTCTCCCGGCGTTCCCAGTAACTGTCCCGGCCCCTCGCTTTAAACAACCACTGGCCAATCCACGTAGCCCCCTGGAAGGCTGGGCAGGTAGCAGCCAATCACGCGGCCCTCGTCCAGCTGATTCACACCAGCTGCGACAACACAAAACCACCACACATACTCCGCCCACAGCCCATCTGACAGGCTAACCTTTTTTATGAATGAAAACACACATTTGTCCCCACTAATTATTGTTTCTGTATTGAAACAAATGCATCTATACTAATATTAGCATGCTAAGAGAGTTTGTAGTTTTGGTCATAAACCAAACTATGGAGCAAATACAAATGTGTACCTGATGACCCCAGGGTGCTGGATGGTAGGTAGGGTATCATCAAAGTCAATTCATCCTCTGGACACCATGTTTATACTACATTTCATTGGAATCCATGCAATGTTAAATAAAAACATTTCACTAAAACCCTGAATGTTAACCTGGTGGTGCGGAGGAAATAGTCAGGGGGTCACCGATTGATCTTCTATGCAATTGAGTATCTATAGCTACTGTAGCCCCCTTCCTTTGCTAGCCTCATGGCGTTTTAATAATAGGCACAATACATGATTGGTACAATTTTCTTACTTTTCTTTAGAAAACATTTGGCACCATTTTTGTTTCCTCAGGGCAAAGTCAGCACATTTGAGCAGTTCAACCAGAACCTGACAGAGTTGGCTCCCAAACGTTTTAAAGGGAAGAGCAAAGGGGAGTCTCTTCAGCAGCTCTATAGTCTCATTGTTGGCAAGGAGCCTGCCAACATCGGAGTCACTGTGAGTATTTAATCAGATCTAACCTCCACACACCTCACCTTTCAACATTCAACAATGCAACTGCCTACTTTGCTTTCTCGACACAACCCCCACTCAAATAATCAACCAACAAATTAAGTACGTTTCAGGCAATAAACTAGAAGGACTTTAATCTTTGTTTGAGTGAGATTTATGAAGTTTGCATATCTTTTAGTTTTGATGACCAGATCTGTGCCATGGCAAAAACAGTAATGTGCATTGTTTTCTGCTAGAGTCATTAAACCACTGGATGGTGCCAAAGCAATATAACAATATCATTTGGTTATTTTGACACTTTATAAATATTGAAATTTGAAATGTGTCTTTAGGGTGACTTACAAAACCTGTCCAGGGACTAGAGGTGAAAGATAGCCTCTTGGCTAACTCTGGCTCATTTACAGAAATGTTGATTAATGTGCACTGTCCCTGTTAAATAAATGAATAAATAAAATAAATGAATAGAAAAGCTGGGATTGAATTGAATGCGCATGTGTTGTGTTTGATTGAAATGACCACTTTGTTAACTCTTCTATTGTTTTTTGAAAGTGGCAAAGGCAGCAGCAGTGGACAGACTGACCGACACCACAAAGTACACCGGAGCTCACAAGGAGCGGTTTGACGACTCAGGCAAAGGAAAAGGAAAGGTCGGGCGCGAGGACGTCCGAGACGAGAGCGGCTACGTGGGGGCCTACAAGGGCAGCGGCAGTTATGATGAACAAGTGAAGGATGCATAATTATGCTGACACATTGTTCAATAACTTAAAATCAGGAGATGTTAAAGAAAACATGAATTCATTGAATATTGTGTTTTTTAAGAAGGAACAAATATACTGTAGTTTCTTGGGCCTATCGCAATTATAATACTTATTGGGTCCGTAAAAACACTTCTATATATAATTGGAGTTTCAAGGTTTTCACAAGTGACAACCAGGATGAATAACTTAAAGACATGATTTCCTGAAAATAATTTTAAGATATTCAAAATGCTATGCCGTAAGTACAGAAATGTTTAATGAGATGAAGCATGAATACGTGATAGTGTTCTGTACATGATGATACTACAGGGATCATTAGATAAAACTGTCCTTCTAATCAAGCATGCTTTATAGAAACTCCGTGCCTTAGTATTGATGTAGCCGCTAGCATGAATGCTTTGCTATACAGTAATGTGCTGCTATCACTTACCTTGATGTAGTCGATGTAACCTTTGCTGGTTTTCGGGGAGGCGTGTGTCGCAGTGGATTAGTGTGTTGGTGTTCGGATCAGGGGGTCACAGGTTCAAACCCCACTGCAGTCAGCATGTCGTTGTGTCCCTGGGCAAGACACTTCACCCCAAATTGCTCCTGTGGGGATTGTCCACAGTATTGAGTATGTAAGTCGCTTTGGATAAAAGCATCTAACAAGTAACATGTAATGTAAACAAATGTAATGTTTCAAGAAACCATACTTGCTAAGCTTGTCACATAGCTACAGGACCAAACACTCCCAAATATTCATGGGATGTATTAATATATTTAAATGACAATTACATTAACAAGAGAAACATACTGTACCGATGAAGCTACGGTACAGGATACATCATGTTTAATCCATTTATTTTTAACTTAGTGACATTATGCTGTGATTGTTGATGCAATTTTATTTTCCTCCAAGGTCATGTAAGTGAATGTGAGAATCTTAAGAGTCATACATTGTAAGAGTATACATTTTATTAATCCTCTCAAACCACATTTAGGATCCTGGAGCTTTTACATTGAAAGTGCACAGTGGTTTCTAAGCAAGTGTACAATTTAAACGGTGTGCTATTATACATATTGTCCATACCTCTGCCATACATGACATTCATATAGACGTATACAAGTGAAATATTTTGGTTTTTTTAAACAATCTTTGTGAGCTTATATACTACACAATACACTTAAGCAAATGAAAAACAACAGGAGTGGATTAACATTATTGACAGTTTTTTTTTTGTAAGTGTTTAATGTTATCAGTGACTAGCTGTTTGAAGCAATGAGGGATCAAAATAATAACCCTGACTTAAAGCTTGCCGGCTGATTTCCAAAGATAACTGGGATACCATTTCACAACACAATGGACCCTTGTAGAACAATACACACTCAATATTCACTTTTCTTCTACCTGGGCCCTCCTTGTCACATGACACTGATGGCATCTGTGAAGGATCTATAGCACATGTGTCAAACTCAAGGCCCGGGGGCCAAATCAGGCCCGTGGTGGATTTAATTTCGGCCCGCAGGATCATTTCTAATTCCTATTAGATCTGGCCCGCCGGTATATTGCACACACACCTTCACTCCATCCTGAGGGTCTCCTCAGCTCAGAGCCTGACCCCAAACATTGATGACCTTGCACCCAAGATGAGATGCCAAGTATCTGGCTTGAACTAGCATCACAGAGCAGCACACTGAGTTTAATGGATGTTTCCTTCTGCACTTTCTTTCTTGCGACAACAGGGCATGTTTGGTTTTCTCTTTGAAGGAAAAAGTTTTTTTGAAGCTGTTGTTGGCCTGTGGAAAAATGTAATCCTACTGTAAGAAATGAATGCAACTGATTATTTAATGTTTAATGTTGTTTTTATAGGCAATAATTTAAGCTTTGTTAGTTCCAGGTTTAATATGTGCAATAATCATTATATATTCATTCATTAATAATTCATTTCAATAAGTTCTGCAATAAATATTGAACCAGTCCGGCCCTCGACTAGTACCCATTTTTTTATTTTGGCCCACTGTGTATTTGAGTTTGACACCCCTGATCTATAGGAACCATTTGAATGCTCTTGTATGGTTCACATGTTTAAAAAAAAAAATGGCTTACCGCCTCCATGTCTCACACAATAGGCCTGAGCTGATAAGCATCACCTGGGTTTTGTGCCATTGAACACCATAATAAGCTGTGTTCTCTGCATTTCCATGCTCAACTCATGCAATATCACTGCATATAATCACTGTGATCTTAATACATTATGAAGAAATAGAATATAGTTGAACATTTGTGGAGCAATCATGTAAACATAATATCACCTTATAAAGTTGATATGGTCAAATTACTTGTTGCACATCCAGCATATTTGAATTACAAATATTAAGCATTTGGAGTTGTGTTTATCTCCTGTGACCCAAAGGGTGTATTTTGGTTTCAATCCCAAACAGCTTCTTCCCAGTCCTGCCACGATTGACAGAAAGATGTACCGTACACACATGATTGGAAACACTGGCGTTAACTTAACTAAACTAAACAAGGGCCTTCTTTGATCCGGTGTCATCAGTTTCCAATAGGTGCAGAAGGATAATGCAACAGGCTTATCATAGCCATCAAACTAAATGATCCTATCCGCCAACCTGACACCTTTGACCTTATAACTATATACACAGGCTCTGTAAATACAATCTTTAGACGACTTTGATACACACTGGGGAGCTTATCAGTTTTTGTTTGTGCTACTCATAATTGTTGGGCTCTTGTTTGCCCACTATTTCATTTTAAATACCGTGTCTCAAAACATCTAATGGAAGGCCTCTCAGTAAAGAATAAAGCAGATCTGGAAGCTTACTTGTGTTTCATTATTCTGTTCAGAATACAACAGACAAAATAAATCAAAGGTATGCTGAATGACAGGAACAGCACATTCAGTGTACATCAAAAACAATTGTTTACAAGGTGTTTCCCAGCTCTTTGCAGGTAGAGAAGAGGATAGATAGCCCCGAGACAAACCATTACAGCATAAGCCAAGGGCTGCCAGATACAAAGAGTGTGCCACTCCATTTCCCTCTCCAGCATGAACATAGTGACCAGGGGCACAAGGCCGACCAAGGTAGTCAGCTGGAAGATCAAGACTATATTAAAAGCTCTTTTCGTGACTCAGTTGGATCCCTGCCTCTCTCCTTCCCCTGGAGATGGCTGTTTCAGAGCCCTGAGAACTGACAAGCAGCAGAAAGAGTTGACCATAAACGTCGCAAAATAAGAGCTTGCATACATGCCCAGTGATTCGGGACGTTCACTGCAAAGAACATTTCGACTACACCAAGCAGGATGTTTTCCAGCCAGATTGCACAACAACGGCTCATCCTGTACCTCAGGAGTTTAAACCTGAGGTACAGCACAGGGTGTACGACTGCAAGCAGGGCCGGCCCTGACTGCAAGGTAGCGTTCAATACAGACCGCACTCTGGAGTTGAACCCTGACTGTGAATATTAAGTTGATGAGTACGAGCATTTTCTCTGCAACCATACAGTAGGAGAAATATCCTATGGCCATTAAAGGTGGTCCCAGGAATCCTCAAAGTAGCTCTGTGAAAACCAAGTGGAACTCAGACACTTCCATCCTGTCTGTCCAGAAGACAGGAGATGATACCATCAGCCACAGAACCCGGCCATTAGCAGGCAGAGAGATCAGGATATAAGGCATGCAGTATTAATGACAGGTGACTTGACACAGAGGCCGCAGAAAGCTGTGACGTTGTTTTCTTTTGCTGAAGTTTGACATCTTTCCTGGAAATATGTACAAGAAAAAAAATGTTTATTTACTCTATTTAAATAAGTAGGATATGTCAGAAGAGTCCTTTAAATATAGTTATCAGGGTCAAAGTGTGAGATATGCCACTGACCTTTACATCCTTCTTTGTATGAGAAGGAAATGTTGTCTTTATTTATCGGCAATTGTTACGCCCAGGTCTAGGGGAACCTAGGCGCAGCACAAAATTGCACTCTCCCCACTCTTCCCACTCCCAAGAAATGGACAATGAGACAGAAAAATGCCTTTGGTGATTTTAATTACCGGTTTGTTTTTAAAGGAGGCGAGACAACCCACATAAACAAATAAACCTTGGTATACATAAATCTTGCCTAACAAAATAAGTAAAATAAAATACAGGCGGTCGGTCGCGAACGAGCCGGCTCAAAGAGCTCTTTTAAGTGAACGACGGGAGCCGGCTCGCGCGCGCGAACGAGCCGTTTTCATCCGTTTTCATCCCATTAATTTAGTAATACAAGACAGAATGATATGATGATCTCCGCGCTACAGCTGCTCCGTGCATGCATGCAGTGACATGTAATATCCAAGGATTAGAGACTGTTGGATGCTGCTGTTTTAAGCATTGCAATACATTTATTTTTATTATGTGTTTTTATGATTAGAGACGGTTGGATGCTGCTGTACTGAGCATTGCAATATATTTATTTTCACTATGTTATTTATTTATGATTATCATTAGGCTCAGCAAAGATTTGATGTCAGCTGTTGCTGTCTTTTTTTCTATAGTTAATACTGAAATAGAGCCCTGCTGTTTTGTCAGGGCCTTTTCTTTAAATATAATTTTAAAATGTCGATACAGTAGCCCCTTTTTTAAAATGTCTATGCTTAAGTTTTTATAGGTGTTGCTATCTGCTTTGTGTAGCATGGTTCTACAAGCAAGTCAGTGCATTCATGGGGTGGTATCAGAGAGATACAAGGGTCTGTAAATGCAATGAAAACAATTGGCCGCAGCAAATAATTGATATTAAACATGTAATTTTTACTTTTGAATACTTCAGTACAAAGGATGTATTGAATAATTTAAGTGATATATGTGTACAGATATAAATCATTAGTCAAAACAGGGCTACATTTGATTGAATTATAAAAGGTATAATATGTGGTAAACTGAAGAGCCGTTTGGGAGCCGAAAGAGCCGGCTCTTCTTGGTGAGCCGAGCCAAATGATCCGGCTCACCAAGAAGAGCCGGAATTCCCATCACTAGCTCTTTCACGTGACCAACGTGCTTTCAAGATTAAGTGCAACGTGCAACAGTCACGTTTTGACGTTAGCCAACGGTTTGGAGAAGAGTCCATCGGGCTCGCAGGAGGATGAGATCGAGAGCTGCGCAAGGGTGATGGGAGCAGTTGGTCTCGCCCGAAAGCTGCGCAGGGGGAGGGGAACCGTTGGTCTCGCCCAAGCCCCCAGGAAATGCGCCGGAGGAAAAATATTCACCGTGTCTCAATCTTTAGACTGTATATATATTCAAAGTGTGTTTATCAAGTTGTTTATTTGTATTATATGTGCAGCAAGTATATAGAAGCAACTGTTTGGGGAATCAGACAGACTCAATTTATAATCATTCAATATATATTAAAAGAAAGGACATAGAAAATCGAATTCTGAAACTAAGACAAAAAAGTGCAAGATAAAATATAGATAAATATAAACAAACACAATTTAGATTAAGTAATATAATCTTAATTGTTGATTAAATCTAGACAGTATTGCAAATAAATTAACTGTTAACAGCAATGTAATAAGTATATACAGTATATGCAAAATGAGATGTTATATATGGCCACAGATGAAATGTGTTAATTTGAAGTAAAAGTATGTAAGGCTGAAGTGACAGCAGTGATGATCTCTGGTTCTACACTAACTCATACGTCTGGAGGACAGTATACAGAGGTTTGGGTGGAGGATGTTCCTGATCTGACAGCCAGGCATGACGGGTAATCTGTGACGTTTCGCACTCTCAAAAGTTGGGCCATTTTGTCTTCATGCACAGCTCTCATAGGAAAGAACCAGACCCCGCCTCCGACGCTGTATCATGATCTCGCCCGAGAGGGGAGCGCCACACGTTGAAACAATGTCAATTCAATGTAGGGAATTTCAACGTTCTCAGCCCCCTTCTCTTCACTCTGCTGACCCACGCAATATTTTTTGCGTCCTTTATCCACACAAATTGAAAATAGTGGTTATATCTCCAAGTTGTAAATGTGCTGCTGCTCTCGCTCATAGTAGCATCTGCCATTGTGTGTGTGTGGTGGGCGTTGCCGTGTATGTGTGTGTGTGTTAGCAAGTGTTTGTGTGTCTGTGTATTTTCCCCATAAGGCAAGACCCGCCCAACTCTGTCTCTGATTGGCTTACCCTGAAATGTTACCCCGCGTTAACCAATCATCACTCCTCTCTGGTCACTTTCACTTTTCCATGGTACTGTGAGAGGACATCACTGTATTCGCCTGTAAGTTACATCCGCAGGGAGATTCGGTTCAGTTGGATCACATAATGTAACGCAGTAACGCACCGATTTAAATCACAGTAACTATAACGGCGTTACTGAATGGGAATAGGTAACTAGTAACGTTATTAGTTACCGCAAAAGGTAGTTGCGTTACAGAAACGCGTTAGTTTGTAACGCGTTAGTCCCAACACTGCCCACGACTGACCCAACTTCAGCTCCAAACACATCGTGAAGTTGGTGGGTCTCATCAGCAACAACGATGAGACTAACTACAGGAAGGAAGTGAACCAGCTGGCCCTGTGGTGCCAAAATAACAACCTCTTCCTCAACGTTGAGAAAACAAAGGAGATAGTTGTTGACTTCAGGAGAACCCACTACCGACCCCCTCTCCCCCTGACCATTAACGGCGCTGCTGTGGAGCAGGTGACCAGCACCAAATTCCTTGGTGTGACCATCTCTGATGACCTCACCTGGAACAACAACACCACCGCACTAGCGAAGAAAGCCCAGCAGCGCCTGTACTTCATCCGGAAGCTCAAGCGAGCCAGAGCAGCACCCCCCATCATGCTGTCTTTTTACCGAGGCGCCACTGAGAGCATACTCAGCAGCTGTATCACGCAGGCGGTCAGGATGCTGAACTCTCTCTGACATCTCCCCTGAACTCTCCACCCTGCCTCCCACCTTTCCCCCTGCCCCAAATGGTCCTGGACTTTAACCCCCCCCCCCCCACACACACACACACACACACACACACACACACACACACACACACACACACACACACACACACACACACAACCTTCCCTCATCCAGCACCAGTCACTTTTCTGCCCATCTCCGCTGCTACTGCACTGAAACTGTACTTTGAACATTTAAAATATATTATTAACATTTTAAATTGTATACCCCGTTTATCTAGGCCCTTTTGTTTTGTTTAATGTATATATGTCACACTGTGGGACTGCGGGAAACGGTACCAGGTGAACACAATCGGGTAATCAGCAGGAGGGAACACAGAGACCGGAAGCAACAGACAAGACGGGGGTGAACACTTATACAATTAATGCAATTTAATAAATACTACATCAATAAATAGTATAAACTATGTACAAATGTGCAAATATGCAATGCCAAACTGTACTGTGCAATCACGCCAACAAAGCGCAAACTGTTCTCCACCAAAGTGCTGAGTGACATTATTTCCGTGCACAGGGAAGTTTTCGTCAATATACCCTACAGTACAATGATTTTATAAACATGTTAACGAGAGCTCTAGTAACGGCATCTCGTCGTTACACAACAGCATAATAAGAACTGTCATTTTAGTACGTTTTACAAAATGACAATACTCAGAGTAGGAATAAGAGGTGTATGTTTCATTTCATTTTCATTTCCATCTTTATTTCAAACAGATAAAAAAAAAAATGTGAAAAACAGAATACCGTATTGTTAGAATACAGTATTCATCAATGTCCATATTCATATTTATATATTCAACAAAAATATTCATTGTAGTCTGCCTGAGTCAGTCTGACACATCTCACCATGGTAACTGTGCAGAGCTCAGTCAAGATTGTACCCTGCACCCACCGCCCTCCATCCTTTCAGTCCTGTGAAGGTCACAGGTGGGGGAAAGAGGGGGCGGGCAGATATCATGTTAACCCCGTCAGACACACTCCAATAGAAAGAAAGACTAAAAGGGATACCACACTACTGGAACCTCTGCCAGTAATGCAATTCATTTGACACCTCCTAATATGCGATTTCATTGTTTGTGCTTCTGAAAAAAATCTTAAACCAGAAAACCAGAAGAAATGTGGTGAGAGGACTGTCCATTCAGTATTGGCAATCTTTTTGCTGCAGCAAAATGTTCTGTTAAACTGACCACACCCAGATTGTATTTTCTCTAATCTCAACCCAAACCATTGACAGTCCTTAAACAATCTGATTGAGGAAATTACAATTCTCTGTGCTTGGCCATGCAGTTCATACGAGACCCATTTGCAATCCAATTTCCTTTCAAATATGACAGATGTTCGCTTGCTGCTGAAGCTGCATTGACCTCTATGAGTCTGAACTGGACATTCATCGCCCTTGAAATCCAATATTTGGTCTTGATGAGCGAAGGCTGGTATTCCTCCTGGAGTCATTCACACAGAGCAGAGCCCTGTGTCCGAAAGGGAGCAGGAGGAAGCAAATGCTTATAATTCCCACCCCTTACTTACTGCTGATCAATGATTATCCTTTAAATCATTTCTGCAAGTTATTCCTACTTACATACTTACATTTATACATACATTTACAATAATTTCTCCTCTTCAATCACCTTTCTTCATTTTCATAGTTTTCCCAAAAAGTGTTTCTGTACATCCTTTTAAACTGAATATATGTGTGCTTTGTTTGAACTCCTGCTCCAAACCGTTCCATGAAATCACCCCACAGATTGTTCTGCTCTTGAGTTGATTAAAATGTAGATTTCCTCTCAAATTATACTCCCCCTCTCTGTCTATGAACAATGTTTGTAATTTCCTAGGAAGTAGATTATTTCTTGCTCTGTACATGATTTGTGCAGTTTTAAATGTAACCAGATCAGTACACTTCAGTGTGTGTGACTTCAAGAATAATGAATGAGCGTGTTCAAGATATCCAACATTATTGATTATTCTTATAGCCCTTTTTTGTAATGTGCATAACGGCTGTAGGTTGGTTTTGTAAGTGTTTCCCCAAATCTCCACACAGTATATCAGATATGGCAATATGAGTGTATTATTGAAGATTGAAGAAAATTCAACTTATTGTGATTACGTAGTACAGGCAAGGCGCAAGGCAAGGCGCAAGGCAAGGCGCAAGGCAAGGCGCAAGGCAAGGCGCAAGGCAAGGCGCAAGGCAAGGCGCAAGGCAAGGCGCAAGGCAAGGCGCAAGGCAAGGCGCAAGGCAAGGCGCAAGGCAAGGCAAGGCACAAGGCGCAAGGCGCGGCGCGGCGCGGCAAGGCAAGGTGCTTTACAAAAATGGAAGACATTCAGACAAAGGCATTTCAAAACAGTCATTAAAAAGAAAAGATAATAAAAGAAACATTAAAAGAAAAAATACATTAATAAAAAGTACATGAATAAAAAGTTACAGTGTAGTTTAAGATATGAATAGTTCACACAGAAGTTCCATTTGACTGATGCCTTTCTTTAAGGTTTCTCCGAACATGAGCTGTGTACGCTTGTATGGCACATACGTCCCGAGCAGTACTACTATGTAATGAAACGGTTTCTCTGCATTTAACCCATCCTAGTGTTAGGAGCAGTGGGCTGCCATTATGTACGGCGCCCGGGGAGCAGTGTAGGGAACGGTGCCTTGCTGGTGACCTTCCAGTTGCCAAGCCAAGTCCCTATGGACTTCGCCACCACCACCCTATTACTACTGTATATTATACAAAGTATATAATAATTTGTAGTCCAGAATGTGTCTTGCTTTCCCCAATATTGCGATAGTCTTAGCCAGTTTTGCTTTTACATGATTGATATGAGGTTTCCAGCTAATTTTGTGGTCTAAAACCACACCAAGGAACTTATTTACATACACTCTTTCTATGTTTATGTTGTCTAGTATTAATTGCACCTGAGGATTTGTTTTATGTTTTCCAAAGAGCATAATCTTTGTTTTGCTTATATTTAATGATAATTTGTTCTTATCAAACCAATGTTTTACTTGAATCATTTCTGCTGTTATTACCTCCATTAGCTGTTTCAAATTGTCCCCAACAAATATTAGTATCATCTGCAAATAAAATACATTTCAATATATTTGATACTCTGCAAATATCATTGATGTATAACAGGGGTGTCAAACTCAAATATACAGTGGGCCAACATTAAAAAATGGGTACTAGTCGAGGGCCGGACTGGTTCAATGTATATTGCAAAACTTATTGAAATGAACTTATTGCACTTATTAAACCTGGGACTAACAAAGCTTAAATTATTGCCTATAAAAACAACATTAAACATTAAATAATCAGTTGCAGTAATTTCTTATGATTACATTTTTCCACAGGCCAACAACAGCTTAAAAAAAAAGATTTCCCTCAAAGAGAAAATCAAACATGCCCTGTTGTCGCAAGAAACAAAGTGCAGAAGGAAACATCCATTAAACTCAGTGTGCTGCTCTGTGATGCTAGTTCAAGCCAGATACTTGGCATCTCATCTTGGGTGCAAGTTCATCAATGTTTGGGGTCAGGCTCTGAGCTGAGGAAACCCTCAGGATGGAGTGAAGGTGTGCGTGCGATATACCGGCGGGCCAGATCTAATAGTAATTAGAAATTATCCTGCGGGCCGAAATTAAATCCACCAAGGGCCTGATTTGGCCCCCGGGCCTTGAGTTTGACACATGTGCTATAGATCCTTCAGAGATGCCATCAGTGTCATGTGACAAGGAGGGCCCAGGCAGAAGAAAAGTGAATATTGAGTGTGTATTGTTCTACAAGGGTCCATTGTGTTGTGAAATGGTATCCCAGTTATCTTTGGAAATCAGCCGGCAAGCTTTAAGTCAGGATTATTATTTTGATCCCTCATTGCTTCAAACAGCTAGTCACTGATAACATTAAACACTTACAAAAAAAAAACTGTCAATAATGTTAATCCACTCCTGTTGTTTTTCATTTGCTTAAGTTATTGTGTAGTATATAAGCTCACAAAGATGGTTTAAAAAAAACAAAATATTTCACTTGTATACGTCTATATGAATGTCATGTATGGCAGAGGTATGGACAATATGTATAATAGCACACCGTTTAAATTGTACACTTGCTTAGAAACCACTGTGCACTTTCAATGTAAAAGCTCCAGGATCCTAAATGTGGTTTGAGAGGATTAATAAAATGTATACTCTTACAATGTATGACTCTTAAGATTCTCACATTCACTTACATGACCTTGGAGGAAAATAAAATTGCATCAACAATCACAGCATAATGTCACTAAGTTAAAAATAAATGGATTAAACATGATGTATCCTGTACCGTAGCTTCATCGGTACAGTATGATAACACTGTTTGTTACATGTTTCTCTTGTTAATGTAATTGTCATTTAAATATATTAATACATCCCATGAATATTTGGAAGTGTTTGGTCCTGTAGCTATGTGACAAGCTCAGCAAGTATGGTTTCTTGAAACATTATATTTGTTTACATTACATGTTACTTGTTAGACGCTTTCATCCAAAGCGACTTACATACTCAATACTGTGGACAATCCCCACAGGAGCAATTTGGGGTGAAGTGTCTTGCCCAGGGACACAACGACATGCTGACTGCAGTGGGGTTTGAACCTGTGACCCCCTGGTCCCAACACCAACGCACTAATCCACTGCGCCACACGCCTCCCCGAAAACCAGCAAAGGTTACATCGACTACATCAAGGTAAGTGATAGCAGCACATTACTGTATAGCAAAGCATTCATGCTAGCGGCTACATCAATACTAAGGCACGGAGTTTCTATAAAGCATGCTTGATTAGAAGGACAGTTTTATCTAATGATCCCTGTAGTATCATCATGTACAGAACACTATCACGTATTCATGCTTCATCTCATTAAACATTTCTGTACTTACGGCATAGCATTTTGAATATCTTAAAATTATTTTCAGGAAATCATGTCTTTAAGTTATTCATCCTGGTTGTCACTTGTGAAAACCTTGAAACTCCAATTATATATAGAGGTGTTTTTACGGACCCAATAAGTATTATAATTGCGATAGGCCCAAGAAACTACAGTATATTTGTTCCTTCTTAAAAAACACAATATTCAATGAATTCATGTTTTCTTTAAAATCTCCTGATTTTAAGTTATTGAACAATGTGTCAGCATAATTATGCATCCTTCACTTGTTCATCATAACTGCCGCTGCCCTTGTAGACCCCCACATAGCCGCTCTCGTCTGGGACGTCCTCGCGCCCGACCTTTCCTTTTCCTTTGCCTGAGTCGTCAAACCGCTCCTTGTGAGCTCCGGTGTACTTTGTGGTATCGGTCAGTCTGTCCACTGCTGCTGCCTTTGCCACTTTCAAAAAACAATAGAAGAGTTAACAAAGTGGTCATTTCAATCAAACACAACACATGCGCATTCAATTCAATCCCAGCTTTTCTATTCATTTATTTTATTTATTCATTTTATTTAACAGAGACAGTGCACATTAATCAACATTTCTGTAAATGAGCCAGAGTTAGTTAGTTAGTTCACCTCTAGTCCCTGGACAGGTTTTGTAAGTCACCCTAAAGACACATTTCAAATTTCAATATTTATAAAGTGTCAAAATGATGACCAAATGATATTGTTATATTGCTTTGGCACCATCCAGTGGTTTAATGACTCTAGCAGAAAACAATGCACATTACTGTTTTTGCCATGGCACAGATCTGGTCATCAAAACTAAAAGATATGCAAACTTCATAAATCTCACTCAAACAAAGATTAAAGTCCTTCTAGTTTATTGCCTGAAACGTACTTAATTTGTTGGTTGATTATTTGAGTGGGGGTTGTGTCGAGAAAGGAAAGTAGGCAGTTGCATTGTTGAATGTTGAAAGGTGAGGTGTGTGGAGGTTAGATCTGATTAAATACTCACAGTGACTCCGATGTTGGCAGGCTCCTTGCCAACAATGAGACTATAGAGCTGCTGAAGAGACTCCCCTTTGCTCTTCCCTTTAAAACGTTTGGGAGCCAAGTCTGTCAGGTTCTGGTTGAACTGCTCAAATGTGCTGACTTTGCCCTGAGGAAACAAAAATGGTGCCAAATGTTTTCTAAAGAAAAGTAACAAAATTGTACCAATCATGTATTGTGCCTATTATTACGCCATGAGGCTAGCAAAGGAAGGGGGCTACAGTAACTATAGATACTCAATTGCACAGAAGATTAATCGGTGACCCCCTGACTATTTCCTCCGCACCACCAGGTTAACATTCAGGGTTTTAGTGAAATGTTTTTATTTAACATTGCATGGATTCCAATGAAATGTAGTATAAACATGGTGTCCAGAGGATGAATTGACTTTGATGATACCCTACCTACCATCCAGCACCCTGGGGTCATCAGGTACACATTTGTATTTGCTCCATAGTTTGGTTTATGACCAAAACTACCAACTCTCTTAGCATGCTAAGATTAGTATAGATGCATTTGTTTCAATACAGAAACAATAATTAGTGGGGACACATGTGTGTTTTCATTCATAAAAAGGGTTAGCCTGTCAGATGGGCTGTGGGCGGAGTATGTGTGGTGGTTGTGTGTTGTCGCAGCTGGTGTGAATCAGCTGGACGAGGGCCGCGTGATTGGCTGCTACCTGCCCAGCCTTCCAGGGGGCTACGTGGATTGGCCAGTGGTTGTTTAAAGCGAGGGGCCGGGACATTTACCGGGAGCGCCGGGAGAACGGAAAAGGTGAAGCTGCGAGGCGGAAGAGCGAACGGGAAGCAAGGCTCTGGACGGATCGACGAGGAAGCGACCGTGAGGCGAGGGTCCACAGGAAGCTCTGCTGCACGGCGATTTGCTGTACGGCTGCCAGACGCTGATCGACGGGTCGGTTAAAGGCAGTATTGCAACGCTCCCAATTTCCTGTTTATTGCAACGCTCTCAAGTTCCTGTCTTTTGCACCGCTCGCTTGTTCAGGGCCAGTGCGCCTCTGAGTCGGACACGCTCCGAACTATTGGGAGATGCACGCCAAGTCTCCAGCTGCTGTCTGCCGACCAGATCCCTGGGTCGCTCCGCATTGAAACACGCTGCGCTTAAGGACATTACATTTTAATTCCTCTCGGTCTGAGGTGTTCCTGACCGAGAGCGGACTCATAACTATTTTAACTCGGGCCATGTCATAAGTCATCCTAAAAGTAGCTCTGTAAAAACCAAGTGGAACTCAGACACTTCCATCCTGTCTGTCCAGAAGACAGGAGATGATACCATCAGCCACAGAGCCCGGCCATTAGCAGGCAGAGAGATCAGGATATAAGGCATGCAGTATTAATGACAGGTGACTTGACACAGAGGCCGCAGAAACCTGTGACGTTGTTTTCTTTTGCTGTGAAGTTTGACATCTTTCCTGGAAATATGTACAAGAAAATAAATGTTATTTACTCTATTTAAATAAGTAGGATATGTCAGAAGAGTCCTTTTTAAATATAGTTATCAGGGTCAAAGTGTGAGATATGCCACTGACCTTTACATCAGTGGCAAGGAAATGTTGTCTTTATTTATCGGCAATACCAAAAATGTGTTTACAATCATTCGCAAACCAGTAACCTCTCTTTGTCTGAGAAACACAACGCACCAAATAAGTCTGCACTCAAGTTCTACATTTGTCAAGAATGGCCATTATTCAAATCAATTGTAACATTTTCTATGACGCTCATGTCTATAATGCATTAGAATCTGAAAATATCGATGTGTCATTATAGTTATGCATCATATTTCACAAACATGTATCACTTCACTTTACCTGATGACCACTAAGAGTGTAATGTTTGATCATTTCCTTAGAAATACTAAAACATTAAAAAATGTAATTTGAATATCAGTGTGATACCTGTTCTTACTCACATAGGAAGTGTTACAAAATGATCCACAAAATCAAGCCAGCAACTCCTGTAACCTATTTTAACCAATTAACCTAAAATGTTAATCGACTTCATACATTGTTTTAGATATTAACTTGAAAGGTAAAGTGTACACATTTGAAAGCACTAACCTCCTCGTGGTCTGAGTTTCTTGCAGTTGATTCTGTACACTGCAGGAACTCCAGCTTTAATATCAGTACTCACAAAACACCTGTATCACCTGATGATCAGTAACCAAATAATGTCTGAGTATTTTGCTGGCATGCAAAACAAATTCATATGCGTACATGATTTGACTAAAGAGGGTAAAGTGTTGAGCTGTTGTTGAGATTACAATTTACCAAGATAGAATAAGAAACCATGGAAATATGGAGTTGTATATGCAGGAAATGCGTACAATATAATACCATTTATTTGAATTTGTTGTAAATGTTAGAGTAAACATTTGAATAAAACACGACACTGAAAAATAAGAACAGACAAGCCACATTATTGCATTTAGCAGTTTAATGACTAGTATTAAGCAGAAGCAGTTATTTTCTTAACAATTACAACAACACAGGTCTAAAACGTCTCTTTGTAATTGGACAAAGAAAATATACCACGTTGCTGGAGCATTTGATTAAACAAGTCCACAATGATTGATCAAAGCCTGAGCATTAAAATTAATCAGCGTAGAGAAAATGAAGCCATGTTTAACACCGTGTAACAAATTCATTTATGACAAGCTATAGAAGGTTTAAAGATGGACATAGTATTTTCCATTTGTTGGAGCAATACAGCTTCATTTCAAACGCACAGCATTGCAGTTCAGAGAGCTCATGACCCCTGCACTCACCAACACAAAGACAACTTTACAGTTATCCAGATCTTTGTTCCAGCCTTCGATTATCTCAGTTATCTTGAATGTCTCATAGGGAGGGATGAGAACCTCGTCCTCTGTAGGAATGGCTGAATATTTTTTCACAGATGCGCCTAAACAGGTCCTAATTTTGAAGCAGGTCTCAGTGCCGAAGTGCGTTAACTGTGAATTGATAGATGTTGAGGCAAAGGAGCCAAACCGAATTGTTTGGTTGACTTTGCCAGCAAATAAATCTCTGGTTCGTCTGAAAGTAGAGTAACAGGGGCTGTTGTTATTCAAGATCTGTATGGCAGATGTCAGCAGGTAATGTAAAGAGTGGTATTTGAAATGGAAGGGATAGGGATAGGTTCTCCCTTCTGTCCGGACTGCATTATTAAATTCCCTGTACACACTGTTAGCTGTGTAAACACAGATTGCACTAATGTGATCTCTGGTTAGAGCCTTATCCTTACTCTTACGAAATTTATCTTTTGCACAAGATTCTCCCGCCCTCCAGTATATTTCAAAACTGTTCACAGCTTTTTCTTCTTTAAGGAATTTGTCCTTCACTTTTGTCATCATTTTGTCATTGCAGCCAAGATACATGTCATCAACCGAATCTTCAACCATGCTCAATGGGATCTCCTCTTCGACCTTTTTGGCCGCGACCCCCATTGGGACCTAAAAAAAAACAAAGAGAAAGATGAAAACAAACATCATTAAACCAGCACTGTTAAACTGTACTGTATAACAGTGTCTCTTTTAGAACCTTATTTAGATGGTGAAAGTTGTCAAATGAGTTACGATTGGGAGCAGGCTTGAGAGTAAGCTCAAATGCATCACTTAGTAAATGATGGTATCCTAGTAACACTGCCACTATAGCACTTGTACACACTCATAGTATTTCTTTAAGAATACATTTTAAAAAAGGAGACCAATTATACTCATGCAACAAATTATTTGATGCAAAATGCAGGTTCTGATAATGATCATTTGTCCCAACCAGATTGCATAAAAAGGATTATTCAAAAAGTATAAATCAAGTTTTTCCCAGGCTTCCAAAGAACACACTATTCTAGTTTCACTGGTCAGATGTTTTTATACATGAACTTGATCTTTAAAACACCCACTTCCAAATGCTCAACTCACCGCCATGGAGTCAACAGGCATCATCCAGCAAAGGAGTAGACCCAGTGTAGCAAAGATCCACATGTTGCCCTCCATCGCTGCAGTCAGGAAATCTGTTGAATCCAAGCAGATACTCAAAGCAAGTCACAAACAATGAGCTGCATCATCATCTGTACCAGTAACACAGATACGTTAGCATGGCAAATGCAAAAAAACTATTTCAGAAAAAAGTTATGATCAAAATATGATTTAAAAGTTAAACTCACCAGCCTTAAGGATGGGAAGATGCACTAGGTGAAGTCCTCAGGTCAAAGGTTTCAGACAACCGGTCCTCAGCATGTGTTCAGGACTCACGGTCAACTTTATATATACCTTGCCTTCGTGACGGGCAGGTCACACATTTTCACACTTACGCCCACATTCACACGTCTTAAGCATACGGGAAAACTGTGTGGAGGCTTTGAAGAATTGGTGTACGTGCAAATGAGTGTTTGTGTGGTGCACCACAGACCTTTTCACAAGGTTGTGCACATTCACCTGAGTAGCGGTTGGGCTAATTAGGCAAGGACCATTTTGGTCAGAACTATACAAACGGCCTGAAACATACGTAACAAAGTAACAGAATCACAAATATACAAGCAACACAAATATAATTAAATGCCACTTATCAATATAGCCACCAGTATTGAATTAGGTATTAATAGTTTTCAACATGTTGCAACAGCATAATGAGAACAGTCATTTTAGTACGTTTTACTAAATGACAATACTCAAGTAGGAATAAGAGGTGTATGTTTCATTTCATTTTAATTTCCATCTTTATTTCGAACATACAACAATAAAAAAATAAAATGTGAAAAACAGAATACCGTATTGTTAGAATACGGTATTCATCAATGTCCATATTAATATTTATATATTCAACAAAAATATTCATAATAGTCTGCCTGAGTCAGTCTGACACATCTCACCATGGTAACTGTGCAGAGCTCAGTCAAGATTGTACCCTGCACTAGGGCTGCTCGATTATGGCAAAAATCATAATCTCTATTATTTGGGACAATAATTATAATTGCGATTATTAAATACGATTATTCATTGACTTTGTAAACATCCATTTATTGAACTTTAAAACAAATAATAATTTGAACTTTTTAACTGTTGAATTATACGTTCAGGGTAATCAACTGAAAAACCAATACAAAATAAAATAAATTATACATTCATATCTACATTTAAATAAATAATTCAAAATGATAAATACCAATAAACAAGATCAACAAACATGTTGCAGTGCACTGTCACAACCTGAAAACTCCTTAACATATAGCCAACATTTTGGTAAAACATATTCAACATATTCCACTCAGTTAAACATTAAAGGCTGGCCCACCGTCATGGTCCAGAAGTAACAGGAAATAAATGTTGAAGCACCCACCGCCCTCCATCCTTTCAGTCCTGTGAAGGTCACAGGTGGGGGAAAGAGGGGGCGGGCAGATATCATGTTAACCCCGTCAGACACCCTCCAATAGAAAGAAAGACTAAAAGGGATACCACACTACTGGAACCTCTGCCAGTAATGCAATTCATTTGAGACCTCCTAATATGCGATTTCATTGTTTGTGCTTCTGAAGAAAATCTTAAACCAGAAAACCAGAAGAAATGTGATCAGAGGACTGTCCATTCAGTATTGGCAATGCTTTTGCTGCAGCAAAATGTTCTGTTAAACTGACCACACCCAGATTGTATTTTCTCTAATCTCAACCCAAACCATTGACAGTCCTTAAACAATCTGATTGAGGAAATTACAATTCTCTGTGCTTGGCCATGCAGTTCATACGAGACCCATTTGCAATCCAATTTCCAAACCCATACTGTACAATGCATTGATGAAGTCTTCTGTCATTTAATGCTTTTTTTGATTCAACAGGTCAATATTGTAATCCCCACATACTGTATAAACTTCGTTTTTTGTAATGATTTAGTTAACATTTTTTCTATCCTATCTGTAAATGTGTCATTACAGGTTCCAGGAGCTCTGGGATCTAGGATCTAGGATGATACTGTTGCAACAAGTCAGTTTGGGACATTTCTTCTCTTCTAGATATTCCACGATCAACTGTAAGTGGTATTTTTGCAAAGTGGAAACGTTTAGGAACCACAGCAACTCAGCAACTCAGCCACGAGGTGCATAGTGCATAAAAGTGGCCAAAGCTCTGCTGACTCAATAACTGCAGAGTTCCAAACCAGCTCTGGCATTAATATCAGCACCAAAACTGGGCCGGGAGCTTCATGGCATGGGTCTTCATGGCCGAGCAGCTGCATGCAAGCCTTATATCACCAAGCACAATGCCAAGCGTTGGATGGAGTGGTGTAAAGCTCTGGACTCTACGTAGAGCGGTGGAAACGTACTCTGTGGAGTGACCGCGCTTCTCTATCTGTCTTCTGATGGACGAGGTTTGGCGAATGGCAGGAGAACGTTACCTGCCTGACTGCATTGTGCTATCTGTAAAGTTTGGTGGAGGAGGGATGCTATGGGTTGTTTTTCTGGGGTTGGCCTAGGCCCCTTAGTTCCAGTGAAGGGATTCTTAATGCTTCATCTTACCAAGTCATTTTGGACAATTCTATGTTTCCAACTTTGTGGAAACAGTTTGGGGAAGGCCCTTTTCTGTTCCAGCATGACTGAGCCCCACAAAGCAAGGTCCATAAAGGCATGGTTGGATGAGTTTGGTGTGGGAGAACTTGACTGGCCCGCAGAGCCCTGACCTCAACCCCATTGAACACCTTTGGGAAGAACTAGAACAGAGCCCAGGCACTCTCGTCCAACATCAGTGTCTGACCTCACAAATGCTCTTCTGGATGAATGGGCAAAAGTTCCCACAGACACACTCTTGCCAGAAGAGTGGACGCTGTTTTAGCTGCAAAGGGGGGACCAACTTCATATTAATGCCTACAAATTTGGAATGGGATGTCATAAAAGCTCCTGTAGGTGTAATGTGTAGGTGGCCCAATACTTTTGTCTGTATAGTGTATGTGTTGTATCTTTTGCATTTATATACTTGGTTCTTTGTCTTGGAGATGTAAATGCTATTTTGGTAGTTTTGTAGTGTAGTATCAAAGTTGTTTTAAACAGTCAAACGTTTGGACACACCTTATCATTCAATGATTTGTATTTATTTCAATTATTTTCTACATTGTAGATGAATACTGAAGACTTCAAAACTATAAAGGAACACGTATGGAATTATCTATTAAACAAAAAAGTGGTGAACAATCCAGAATATGATTTATATTTTAGATTCTTCAAAGTAGCCCCCTTTTGCCTTGATGACAGCTTTGCACACTCTTGGCTTCTCTCAGTCAGCTTCATGAGGTCGTCACCTGGAACGGTTTTCCAACAGTCTTGAAGGACTTCCCAGAGGTGCTGAGCACTTGTTGGCTGCTTTTCCTTCACTCTGCGGTCCAACTGATCCCAAACCATCTCAATTGGGTTGAGGTCGGGTGATTGTGGAGGCCAGGTCCTCTGACGCAGCACTCCATCACTTTCCTTCTTAGTCAAATATCCCTTACAAAGCCTGGAAGTGTGTTTGGGGTCATTGTGTGTTGAAAAACAAATGATGGTCCCATCAAGCGCAAACCAGATGGGATGGCATGGCGCTGCAGAATGCTGTGGTAGCCATGCTGCTTAAGTATGCCTTAAATTTTGAATACATCACCAACAGTGTCACCAGAAAAGCCCCCCCGCACCCTCACACTTCCTCCTCCATGCTTCACGGTGGGAACCACACATGCAGAAACTATCCGCTCACCAAAAATCTCAAATGTGGACTCATCAGACCAAAGTACAGATTTCCACTGTCTAATGTCCAATCCTTGTATTTCTTTGCCCAAACAATTCTCTTCTTCTTGTTGTTCATCCTCAGTAGTCGCTTCTTTGCAGCGATTGGACCATGAAGGCCTGATTCACACAGTCTCCTCTGAACAGTGGATGTTGAGATTAGTCTGCTCCTTGAGCTCTGTGATCATGTGGGCTCTAATCTGAGGTGCTTTAATTTGTGGTTTCTGAGGCTGGTAACTCTGATATTGATCCTCTGCAGCAGAGGTAACTCTTGCTCTTCCTTTCCCGGGGGGGTCCTCATGAGAGCCAGTTTCATCATAGCGTTTGATGGTTTTTGCGACTGCACTTGAGGATACATTCAAAGTACTTGAAATGTTCCAGATCGACTGGCTTTAATTTCTTAAAGTGATGATGGGCGGTCGTTTCTCTTTACTGAGTTGAGTCGTTCTTGCCATAATATGGAATACAACAGCAGTCAAATAGGGCTTTCCACTGTGCACTAACCCTACCTCTGTACAACAAAACTGATGCTCTCAAACACATTCAGAAGGCAAGTAATTCCACAAATTGACTCTTGACAAGGCACACCTGTAAATTGAAAACCGCTCCAGGTGACGACCTCATGAAGCTGACTGAAGCCAAGAGAGTGCAAAGCTGTCATCAAGGCAAAAGGGGGCTACTTTTTTTTTTTACTAAAGTAGAACAAAATAAACAAAAACCATTGAATGATAAGGTGTGTCCAAAAGTTTGACTCGTACTGTATATAAATCATGCCTAACTTGTTCTTTTGTGTGATCAGGGAATTATGAAACATAAGAACATATGAAAACATTTAATTATACATATGTTACCAAAAATGTGCACTTTTTCAATAAATTCATGTAATTTCTGAAGTTGAGATCTTTATATTCCTTGAGGAAAGTGGTTAAAAGGGGTTAATGATAAGATTACATTTATTTTTGTCATTTCAAAAAAAGAGACTGGACTATATTTTAGTTGTCTAATAATAGGTAAGCACAGGAAATGTTCATAAAGGAGTTGTTCCCACAGCTTTCTTCACACCTTCATGGTCTATCACCCACCTCCGCATTCACATATATTGTATAGCATGACACGTTCTTTTTTTGTCTCCAACAGAAGAACCTTTTCAATTGAGTTCAAATTGTAGATTCATTCAGTTTGAGGCTATTAAGAATGATGTTGATATAATCCGTTTTTAGTCCAGCATTTTTTATTACCATAAATACAATATTTGTTGTGCTTGCTGTTTAAATTGCATTTCTAAAGATTAGAAGTAACAAAGTCATCTTTTTAATTTGTATTCCAAATATGGCTTTCTTCAAATTTCCCCATTGCACTAAACTTAGCTTCAGTGAGAAAATGTACACCATTACTTAGAAAAGTGTTTGTTTCCTTAGTGGTTTATGCAGCTTTCCTGACAATACAGAAGATATTTATATAATTATTTGTTACACAAACCTTAACGTAGCTCCTAAAATATGCTACACTTTAAGCTAAGCAGAAAAACAAATTAGCCACATCATTTGTAAACTTTTAAATAAGTTACAGATTTGATACAATTTGATCTTGTCCTCAGCCACATGGTGTCAGTCAGCATTACTAAGTGACAGGTTGTGCAGAAAATAACTCACCAATACAAAATATAAGAAGGTAAAAAACCTTAAAACATTTACTGTGTTACTTCTTGGAAACCGATGTTGATGTGTCATTTATGTGGTAGCCCTTTCAGAAACCACCACTTAAAAAGAATTGTTATTGTCTTGTGTGAATGTGAGAAAACACGTACGCACCGCAGGCCCACGCGTGGCTCCGAACACTCACAACTCTGCATGACAAACCAAGAGGTAGCAAGCAAAAAAAAAACAAGGTGAAAGGATTAGCTGTTTCCAACCTGCTGATAGCCCATCTCATTCACCCTGACGAATGAATGGCAGCTGTAGTCCAGACTCGCACTGGGTCTGACTCTGACAGATATATAGCACTGTCACTGTTTTGAGGAGATAGCCCTCAGAGCCCGTCCTTTAAATGTTTTTATATACTTCCATGCTGGATCCTGTTCTATTTTACACTCCATTTGTAAGAACATTTACTCAACTTTAAACAAATAATGACAACCATTTGTAACTATGGATATGTGTGTGTAATTGTAAAGCACTGTCACTGTTTGAGGGGAGAGCCATGTAAATGTGGTTCGATAACCCATAACAGGATTTAGAATGTTCTCAAAGTATGTCTCTTTTACAGTAAAAATGAATAAATGTAATTCTGATATAACCTGGTATTCTGGCCAGAGGTGGCTCAGTACATTGACAACACCTCCATCTAGTGCCATCATTATGTAGACTGACTTTATTTTTCATTAAAGGTCCCATGTCATGCTTTTCCTGTTATTACCCGTCCCCTTGTGAGTTATCAAGGTTTTTCTGCATGTAAACGGTCTGCAGAGTCAAAAGCCCTCAAAGTACACCCTGTAGGGCAGGGGTACTCAAACTTTGTTGTTAAAGGTCCACTTGTGAATTTTATACAAGGTCAATGGTCCGGATCAATGCCAGTAAAGTCCCCCCCCCCCCACCCCCAGAGCGGAGCCACGAAACTGAAATTAAGAAGCATTTTCGGTGCGCTATGCATGGGGCCCCCTTGAGGGGGTTTCCCGACATGTCGTTGCAGTAAATTAAAGGGTGTTTCATGTTGTCGTTGCTGTGGACCTTCTTAATCTTTTTTTATGTTTTTCTTTTATTTATTTTTTTTGGTCCTTTTACTTATTTTTTTTATTTTTTTTGGTCCTTTTATTTATTTTTTTGGTCCTTTTTTTTGGTCCTTCTGGTCCAAGCACTTGCCTGTCGGTAAACGGCGCCCCTTGATACACACACACATTCAATACATACATACAGTATGATGGCTTGAACTAGTGGGAGAAATGGCACTGTTTGTCTGTAGCCAATGCCTTGAACCTCGGCAAAAATGGCATTAGAAGCATTAGAAAGTCAAGGTAAACTTGCGGTTAACTTGCGGTCTGCAATGCGTGTCACGCTTGCGCACACAAGTAAATATATATGCACGTTCATTCTCACAACGCGTCAGACACAAGAAAATATACATTAAAGGGGACCTATCATGCAAAATGCACTTTGTGATGTCTTTTATACATAAATATGTGTCCCCGGTGCGTCGGGGAACTCACGCAGCATCAGAAAATAAAACCCTCTCTCTTTTCCTCCGTACCCAAATCTTTTAAAAACGGGTGTACAACGAGCGGATACAGATTTGCTGCCGATCTGACGTCAAATCGGCAGCGGACCCACAGAAAATTGCTATCAGAAACAATGCCTGACGTGTTTTGGACGTAATCTCGTCTTTGTTTACATTAGCAAGCCTCGCTAACACTCAGAGCTAACCTGTACTGAGAGCACATGTGTTTAAAAAGCAGGAAATAAAAAAAGAACTCACCTTGTGATAAACCCGCAAGAGAAAAGCATTTGAGCTCCATACTGTTTCAGAAATAATCTTTGATGTGGTTTAGAACAGGATGGCGTTTTATCACAGCAGAATTTAACTTTATCTCCGGTAGAATTCTGATCAGGCATTAGCTCCTCTCCTCTTTTTTTTTTTTCAAGCTAAGGACCCAAAATCCGCGTTTCTCTAACAGGGCTGCAAAAGAGGGGTATGGCAGTATGAGGCATGGCTACAATGGGTGAACTGTTTGGTATTTTAAACAAAAAACTTCACAGACATGTTTTGTATAGGTATGGCCCTACAATATATGTTTCCAATATAGCATGATAGGTCCACTTTCATTTACGTCAGAATCAGAAATTCTTTTTTTAGTTTTTTTATAATTTTTTTTTTTTTTTTTTATAATGGGACACAGCGTTCGGTCCGGATTGATTTGCAGTTCGGTCCGGATCCGGACCTTGGTCCGGAGTTTGAGAAGCCCTGCTGTAGGGAGTAAAACTCTAACACAGAAAAGACCTGTCTATGCTGCCCCAGAACGCCTCGTTGGAGATTTCTCTTTTTCCATTGTTTACTTCTTGGGTATAGTGACGTATTTCGGGTATAGTGACGTAACGTAACGGCTCCGCAGATTGGTCCAAATGGAGAAAATGAGGTCCACACAGGGGCAACGGCCCTTTTGCCATTTTTGTCTGACCTGCCCCTCTGGAGAGAGCAAGAGTTTTTTTTGTTTTCTATTGTGGCCGAATCAACATGATAAGCCCACAATTAGTATTGTAGCGTCTCGCTGCGATGAAACACACCTTGTCAGCGCTTTCCTCTGCCCCCAGTCACGTGACTTTGTTTACAATCTGACAGCTGGAAGCAAAGGAAAGCCCTCCGAGTCCGGCCTCATATGGCTATGGTGATCATACCAAATGCCTGCCTGGCGTTAGAGTATAGGGGACAAACCAGGGGACTTTACTTCCTCTTGACACCGTCGGTAATTTACAAAAAAAACACCTAAATATACTTGTTATTGTGCTTCTATCTTTCTGTGTCTTTTACTCTGCTCCGTAAACTCCCTCAACGGGGCAGCTCTCTCTCTTTTCTTGATCGCCCTCTCTCACAGGAGAACACTTCACTGTCTCGCTTTATTGTAGGATTTCTGCCATGTCTCTACTTTAGTTTGACCATCTCTGTTATTAAGTTATGGAATTCTAAATAAATAAGTAATTAGATACCTTACCGTTACTACGCTCATAAAGAATGGCCCTTTTTCCAGTTTAGAGCAATAGCCCCTCCAAATGTCTGTGCACGTCCCTGGGTCCACGTTTACCATAAGCTAAGAAACACTTACGTTTTTTTCACAATTTCAAAGTAATACAGGGTGAGTGATCGGTGCAAATGATCATTTTGTGGAATAAAATATGCCCTTATGACATATTTATTTCTATTGACAAGACAATTAAGAAATGAAAGGTCTGATCCCCTTGATCTTCAAACTACTTTGACCTATATTATAAAGAACAAAACTCTGAAAAGTTATCCTTATGAAAATGCAATATTTCACTCCCTGTTTTAGAGTCTTGCAATTCAAGATTGTGTACTGGGATCATACACATTTTTTAAATTATATATCTGATTAATATTTAACTTGTGACAGATGTAAATAATCTCCTGCTGCCGGTAATCTGACTCACATGCTTTGGTCTGATCTGAATAATCTGCACATTCTGATGATGCTGACAGTCTCTGACCTGCAGAGGGCAGCACCGTCGTGTGTGTGTGTGTGTGTGTGTGTGTGTGTGTGTGTGTGTGTGTGTGTGTGTGAGAGAGAGCAGATAGTGTTTGTTGTAAAAGGATCAACGGCAACGGCAACATGACAACGTTTTCATTGGTCCCTCTTCTTTAGAGAAGACCAGGAAATGATGGATACACGGATCATGTTCAAATCAATAGGCACGCAATGACTCTAAATAATAATGATCACGCCACCAAACACACATTCAAACTAAAGCAACCAGCCTGTTTGGGAAATGTAAGAAGTAGAAAGTTCAGGTATTTGTGTTCAAAATGTAAAAAGTAAAAGTAAAAAGTCGTCAGAAAAATAAGTAGTGGAGTAAAGTACTGATACCAGAAAAATGTACTTAAGTACAATAATGAAGTATTTGTACTCCTCTACTTCCCACCTCTGGTCAAAGGGAGTGTCAGCTGACTCCTGAACCCCATCATTCCTCCTCCACAGTAAACACTGATCACTCAGTCTCGTGGATCCTAACCGTTCCTGACTTTCCCCCCCGGATCTGATCCATGATGACCGAGAGGACAGACGTGAGGAATGTGAGAAAGGTCAGAGGTCAAAAACAGCTCTGCAGGAGGTCATACCTGCTCTAATGATGGATGCAGTGGAGCTACAACACAACACAGTCATGTGTTATTGGTCACCTGCTGAATTAAAAACAGAACAAATGAAGCAAAGAAAGTGAAAACCATGAAGCAGATTCAGGCAGTAGAAGTATAGATTCACACTTAAAGTATTATCCTACAGAACAGTACAGCTCACAGAGAAGAGATAACATCTGATCCTTTTACAATAAACACTATATGATCTTTTTAGGTTTTTACTAACACTGTAACCCTGAAATGTAACGGTAATCTGATCTTTTTAATATGACTGTAAAGGGTTACAGTCACCCTTTTTTTTTTACTACCCAAGCCTGTCTTTAAACAATTTTTCATTTAACTTAGTGATGCTCGATGTAGGAGCCACATTTCCAAAGTGGATCAAATTGGATTAGGGTTGGATGAAAAGTTTTCCAACAGACTTATCCTCTCAAGTCTCCATTTTAAAACTGATAAGATTGAAACACTAGAAATTCCTGTATAATCCTTGGCTGACAACCTTATATTCAGCCCAAGACACGAGAAATTAATGCTGATATCTTGGCTAATAAATTGCTACTTGGTTATAAATTGCACCAGAAGTGCGTCACCATTACGTCTAATTATATTTATGCTTGTATTTGTTGGAAAAATCATCAGAAATGTGATATAATGCTTGTGTCATGGTGATCAATTATGGGTTTATAGTGATTACATTTCACAGCTGACTGGAAAAGAATAAGGTGAATAATGTTTAGAGAGGACAGATCAACACCAGATGACTCTTTGCAGACCGATACGTCAGTTTGTCACATTTTGGACCAACACATGTGGCTGTGTGCAACACTGAAACTGTGTCAAAACAACCAGAGACTCAACAGGATGTCGGTGCATTTGGTTTCAAAATAAAAGCATCACATTGCTTTTAAAGGTGTCCTATTATGCTTTTGGGGGTTTTCCTTTTCCTGTGGTGTGTTATATCGTTTATGAATATGGTCTGCAAAGTCATAAAGGTTTACCTCCATTTGACTCCTTTGTTTACTTCCATAACATAGTGATATCACTACGTAACACTTGCGCTTCTATTGGCTAGCGCTCTAACACATTGTACGTGATAGGCTAAGGGGAGGGACATCTCTAAGCTGTTGACCAATCACAACAGAGCCGGCCAGCTAACCAATCAGAGCAGACTGGGCTCTGGTTTCAGACAGAGGGTGAAAAGAGGTGCTGCAGCACAGGCAGTATGAGAAAAATAAAGAGCTTTTTGAACATTAAGGCATGGAGACATGTCACAGTAGAGACACTAATACTAATATACACCTGAAAATGAGCAGAATAGGGCCCTTTAATGTATTTGTGTCAGGGCTTGAGCATTTTCTTTCTCAACAACTGCTTTTTTACAATTGTTTGGTCGTTCTGTTGCCAAATATGATAATATAAATGTTCCCCTGACTTACTAAGGCTGAGTGGAGCTTTCTGCCGCCTGAAAGGAGTTTTATTTTGAAAGGCCAAACCGGAACTCTCTTTCTAAAGGCTAGAACTGCAATGTGTTCAGCAATGTGGAGCTGCTTGTGTTTGGGGAGAAAGGGGTTAACAAATTAATACAGTATATACATATATATATAGTAGTCATTATTCTGACTTGCACTATTTTATGTATTGACTCATTTTAGATCAACTTGCATTACTTTTTTATTTTTTTACTTTTTTAAATTGCATTGTTGGAACCCGAGATTTAAGATGTTCAGATTAGGGTTGATAAGGATTGTTGGAAGTTTTATTTTGAAAGGCCAAATCGGAACTCTCTTTTTATAGGCTCGAGCTGCAATGTGTTGAGTAGCTGCATGTGTTTGGGGAGGAAGGGGTTAACAAATAATATATATATATATATATATACATGTAAATATACAGAATATAATATATAATATCCATTATTCTAACGTGCACTTTTTTATGTATTGACATTTTTTGTTCAAATTACATTGTTGGAACCATAGATCTAAAATGTTCAGATTAGGGTTGAGTAAAGTTTAAAAAAGGGTAGATAACATATAAAACAAAACCTATCATTACAAAAAAAAGTTTTATTTTGAAAGGTCCAAACCGGAACTTTCTCTTTATAAAAGGGGTCGGCTCCAGCTGGCTGAGGCGCTGCTCATGTTTGGGTAGTAAAGGGTTAAAAAGTCCACACCCCCCCTTACACAAACAGAGGGCCCTGCTCGGACTCCTCTGACAGAAATGCAGCCTGTTCCAGTTCCTCTCCCCGGGCACTCAGGGAGCTGAAGTCCCGGTAACCGAGAGACCGTGCACCGGAGGACCGTGTTTCTGCAGCTCTGGACCCCCCAGGATGTACCGGAGGATGAGCAGCTGCAGAGGGCAGAGAGCCGGATCCATGCTCCTATTATCCGTGATAAAGTAGACCCAGGAGAAAAAACATTAAAAACGCTTCTCTTTCGCATGAACCCTGCAGGGACTCAGCATGAGGAAACCCAAAGTCACTCGGATGGGTTTCGCCTTGTGTCTGGGATGTTTCATTATGGTCATCCGCTTCTTTAACAGCAGCCTGAAGCCAGGTGAGCACCATGAACTCCTCTTTAATCTGAGACCAAATACACATGTGGATCTTCATTTTATTCTAAACAAAGAATGCCTTAACAGTAAGTGAAGACAGAAAAGCAATTAGTCAGATATTGTAGTAAATGCAGTTTATTACAAACCCCTCAGACAACAAGTTGAGTTTTTCCCCATCTGCTCAATAATATATACAGAAAGAAAACAATACATTTAACTGTTTTTATTTCAGGATGTAGAAAAATATCCATATAATAATACTAGACACATTCAAGCAAACTACAATTATGAAAATATTTAAAGAAATTACATGATATCTAAATCCCATGGGGTGTTTTATCTTTCTTCAAGAGTAAAATGTGTATTTTTCTACATAGATTTCATTCATTAAAAACACATTTTGGACAAAAGAAATGTATGATTTGTGTGGGGTGGAGATTGAGTTTATCTGATGTGTCTACAGGGAGCACACACCAGTCCAATCAATGTTTAATTGAAATGCTAATAAATTATTGAATCTGAATCTTGACACTGTGCAGCAGGCTCGAGTCAAGTTATGCCAACGGGTCATAATAATGAAATCCATTCATCTCAGTGCTGTGAGGCAAACCCGATGCAAATGTGTTTGAATGGAGAAAGTATTTTGAGCAAAACACCCCAAAGGGATTTGTGTTGAGTGTGTATTTGTGATTCTTCGGTACAGTTCATGTTCTACAATCTCCCAGCTTGGTCAGTGTTTCCCAGAGAGCCACATATCTTGGTGTGGGACAATTTGATTAGTGATGAGTGGAGTGTTTCCTCTGCTACGTCGAGGAGAAAGGCTGCAGCTGGTAGCGTAGTTGGCCCTCTCTGAGATCTGTTTCCACGTCCCTCTCTGCCACATACAATGGCCTCATTCACACATGCCAAGCTATATCATGGGCCAAAAAGCGTATATAGCCCATACTGTGAGGAGGTTTTTTAAGAGAGAGGTCAGTCAGTTCTGGATGTGAGACGCGGGGCATGCAGAGTTATTAGGATCCCATGAAAGACCAGCCTCTTTAGAGACGGATTCCATCCGCCCGTAAGGATTTGCCACGAAACACTACTGAAGAAAAAAAATGTTTGTGGCATTTGAGTTGAATTAAAACCTTGCATGCCTTGTTTATCTGTCTGTTGTTTGTGGTAGTTTTTCTGTGGTGATGTTACATTTTACAGTAGCTGATTTCATGTGCCTCCCACAATTGTCCTCCTCTGTTTTAAATAGTCCTTTCTTTAGTTTGGAATATCACCTTGTCTTAGATCGCAGTTTAACTTTGTTACATTACACTTTATTGAAATCTTTGCCCTTCTGTTGTTATGGCTGTTTATTGTTGCTCAAAAGAAAAGGCTTTGTCACAGCAGACAGATTTGCATGTAATACCAAAAAGAATACACACATATAATGTAATGGCATTAATGAGGCCTGCATTGTATTGAGGTGTGCCAGTTTTTAGGGTGTTTGCTTAACATGACTCAGCTTGCCTTTTCTACCCTTTTTGAAAAGGGAGGGGTTAGCAGGGAGTCATTAGGCGCTTTCACACCGCAGTACTTTTCCCACAAAGGTTCATCAGAACTTAGTTCATGAGAACTCTTTAGTTCTCATGAACTAAGTACAGATCGCGTTCACACAAGTCCCTGGGGGAGGATTAGGCAAATTTAAGCCGCTGACGTCACTTCTTCTTCTTCTGCTTTGGGTTTACAGGCAGGCCGCAAACAACTTCACGGCGTATACTGCCACCCGAAGTCCCCGGCCGGAAGTCCCCGGAGTTGGGGACTGGCTTCAGTAGAAGCTGCTGGGACTCCCAGCAGCTTCTACTGAAGCCTTCCGAGTAAATCGCCAGAACGCCGACACCTCCTCATCTCCACCGCTCCCATGTTTTCTTTTGTGTTGCCATAAGTTAGTCTCACTGCGTTTGTGCGCTGGGCTAATGCTAATAATGCTAATGCGAGGATAATAAAATGGCGGCTTCACAAAACTTTTTTGGAGTTTTATGGGGCGTGGTTTGCAATCCGCCCAGCCAATCAGAAATAGGAACCTTTTTCTCCCACGAAAGTCCCTGCTCTCTTGCAGAGACGGAAAAGGGGGTAAAAAGGTTCTCATGAACTCATTTTAGTTCCGGATTTTTTTGGTGTGAACGCAACATTTCGGAACTATATCGGAACTAAAGTGGGAAAAGTACTGCGGTGTGAAAGCGCCTATTTAGTTGGTTGCAATATGCAATTTCACCACTAGATGGCACTAAATCCCACACACTGCTTCTTTTAATCGGACACTTTATTGTTATCGTTATTAGTGACACATGTGCTTTGTTGTAAAACGTCCATGACACACCAGAACATTCCTTTGAGGGTGTTTGCGTGCCCACTGTTGTCGTGGCTTATTACACGGTGTAGTTGAATACTCGATTATGATTGGTCAATTTGGAAATTTCAGAGGTTGTTAATACTCGATAACACATCACTGCTAGTCAGAAAATGACCGTTGCTAAGGATGATCAAGGGAGAGAAGGAAAGAGGTTAAAAGACGTTGGACATCAGAGAAATCAACGGAAGTAGACAGACAGGAAGTAAACACTAATGGGAACAGTAGAAGAAGACAGACAGGAAGTAAACACTAATGGGAACAGTAGAAGAAGACAGACAGGAAGTAAACACTAATGGGAACAGCAGAAGAAGAAGACAGACAGGACGTAAACAGTAAAGGAAACACAGTAAAGGCTCTGGAAGTGTTTAAGGACTTGTTAGTGGAAAAGAAAATAGGAACAGACTTCGACAGTTACAGAAAACCTTTATCAGTGCTGTCGTTCATTTCAAGCTACGTTGTTGTAGACGTGCCATTGTTCACCAGTTGAACAGATGCTCAAAATATATGTCAGGTGTGTAATTATGTTATGTGTCAGTCCTTCAACCCCTAAGATGCCTAGAGAAGTGCTAGTTTGAGTCTAGAGTTAATTAAAGGAAACCTGTGATACTGCCAACTGTGCCACTTCTTTTGTGAAGCAGCATATTCCAAGTCTGTGTGTCAATCCTCTTTAGTCTCCTCTTGAGACCTCTTTTCTCTCATCGCTCCTCGAAGTGCATTCGAGGGATTTGTAGGATCCTCCGTGACGGTGAAGGGGAAACCGATTTTTACGGGTCACTGGAGGAGAGAAGCTGTGAGGAAGCATGTATCAAAGTAATAAACCGCACCCTGGTTTCTCACTTCTCTCAAAGGTCAGCACTGTCAAGACGATTAGCAGTCGGTCGATGGAGCAAATCGACCGATTCACTTTAGTTAAATTCAATGTGAACGCTGGGATATTTGGGCCCTAATACAGACATATTTAACCTTTTAACCAAGGAATATAACAAGATAGCTGGCTGTGCTGTGAGTGGCATCATTCACAAACTTTAATACGTGCTTCATTTGTAATTGGAGGGTTACAAAGCCATAACCATAACATAACCATAACAACCATAACAAGAGACGACGTTATCCTTAATACTAACATCAACAAAAGTGGCAACAACTTCTAGTGGTTTCTTAATTATTTCCTATCCTGATATACTGCCCAGATTTTGTGTCGAATTGCATTTTGATGTTGGTTAATTCTAGACATGTGTACAGGCACAATCAAACTCCAAAGAGCTACAGGAAATGTGGTTGTGGGTTAACTCATGCATGGACAAAAGCCGATGTATCAGCGCTACAGCCTGAACATCTGAACGTGATTATTTTGCATCTTAGAGGAGGTTGAGTAGCTTGTTAAACGGAATGCATCTCATGTTGCAGGCATTAAAAGCCGCCCTGTCAGCTTTAAATCACTTTAAATTGGTTTCAGATATGCAGCCTGTCTGTCCTATTTACATTTAGAACACCTTCACCCCCACTTTTTTGTGCTCCATGTGGGCTAAAGGTCATTTTGTTAGCTCAACCACTATATAAAGCTGCAAGAGAGCAGCCACAACACAAAGGAATGCACTGCCAGGTCAGAGAAACACAGTGTCAAAATGTCCTGATTTAAACATTGGACTCTTTTTGCATGCAGGGTCCACAGCGCTTATCTAAATGTGGGATAATTACATGTATGCAGAGTGGGTTTTCTATAAATGTCATGCATTGTGCATTTTGATAAATACAATGGATAGAAATAGGGCTTTTACAGATCATGAGATGCCTCCCTTTATGCAATAACTGACCATTTTAACCAGTGGGTTCTAAAATATGTGCTAGATAAGCCTTTTGGTGTGACATCATTCCACTTTTTTCCAACACTGATCAACGTGTTTCATTCATTATCTTTATTTAACACAACGCATCTTGAGTTTATAGAGTTATTACGAGAAACCTTGGCCGTGTCTGACACATTTTTGTCCTTCTTTGAGAGTTACAACCATTTTTTACTCTGTTCCAGAAGAAATGAGTAATTGAGATGAGTGTTTCTTTTAATGTCGGGTTACTCTTTACTACAAGGGCAGCTGCGGTTTCTCTGTAAAGTTTACACAGACACACGGACAGAAGAGGAAAAAGGCAGCATGCTCTGGAATGTGTTATGTTTTACTGCGATGTCAGGATCCCCTCTCTTAGAAAATACAACCCAGGAACACTGATCTTCATGTAGCCAGTAACATGTACAGATACGGAGTGATCAGGTTTACAAATTCTTGCTAGACAAGCGGAAAATACTTATCTTTCTGTCCTTGGGGCTCCTGTCAATAACCCTGTACTTGAGATGTACCCTGACTTCATACCTTCCTTGTCTGGGCTTGACTTTATGCCCTAAAAGACTCTCATTTCAGATACTTTGGAACACCTGCTATGCAAAAATCAAATATGCTCCAGGGCTTTTTTGGATATATTTTGGAAATGGCATCCGACACTCTCCCCAATGTACCATGAAAATGTGTAGATTTCGCAATTGTCTAATGACAAACAGAACACAACATCCACAAAGGAACATTGTGACCCTATTTTCATACCCTTGAGCTGCCAGATGCAATCAGTTCAGTCTCTTCTCTGCTGTCAGACCCTCTGCCATCTTGTTTTATCTCCTGACAGACCAGGTTGCCCTGCTGTTTCGGACTGTTCGCCTCCAGCCAGCTGCATATTCATGACACTGAGCTGCAAGAGCGTATGATTCAGCAAATACCCTGGAGTTAGTTTTTTCCTTTCTTGGAGGCCATCTGCTTTTGGAGCCAAAATTGATTTGTAGGTTTGTCTTTTCCATGTTGGTGTTGCTCAACTCTACAGAATTCAGTTTTACGCACGTGTTTGGGCTGCTGACTGTGTGGTTAGTCACACTAAAAAAGGCGTGTGGCAGTGGACTAGTGCGTTGGTGGTCGGATCAGGATAGCACAATTTCAAACCCTACTGCAGTCAGCATGTCGTTGTGTCCATGGGCAAGACACTTCACCCCAAATTGCTCCTGTGGGGATTGCCCACAGTATTGAGTATGTAAGTCGCTTTGGATAAAAGCGTCTAAGAAGTAACATGTAATGTAATGTAAAAGCAGTCTGTTCGTGCATCACTATAGCCGCTTTCACACCAAGTACTTTGCCGTACTTAGTCCCGCCAAACTCTTTAGTCCCGGAACTGTCCTAGTAAATCGCGTTCACACCGGAATAAGTCCCTGAGGGAGGATTACGCAAATGAAGCCGCTGACGTCACTTCTTCTTCTTCTGCTTTGGGTTTACTGGCAGGCTGCAAACAACTTCATGGCGTATACTGCCACCCGACTCCGGGACTTCGGGTGGCAGTAAATCGCCACCCGGTGTCCCGGGTAAATTGCCAGAAGTGTTGACACCTCCTCATCTCCACCGCTCCCATGTTTTCTTTTGTGTTGCCATAAGTTAGTCTCTCTCCGTTGGTGCGCTGGGCTAATGCTAATGCTAATAATGCTAATGCGAGCAAATAAAATGGCGGTTTCACAAAACTTTTCGGAGTTTTACGGGGCGTGGTTTGCAATTCGCCAGAAATTGGAACCTTTTCCTCCCGAGGAAAGTACCACCTCTCTAGCAGGGACTGAAAAGGGGTGAAAAGGTTCGCATGAACTAGGTTCTAGTTCCAGATCTTTTTGGTGTGAAAGCAAAATCCCAAGAACTATCGGAACTCTTCCTGGGAAAAGTACTCTGTGTGAAAGTGCCTTATGATCCATGGTGAAATATATCTGGATAAATATAATATGGTATGTCTAGGATGAATCCTAAAGACTTGGTGATTCCTCTGACTCTTCCCAGCACCACCATTGGGTCAAAGTATTCAGTTATAAACTGTGGTTTCTTGAGAAGCCACAACTGCTGTTTGTCGTAAACTGTGAAGAGACAGAGAACATCAGAGGCTGATGGGAATGGCTTTGGTTTGGATTTGGTCTAAAACCAAGGTATTGGCAAATTGTGTTCTAAGACAAATTGCCCCTTTTTAGTGGTCAAATACCATTCTTTAGACTGTCAAACAACGCCGTCCCCTCATCCTGTATTCATGACACAGAGCTGCAAGAGCGTATGATTCAGAAAATAGCCTGGAGTTTTTTTTCCTTTCTTAGAGACCATCTGTTTTCTGAGCCAAAATCCTGACGTGATTTGATTTTCAGGTTTATCCTTTCCATGTTGGTGTTGCTCAACTCTACAGAAGTCTGTTTTACGCAAGTCTTTGGGCTGCTGACTGTGTGGTAGTCACACTAAAAGCAGTCTGTTGGTTCATCACTATGATCCAGGGAGAAATATATACGGATAAATATAATATGGTATGTCTAGGATGAATCCTAAAGACTTTAGCGATTCCTCTGACTCTTCCTAGCACCACCATTTGGTCAAAGCATTCAGTTATACAGTCCGTTTGCACACAAATTGCCCCTTTTTAGTGGTCAAATACCTTGTTTTAAGACTGTCAAACAAAAGCCGTTCCCATCATCCTGTATTCATGACACAGAGCTGCAAGAGCGTATGATTCAGCAAATAGCCTGGAGTTTTTTTTCCTTTCTTGGAGATCATCTGCTTTCAGAGCCAAAATCCTGACGTGACTTGATTTTCAGGTTTATCCTTTCCATGTTGTTGTTGCTCAAGTCTGTTTTACGCAAGTCTTTGGGCTGCTGACTGTGTGACACTAACAGCAGTCTGTTGGTTCATCACTTTGATCCAGACTTAAATATGTCTGGATAAATATCACATGGTATGTCTAGGATGAATCCTAAAGACTTTGGTGATCCTCTGACTCTTCCTAGCACCACCATTGGGTTAAAGTATTCCGTTATCCCATCCATTAACACACAATTTGCCAATACCTTGGTTTTAGACCAAATCCAAACCAAAGCCATTCCCATCAGCCTCTGATGTTCTCTGTCTCTTCACAGTTTACATCATACAGCAGCTGTGGCTTCTCAAGAAACCACCGTTTATTTCATCCTCTTGTTGTAATTTACAGAGTTGGAGCCACAATATCTCCCACTTGAAAAAAACCTATAAAACGCTTCCGATTACCAAAGTGTTTTCATGTTGCCTCCAGATGATCCTTTACAGTTGTTGTGCAACCCTGTGTTGTGAAATGCAGTTGATACAGTCCAATTATGATCCCTAAGAAAAACATGACTAAAGAAACTGCACAAAACAGTAATAGATTCCCGTAGCTAATTGTTTTGGGAGGAGGAATATAAAGAGCAGCAAAAACAACGATGGGGAAATCTCTCGGAAAATTATTTGGTCAGTAATTCCAACATAAAACGGAAACATCAACATCAGCTGAGTTTTCGTGATCTTCCCATTCGGCTGACAGTTTGAATGCAGCTTTAACAGCATGGCCAACATGTTAAACATCGGCATTTTAATGTCTTCATTGTGAGCATTTTAGCATGTTGACATTAGCATGTAGCCCGTAGCATCACTTTGTCAAAATACTCTTGATTCGTTGTTTTCAGTGGGATTTTTTTCCAATAACTGGCAGGTATTCATAGCCCATGATACGCACTTAACAGATTATTGAGCAGAGTGTGGTAGACAGTCAACTCTCCAGTTAATGATTTAAACATTGGAGAGGATCCAGAAAGAACAGAGGTTGCAACATCTGCTTATCAAACATGTGCATATGTTGTTGATTTTTGAACATCAACCTATTAGTTTGCGGGAAGACATTTAGCACAACTTTCAAATTGAGTGCAGGTGTGCAGGGATGTGCAACAGGATACCTAAATTAGCAAAATAACATTTCCTTTGTCTCTGAATGAGATCAGAAAGACTCATAAATCACATCTGCCCACAGGTCTCTGCACACGAACACCCTTTACACACACATTTGTGGCCTGAAAGGATCAGGCTTTCCCTTGTACAGTGTCTCTCAGTAGAGTTTCTCGTTGGCAGCAGATGCCAAATAGGGGGAGGGGGCCCCTGTTTTCCCAGTGGAACCTAAACACAGAGCCCTGTTTATGGCCCGGACACGAGGAACACATCGGCCTTTCTATATTTTGCATTTCCGAAGCCCTGGGTTCTGTGCGAACCAGGGGGAAAGCTGCCGGGATATCTTGGTCTAGACAGGGTTAAACCAACAGGACTCGTCCTTCCTTTGAATAGGCCTTAGGTGAATCTGCTCAGAGGAGGAATTTGAGCTAACAGCTGACACAGTGTTTGGTTAGAATAGCACATGGCTCGAGTCCATAGCTTTTGGAGACATTTCTTCCCTTTTTTATCCAACTTCTTCTATGCACAATATTTCATTCTCTGCTTCACCTGATATCCAAGGTGTGAAAAACTTAAAGGTCACCTATTATGCGAAATCCACTTGTCCATGTCTCTTCTACATCAACATGTGTCCCCTCTGTGTAAAGAGACTCTGAAAGTTTCAGGAACAAAGAATCTCTCACTTTTTGTCCTGATCCATTTCTATAAAAACCTGTCTGAAAATGAGCTGATCAGATTTTGGCCACTTTATGATGTCATTTGGCTTGTGTAACCATTAGCCAATCACCAACCAAGGTCACCCCCCCCACCTTATCACCTGAATTTCCTCCTAGAGCACCATTGTGTTCTTTGTAACCAAATATCTCTCAGAGGGGCGTGGGGAGGGGCTCCTTATTTTCATCTAAAGTAACAGACAGAGAATCAACACTTGTGAAACAGGGCTGAAACAGAGGGGATTATGGGATGCTGCAATGATCTGTTTGGTCTGTTTGGGGAGACAGGTTTTGTATATATCTGAGACCTATAATATATTGATGAAAAACAGTATAATAGGTGACCTTTCATTTAAAATGTGGATTATGATCGTCATCGCTTGCTGAGTAATGCAGGGCAGTGACGACACACAATGCTCTCTCTGAGCTCAGTCACTGTGCCATCTCAACTCCATTTAATCCAGGTATGAAAGAGGGCTTTGGGAGTGGTCATGTTTTTAAATGTGTTCCTAAATCACCATTTGTTTCCATAAGGAAGTTGTAATGTGTTTAGAAAACTGGACAATAAATCAGTGTACTGTAGCAGAATGATCCCATTACTTTAGTAGCTGAAGGACAAAACCTTCCTCTGTCCATTCGTGTAATAAGGCATCATTTGCGCTGTGAGTCATTAACAATAAGGCCTGGACACACCAGCATTTAAAGGTTGAAAAAGCACTTGCAATGAATTGAATCACAGGGAATAGAAGATTTGCTTGTAGAGGACTTACTTAATACTTGCATTGAGTTCAACTTTGGTGAAGTCTCAAGTATAAATTTGGTGAAGTCTCAAGTATAACTTTGGTGAAGTCTCAAGTATAACTTTGGTGAAGTCTCAAGTACTTTCTACTTTTTTAATGCTATTTTATTTATATTTGAGATGTTTACATCTTTAATTGTTTTTTTCTAGTCTTTAAATGTCTCTAATGTACAACTCCTTGTTTTGTTATGCTGCTGCGAAGCAAAAATGTCCCAAATTGGGATCAATAAAGTACATCTTATCTTATCTTATCTTGTGTTTATGCCGTTGACAAAAAGCAAGCCATCCTGACAGTATTGTTGTAAATCCTGGTCCGTTATTATATTGATTCTTTCAATATCATTCAGTTGAGGTTTGTTTAGCTTCCTGTGCAGTTTATCTTGAGGAGGGATTGTTTCATTTGGCGTGTGTCTTGTCTGTTGACTCATATATTCTTGCAAAACCAAATGATGTCCACACTGCGGATTGATTTCACAATGTCCTCATTGTTTTTTTTCTTGACTTTTTTCCATTATCTTCCTGGCTGATAGCAATGATTAAATATTTAGGGAGGATTTGCACTCGGACGAAAACGGTGACACAGAATGGGGATTTCCAAAGAAAGGTGCATACAGTATTAAAGATGACGATATTCATTTAAGTTTTAGCCTTACATTCATTCTTATGGATCGTTCATCATTGAATCTATACATCTATCCAGATCAATGGTCCGTTACACCGTTATTTTACTTTTACTTTGAAGGAGAGCCAGAGAGTTCAAAATACAGAAAACTATCATAATGTGTAAGTTGTGTGTCAGTTATTTAATCTCCTCTGTTAAAGTAAACACTACTCCTCAACCAATGGTTTGCAGACAGTTGTGAGACAGATGTAAATAGTAGGCCTACCAATAAAAGGTATTTTGAATACAATGTGTAAACTATAGTGTTTTGTGAGTGACCAAGAACTATTAGCTCGCTGTTAGCTAACTGACTGCTAGCAAGCATGCTAGCTTAGAGAGATTTATTTTCCCTTTTCAATAACTTTTTATTGAATAAAATAGTGGTTAAAAAGCAGGAAAGTAAGGAGAATCAGAAGAAGAAGCTTATTTGACTGACTAGTGTTACCTGACTGATTAATACAGTATATTAGCAGTTAGCTTGCAGGCTATAGCAGCACCAACTAGCCTTGTTGTTAAAGTTACTATGTCATTCTAACTTTTAGAATCAATGATTTGAAGCTTGTTTTTTGCTGTTTAAGTCTCATGATACAAACCAGCTGTCAACTGTGATGGTTGCCACAACTTTTAAATGGCACATAACTCAGAGACCTTTTACTTATAAGAACTGCTTTGTATTCTTATGAAATCATTTATTCCTCCATAGTTCGGCCATGTCTAAACGATCAGTACTGTACATGTCTCATAGGCTGTCTGCACCATGAGTGTGTCAGTGGGTTTACAGCTCATAAGCTGCTTGGCACACATGACTGGCCTGCTCACACAACAGTGTGGAAAAGGTAACACACACACACACACACACACACACACACACACACACACACACACACACACACACACACACACACACACACACACACACACACACACACACACACACACACACACACACACACACATGAATGGTCCCTCAGCTGAGTCTTTCTATAATGGTCAGTGCTTCTTTCTCTTGGCGTGATTGGGCTCTTGAATCAATGCCACTAATTAGAATAAAGTCCCATGTTCTTGGCACCTCAGTTGCGTACAGATGACAAATATTATTGCTGTCCAAGCTATTCTGGAGTGTAATGACTGAGAGGGTATATGGATTATTTAATAAGGCTCTCTGAAAGCAATAAAAACATCTTGAAGTGAATGGGATTTTTTCCTCTTTGTTTGAATGATGACAGTGCAGAATAGGATCTGTGAAATGAGAAGTTGAGACATATTTCTTTCTCTCAGCGTATTCCCTACTCTCAGCCTCTGGGTTGTTTGCAGATGTTTATTCCGTTGGCAGGGCTTGCTCAGGGACTTCGGTGTTTTTCTCTTTCTATGAATTTTGTCTCTAGCACAGGGTTTTATTGCAAAACCAAATACAAAAGTGGATATCATGACAGCCCTTTTTGCCTGTCTGTATAACAGTCAGAAGTCAATGTGTTTTTTAAACGGGGTTTTAGTTAGATGCCCGAAATAAGGTCTGTGGTTGACACAAGCTGACATAGCCGTGGGAACATGTTTCAAATGGTGGGTGCTGTGGGGATGACACAATATAAAGGGGGGGGGGGAAGGGAGGGAATCCTACTCTTAAAGGCCTCTACACAACGGCCCGACTTTGGGAGTCAGAGGCCGTCCGAAGCCGTCAGAGGCAGTCGGGCATTCGCGTCGCACTACTCAGGTTGGTGTGTCGTCTCTTTACGGCACATTTTTCAACCCTCCCGCCTCCTCCCGCCGCCGATTCAACATGTTGAATCAGCCGCGGGAGGCCAAAGAACGTCGGGACAAATCAATCACTCTGATTGGCTGTTCAGCTTAGCGAATCCATCAGAAGTGAAGCGGAAGTGAGGGACCAAAACAAATGATAAGAAGGCACACACAGACGGCTAATCTTCCTCATTTTCATCTCACCCGGACGCAAGAGTTTCTTTTTTATCATGACGGCATGGAATGAAGAAAGTGAAGACCAACTGATCAACTGCTTATATTACTAAGTCTGTTCTTCTTCTCTCGGTGTATAAAACGCAGTCTTTCTTCCGGTTGTTGCCTCTTTTGAATGAAGAATACACACTACCGCCGCCTGCTGGTAAGGAGAGTTATTGCCACTCGTCGGCTGAAGTATTTGCGGTGTGTTCGTAGGCGGGCGGCTTTATCCGACGAAGCCAACGAAGCCTGACGTAGCTGACGTAAAAGTCGGGACGCCTTCGGTACGCGTTCTTTGGTCTCAGGTTGGTGTGTAGAGACCTTAACACGTAAGAAAAAATACCTAAATTGTATATGCTGCAAATGTGGTTGTATGTTATTTTTTCTTTTCTTTTTCGTTTAAAAAAGATACTTAATGATTATGAGCAACAACAGCGGCTGGGTACTTCCTCCGAAGCCAAACTTTAATGATAAAATAGCGACTACAGTCACAGGATGATTGGATACACGAACTGTAACTCCCTCCCAAGCACGGGCTAACACAATGCCACAAAATAATAAACGCATCGACCACTGACATATTGCAAACTGACATATTGCAAAACTGACATATTGCAAAACTGACATATTGCAAACTGACATATTGCAAAACTGACATATTGCAAAACAACCACTGACACAGGAAAAACAACGGCATCAGATCTATCTTAATACTAAAAATATTAATAGTAGGCCTAGGCACTGTACATGGCGTTCGTGCATGACAAAAATGTCTTACCTTATGCTAATACTCCGAAGGTGTTCTTGCGCTCGGGATTCATACTGAGGAAACTTTTCATCATGTCCTGTATATCCATTTGTTCAACGATGTCTCCGTGCACATGCATGAGTGTAAGGTGTGTAAGTCTTTTCTGGGACATGCTGCTCCTCAGCCAGGTTTGAAGGAGTCTGAGTGTGGAGAAACTTCTCTCCGAAGAAGCAACTGATATAGGAAGGCACATGCAGAGTTTCATTAGCTTCTCTGCTTCTCCAAAAAGAGATCTTGTCTGAGGATGAAGTTCTGACAGACCTGATGCAACCTCTTGTACTGTCTTGTGAACAGTCTCTTTAAAGACACCTCCCAACATCTGGAGCTGCAGTTGCAGTCGGCCTAGGTCAAACCCCGTGGGTAATTTCAAAGCCTCTGCGTCCAGTACCGCAACCGGCTTTCCGTTTGCTGCGTCAATTGCGATCTTCTCCCTGAATGCCGCTACTCTCATCCCATCCTGGTCGAATCTCCTGCTGAGTTCAGAGTGAACCAGATCCACAGCCTCATAAAATTCAGTCCTCCATCTGACATCATACGTTGCCTGTTGCAGAGATTCAGCCTCTCTGGTTTGACGATACCGGGCAGGTGTTTTGCTTACCCTGTATTCATTTTCGTCAGGCATCTTTAGGCCGTTCCGGGTAGCACTCTCTTTCACTTCGTTGATCATACCGGCCACACCATCAACTCGCAGGGCACTAACGCGGTCCATCAAAAGGTTAACACACTAAATGGCACCGAGTGCACTTGCCTTTTTGCTCTGCAGGGTTTTCGTGACAGCCTCACAAGGGCCAAATAGCGCTTCACATGCGCGGAGGCTGAAATAGTTTTGCCTTTGAGGGCCTGTTTGTGAAGTCCGGCTACTTTGGCCCTGGTATCCCCTCTCACACTTCTGTCCTCCTTCAAACTCTCCAGTGTTGCCAGTAAGACACAGTATGACGCGCAACAGCGTTGAATTGCTTTGGTGCGCACACACCATCGCGTTGGGCATAAACCCAGAATGTTAACAATGACGTCTTCACAGCCAAATAGTGATTCAAACAATTGCTTGCGTTTCGCCGACTCTTTGATAATCACAGCAACACTCTGCACAAAATTGAGTCCTTCTGCAATCAGGTTTACCTCACGTGCGACTTCCTGGAGTACAAGATCCAGGGCGTGATTGCAACAGTGTACATACAGTGAGTGTGGGCTCGCTTCTTTCACCCGGGCCTGAACACCGGACAAACGGCCTGACATATTGGCGGCACCATCAAAGCAATACCCCTGTAGATGAGCAATAGGAATGTTCAGTCTCAGTAGAATGTCTTTCAAACAGGTAAAAAGTGTCTCTGCTGTAGTGTCTGGGCAGTTGTAAAATCCTAAAAAGTCACAGTGTGTCTCCAGGTCCTTGTCCACATACTGAAGGCAGCAGGAAAACTGCTCGTCAGTGCTGATATCGGTTGTACCATCAGCTGTTAGTCCGTACAATTCACAGCCAGACGCACGGGAAACTATTGTCCTTTGAACAGAATGCGCAAATTGGGAGATAATCTCATTTTGTATGGTGTTGCCTCATAACTAATTCTCTTTCGTTGGGTAAATTATACGTCCTTTCAAACATCAACTCGTAGAGAATGCCGTTGCGCATTGTGTCTCCTCTAAATGGCAATCCCTTTCTTCCAAGAAAGGAAATCGAACGGAACAAAATCTCCAGGACATTTCTTGCCGTCTGTTGTCTTTTAACTACACCATCTGAAAGAAGTGCAGTTATCGGAGTTTGCTGTAATCCAGAAAGTTTCCTGATTGCCTCTGTGTGTATAGGCGATTTCTCGTGCAAACTGAATTTAGCAGTTGCTTTTTGCCAGTTGGAAAATCCCCTCCCCACAAAAAACTTATCACCATGGTCTGACTCTGAAGATATTAGTTTTTTCTGCACAGCCTGGAGGCATGCAAAACAAAAAACGCTGTCAGTCTCTATACTGTAGGTAAGCCATCTCCACTTATCAAACCAGCCGGGTTGAAAAGAACGGGAAAAGTTTTCCTTTCCGAAATGCCTACCAGGGAAAACGTGGTTACGAGGCTGGCACGGATGCGTTAAAGTAGCAGCCTCACTTGGTTTGGAGCCGTTGGCATTAGCTCCCCCCTCTCCTCTTCGCACTTGGCTGCTAGCGCTAGTGCTAGCTTCATCCTCTTTTTGACAGCTGTCAACGACTTCAACAGTGTTAGGGACGTTCTCTCTTGGCAAAGAGTTTCCCGAGGTACTTAGGCTTGAGCTATTGCTTGGTATGCTGTCCGAGGTTGTGTTGCAATCAATTTTACATCTTTTTGAAGGATTCGAAAAGAAATCTAATATTCGCTTTTGTGCCGCCATTATAGTATGTCCTGTTACTGTACTTGTACTGTACTTAACTTGTCTGTATGTGCTTGACGTCATTTCCGACCAGACTCAAAATGTGTAAAATAAGATCTTCGTTTTTAAACCACATCCTATAATTTAAATATTGTCAGTATATGAACATAACCAACACAATTGAATGAAACTGTTTTTGTATTATTATAATATTTTATTATTATATTTTTATTATATTTTTTATTTAATCTTGTGGAAGTGCAGATTCCCTATCCTCCACCAGGGGGGTGCTGCAGCCCCCTCAGCCCCCCTACTTCCCACGGGCCTGCAAGCTGAAGAGATGTGCACGTTTTATTCTACGAGACAAAATATGTCATTTAATACCCAACTTGTGAGTTTTACGTGTCTTAAAAAATGTAATTTTATCAAACATAATCCCGCCTTCAGCTCAGTTGTAGTCTCATGAAGTCATGTGACCGTAGTGTAGTTTGGTTATAGCCTAATGTTAGCATTTAGCACATTTCATCTATACGCTTTAACAATAATTTGATTATGCTTGATAAAACATGGAAGTAACATCAATATCTGTTTGCTATGTAGCTTATTTTCTGTAGTTATCCAAGATGCAATGGAAAAGTCCTCTTGCCTCTCTGTCGAAGGAACTAGTGCGATGCTAATTTCTGCGGTTTGCCCTACGGAAATATGTCATTTTTAGCTCTTCTCAGAACACACACTGTGTTTGCCCAAATGAACCTGGGTAGTGATACTGTGTGAGCTGTGTAATCTGACGCTGAGGTGAAAGATCATCCAGCTCAACACACCCAGATCTAATCTCAGTCTTTTCGCCTCTCTCTGCTCCTCTTCATCACGCAGAGTCTGGCAAAAGTATTTTTCTGGCCTGCAAAATTGACCAGTGGCAACAACAAACCAATATGTTTGTCATTATTGTTCCCATGCACATATTTCTATCCTCTGTGGTATACAGTTTGTTTTCTGTTTTCTTCTACTATGTTCTAGTGTTGAAGAGCTACACACTACAATAGTGATCTTTGCTGGTGAATGACTTGGTCTGAGAGTGATTTAATGGGTGTTTTTACTGACTTGTACGTTGGGAAAAAAGTAGTAAAACCAGTCAACCAAAATGTGTCCCTTTTTAAGTTGATGATTGATAGGTTCATGTTTTTTACAAACATCTTTCAACCAAAAGGGGTTTGAGATATATATATATATATATATATATATGATAGACTTGTAGTAAATTAGTCTTGAATATTTCTGTGTCTTTATCTTTTGTCATCGCCATTGAGTCGTTTTTTGCGTTATGTGTATCTTCTTGTCTTCCATCTGCTCTTATTTTATACTTCTTTGTGGAGCTTATTGTTAAAATGAATGTCTCACAATGCCATGTTATGATCAATTTCTCTATGTTGCGTCTGACCATTGCTTTATCTTAAAGGTCACCTATTATGCAAATCCACTTCTTCATGTCTCTTATACATCAACATGTGTCCCCTCTGTGGAAAGAGACTCTGGAAGTTTCAGGAACAAAGATTCTCTCTCTTTTTGTCCTGATCCATTTATATAAAAACCTGTCTGAAAATGAGTTGATCAGATTTTGGCCACTTTATGATGTCATAACGATGTTTTGTCTTGTGTAACCATTAGCCAATCACCAACCAAGGTAACCCCCCCCCACCTTATCACCTGAATCTCCTCCTAGAGCACCTTTGTGTTCTTTTTAACCAAATCTCTCAGAGGGGCGTGGGGAGGGGCTCCTTATTTTCATCTAAAGTAACAGACAGAGAATCAGCACTTTAGAAACAGGGCTGAAACAGAGGGGATTATGGGATGCTGCAATGATCTGTTTGGTGTTTGGAGCCAAACACTTAAGGGAGAGGTTTTGTATATATCTGAGACCTATAATATATTGATGAAAAACAGTATAATAGGGACCTTTAAATATGTTTGCTATGAAAGATCCTTCAGTCAGGTTTCATGATGTGTTTTGTCTCCTCAGGCTCGGAGCCCCTCAGTGAAAGAAGCAGCGGTCACAAGTCGAGGAGGAGTCCTCTGCAGACGCTTTATGATGGAGACCAGGTGAGTCCTCTCTCACCACAGTCTGCAGCATCACTTTCATTAAGTCATACGGCCTTTACACACACTGGGCATGACTAATAAGCAACATGAGCAGCACTCGCCTGCCAAATACTCCTCATCAAAACTACTCCTATCAGTGAGTAGTGACACACATTTGGAACTGTTGCAACACTAAAGAGGCCCTATTATGCTTTTAGGGATTTTCCTTATTCTGTAGTTTGTAATATATATTTTAGTGAATGTAAACGGTCTGCCAAGGCTAAAATCCCTGTGTTCCCTGCAGAGGGAGTGTCTCTATTGTTGTATGTTCTGTATGGATTGGCAACCAAAACAGGTTTCTTCCCATAGATGCATTTCAAAAATCAGTTCTTTAAGTTTTTTCCAGATGATTAAAGGGCAAGTAGTTAGATTACACAACTTTTTATAGACAAAAGTATATTTTGGTAGAGACAGCTGAAGACTCGCACTTCGATTCATTATCAAATTAGTGTGTGTGTGAGAGAAAACCCTTTTAATTATACATAAATCAATGTTTACATAAATACATTAGTAGGTACAGTTTTTCCAAATCTAGTCATCATATAATAGCATTTGTGACACATTTGGTTTCTTCTTAGTATTTATAGTAATGTTTTACAACTACTGACACATCTCAACTCATCAGGAAGGTAAACAACAGTTTTTAAGGCACACCTTTTAAATCATTGAGACAAAAAGGCACACAATACAGCTTGTTCAAACAAAAAATCCATGGCTAGGATCCCAATGACCCTCCGACAGAAGTCAGGAGTTTATATGTAAGAAGAATACATGCAAGACTTTCCCCTTTCAGCAATGAATCAAATGAAATCCATCCAATACCCACCAGCCCATAACCAGCCCATACAAAGACATACACAGCCCATGTATACAATCTCTGTTAAACCTTGAGCACTATATCTCCTTTCTATGAGCTGATAAGTGGTTCATCTGGACAGTTGTGATATTTGGGATCTCTTTGAAGTTGCTTTATCCCACATACGAAAAAAAAGGTCAGCCATCTCTTTTGGATTACTGCAGTGACATTTAATGTGCAGGATTTACTGGTTTGTAAGACTATAAGCTCAGTTATATAAGAGGTGCATTTGATGAGAGCAGGATAAAAGCATTGTTTCATGTATATATTCCAGACAGTATGAGGCGATATGACAGCATTTGTGATTAATTAAATTGGCGCCTTTTTGGGAAAAGCTGTCTTATTAAAATCTGCTGTTCAAGGCACACACATCTATGTTGACATAGTATTGATTGTATGTGGTAAGGACGTTCTGATTTGATACTGTTCTATAGTATACAATGTTAGGGTGGAGAATAGTGTGCTGTAAGATTGCTGAATAGTAAACTGTTGGGTGTGTCTGGGAGAGAGGAAACACATTTTGTTGGAGAGGCAGAGGCATAAAATGTTCAAAGCAGTCTGGTTTTTATTGGTCTAAGTGCTCTTCTTTTACAGCACAAGGAGACCATTAACAGTTAGACAGGAAGGGAAAGTAATGAGTCATATACGTTCATTTACTACTGGACCTCTGTGTCAGTCTAGACTTAAACAGGACACATTCTGCTCATTTTCAGGTTCATATTTGCATTTACGGTACGTCCAGACGGCAGCGTCGCGTTGAAGCTTGCCGGTGGGCGTGTCTGGCGTGCGACCAACAACCAATCACATTAATCTCCCGCCCCGGACACACAAGCATGCGGTTTGATTAGCTAGAGCTTGTACTGGCAATGATTTGATTGGCTGACGCTTCCGTCGACACTTGAAAAGTTGAACTTTTCTCAACTTTCGAAGCGAGCAACGGAGGCAGAGCAACGCGACGGAACCACAATGCAGTTCGGCAAAGCGTGACGTCACCCCATTCAAAGTGAATGGGAAGCGTCTCTGTTGAAGCGCGCAACGCTGCCGTGTGGAAGGGCCGTTAGTGCCTCTATTGTGACATGCAGGACCATTTACATGCATTAAAACCTATATAACACTACAGGGAAGGGAAGACTAAAAAAAGAACAATAGAGCCCCTTTAACTACGCATCTTGCTATTTAAATATTGCACTTCTGATTACATTTGAATATTAGTGCAGCCCTAATTAGTAGCCCTAAATCTCCTCCATGTTATGAGACGTTGATGCCAGTGAATGTCATTTAACACTGAAATCAAAAAAATTAGGTGATAGTGTGAGGCTTGTTTGGAGCTCCTAATCAATCATAAAGCCTTCATTTCCTCTGCTGCCACACATTCCTCCACCCTGAATTTAACCTTAAGTTAAGATACTTTCTTAGAGAATTTAAAGAGGACATATTCTGCTCATTTTCAGGTTCATATCAGTATGTAGTGTCTCTACTGTGACATGTCTCCATGCTTTAATGTTCAAAAAGCTCTTTATTGTTCTCATACTCCCTGTGCTGCAGCACCTCTTTTCACCCTCTGTCTGAAACCAGAGCCCAGTCTGCTCTGATTGGTTAGCTGGCCGGCTCTGTTGTAATTGGTCAACCGCTTAGAGATGTCCCGCCCCTTAGCCTATCACGTACAGTGTTTTGGAGCGCTAGCCAATAGAAGCGCAATTGTTACATAGTGATGTCACTATGTTCCTGAAGTAAACTTTAGGCTTTGCAGACATTACTGTATCCAATAAAGTATTATTTATTTTTTTGACACAGTTTCAGTGTTGCACACAGCCACATGTGTTGGTCCAAAATGTGACAAACTGATGTATTGTTCTGCAAAGAGTCATCTGGTGTTGATCTGTCCTCTCTAAACATTATTCACCTTATTCTTTTCCAGTCAGCGGTGAAATGTAATCACTATAAACCCATAATTGATCACCATGACACAATCATTATATCACATTTTTGATGATTTTTCCAACAAATACAAGCATAAATATAATTAGACGTAATGGTCACGTGCAATGTGTTGGAGCGCTAGCCAATAGAAACGCCATTGTTACCTAGTGGTTTCGTTATGTTACAGAAGTAAACAAAGGAGTCCAATGGAGGCGTTTCAGGCAGAGAAACTCCCTTTTATCCGCATGTCTCACTGTGATAGTACAAAAGATTCTCTGCCTCCTTGGCTGCTGTGATACTTATTGTAAGTTGCTTTGGATAGCTGTTATGTAACAAATAAAACAAATAAAATTGAGATAAATCAACATGCCTTTTTTATTAGATCCTTTGCACAAAATGATTGTTTTGGTTGAGTGTAATACAGTTTATCTTTTTAAAATTAAAGGGGATTTTTCTCTCTTAAATGCCCCTGGGTTTGGCTCATTATAGTAGCTGTATCTGTGACTCTGTAGAGCTGAAAATCTCTCACAGATGGTTCCAGTTAAATCTTCCTATGAGGAGAAGGAGGGTGGAAATGCCAGAAAACAAACCAGCTCCAGCTCACATCATTTGTTTTTAATGGCTTGTGATATTTCTTTGGTGTCTTTCCACAAGCGCTTCCTCAACAGTAGTAAGACGCTGAGCTGTCAGGATGAGAGGGGAAGTAAAGTGCAGTAACGTGAGAGTGAGATGTGAACATACAGATTCTCTTCTCGCATGCATCTGGCCTTTTTCTATGGAAGAGGATCAGGGTCATGTGAACATTTATTTGAGAGTTTAATGAAAAATAGCAATTTTTATTTATTGTAATTTCTGAGATTAGAGTCAGACTTTTACATTTATATTTAGATTAAAGTCGGAATTATTTCTTCTCAGATTTATTTCTCTTAAATCTGACGCTTATCTCAGAAATAAAATCTCATGTGATCCTAATCCTCTAACGTAGAAAGAAAGGCCACCTACATGAGAAAAGTATGTACACATTTAAATCTTGTATTCACTTTTTTTCAGAACATAAATTACACGTGGCCCTAATCCTCTTCCGTATTATTTTATTTGAAAACATTTGGATTTGGTTGCCTTGTGAAATTCGGCTTAAACGTACGTGCAGCTTTTTGCAGCATTTGACACGTGTGTGTGTATCTGCTCAACACTCTTTAGAAGACTTCTCTCTGAAAGGCATGTTTGTCTTGTAGTGCATCCTGGTGGCTATTTTAATACCCTCAGAAAACCTCCTGAATCACACATATTGCTCACATGAAGGGATTTAAAGTGGCCGGATTAAAGAGAGTTGTAAACATACCGAGCGTCTGAGAGAAGCGTCAGTTTGGCTCTGCAGCCTTTGGCCGGTCTGGAGTTTCCTTGATGCTCTGAAGTCTGCCAGGAAACACAGAGCCACACATCGTGTCCGGCAGCGAGTCAAACCAGGGCCTCAGTGGTGAGCCGGGCTGAGCAAATGAGAGAAGTTAATAAGACGTTTGTGCCACGAGGAGGCCAAGCTGAACGGGCTGACTCATGAGTTTAATTAAAGCATATGATGGGAATGGACCATGATTCAGACCTCCAGAGGAGAGAGATCTGTGAGACACTTTCTCAGAGATTTTAAAGAGGACATTATGCTCATGTTCAGGTGTATATCAGTATGTAGTGTCTCTACTGGGACATGTCTCCATGCTTTAATGTTTCACCCTCTGTCTGAAACCAGAGCCCAGTTGCTAGATTAGACGTAGATTAGCAATAGCTTTTTTTCTAATTGCTTTAAAGCCAGCAGACTCCATTGTCAAAACAATATTTTTACTTTACATATGGGTTTGTGTTCTACCAGAAAGTTTGTTTGTGTATCAACCCTTAAATCACTGTAGTCACACAATACCCCAAACAAACAAACCTATAGAGGCAGTGGTAGAGCAGCACCTTCTGTGTTTTGGTGGTTATAATGACTGCTTTTATCAAAGGAGTCTGGACGTTTTAAAGATAATTGTTTTTAAATATATTATAGCCTACATTTAAACTGATAGGGATTTTTTAGGGCGGCTAAAAAACATGTTGCCCCTGTCCACAGCAGTACATGCTACTAAGGATAGCTTTAGGGTTTCCTGCAGATAAATAGTTCCTCCTGTTTAATTCTCCTTCTTCTCCTTCTCCCTGCAGGTGGAGTCGGGGGTGCAGGCGATCCATCAGGGTCGTCGGGAGGTTTTAGAAGAAGCCTGTCGCTCTTACACTCGTAAACGCAGGGTCCTGATCCCCGAGGACCTGAAGCACGTCATCGTGGACGACCAGCACGGCCTGCTGTACTGCTACGTGCCCAAAGTGGCCTGCACCAACTGGAAGCGTGTCCTCATGGTCCTCACGGGGGTCTCCGGCTCCCTCAGAGACCCTCTGTCAATCCCCGCCAACGAGGCCCACGTCTCCGGAAACCTCCGCACTCTTTCGGAGTATTCCACCTCGCAGATTAACCAACGTCTCCGCTCCTATCTCAAATTCGTGTTCGTACGAGAGCCATTTGAGCGACTGGTGTCCGCGTACCGGAACAAATTCACGCGGAGTTACAACACCGCCTTTCATAAACGATACGGCACAAAGATAGTGCGTCGGCATCGTTCAGACCCTCAACCGGAAGCCATGGAACGAGGCAACGACGTGTCCTTCGAGGAGTTTGTTTACTACCTCGTGGATCCGGCAACCCAACGAGAAGAGCCTTTCAACGAGCACTGGGAGAGGGTGCACTCGCTGTGTCACCCCTGCCTCATCCACTACGATGTGGTGGGTAAATACGAGACGCTGGAGCAGGACTCCCAATACGTCTTACAGCTGGCAGGTGTAGAAAACCAGGTCAGTTTCCCCTCCTCGTCCAAAAGCACCAGGACCACGGGAGACATGGCGGCGCAGTTCTTCAACAACATCAGCCCGTTCTACCAGAAGAAGCTGTACAATCTGTACCGAATGGACTTCCTGCTCTTCAACTACTCAATACCAGCTTACCTCAAGTTCAGATGAGGTAGAGAATGGACTCCTGCAAAGAGAAGTTGTTTTTGAAGAGGTTTCTCTCTCCGTGAAGGCCTTGTTACGCACACTGCGAACACTGTTGGAGATCCAAAGTAAATTCCTTTTTACAGACTGAAGAACTTCACCAAGACTTTCGTTCTCTTGTAAAGAAGGCAAATCATATTTTACTGTACACAGTGATCCATCGTTCACTGCCTAAAAGTGTGAAAAACCCATTTAATTTCATCTCAGTTTCATATCTGCTGTTTTCAGAAGTGTAATTTGCACGACACATGTTAATCTGCAGTCTCTTAATAAATACATTTCATTCAGACAGTGAATGTCTCCAAACATGCGTGCCTCCGAGCGCGGGCCTTATTTTAAACCCCAGCAGAAAAAATACATTTCTACTCGACTGTGACTTTGTTGTTGTTGTGTGTTGTAGAAAAAACATGTTCTGTAACAATAATTGTTTTTATTTATTGTGTTATTGCTGACTCCACGGGTCGGACAAACCAAAATAGATAAATAGTTTCTCTCACAATTTTCAAATAAATGCATTTCAGCAAAGAAAATGTTTGTTTATTGGTTCGAATTTAGCTGTTTGAAAAGGCAGCATCCTCTATACTCGACACACTACACAGATATCCTTCAGAGTACAGCATTCAGTTTTTATTTCAGCGACACATTATGCCTAGATTTCCCTCTTTACAAATGTAAAAGCAAAGTCCACAGTCACGCTTGATGTCACTGTGAAAATAGGACTATTACCATTTTTCAGGTCAGTAAAGACGAGCATTTCTCTAAAAGTGAATACTAAATCATTTGTTGACAAAAATATAACAGACTATATTCAGTGGAACTGTGCTGCACAACAAATACAAATACCAGTCAATAAAGGCTTATTACGGCTTAAAAGGCACAAACCTAGGCTACAAAAAATAAACATTCATCATGACGGTGGAGCATCTGATTTGTGTTTACGATACATTAACACACAGTTACATATAATTATTGCCTTAAAGGGATATTTCGGATATTTTGAGGCTGTATTGGGTGCTTATCTATAGTCAGTGTTGGCATGCTGCAGTTTGGAGAGGCAGACAGGAGGGAAACTGAACCCCGAAGAGCTCCAGGTGTGTGTCATCAGTGTGTGAAAGTGTGTGTGTGTTTATTGCTACTGTGGCACCTTGTCTGGTCGTCTCTGCCATCAGTGGGTGAAAGTGTGTGTGTGTGTGTGTGTGTGTTTATTGCTACTGTGGCACCTTGTCTGGTCGTCTCTGCCATCAGTGGGTGAAGTGTGTGTGTGTGTGTGTGTGTGTGTTTGTTTATTGCTACTGTGGCACCTTGTCTGGTCGTCTCTGCCATCAGTGGGTGAAAGTGTGTGTGTGTGTGTGTGTGTTTATTGCTACTGTGGCACCTTGTCTGGTCGTCTCTGCCATCAGTGGGTGAAAGTGTGTGTGTGTGTGTGTGTGTGTGTGTTTGCTACTGTGGCACCTTGTCTGGTCGTCTCTGCCATCAGTGTGTGTGTGTATTGCTACTGTGGCAGTGTGGTGTGTGTGTGTGTGTGTGTGTGTGTGTGTGTGTGTGTGTGTGTGTGTGTGTGTGTGTGTGTGTGTGTGTGTGTGTGTGTGTGTGTGTGTGTGTGTGTGTGTGTGTGTGTGTGTGTGTGTGTGTGTGTGTGTGTGTGTGTGTGTGTGTGTGTGTGTGTTTATTGCTACTGTGGCACCTTGTCTGGTCGTCTCTGCCATCAGTGGGTGAAAGTGTGCTTTGTAAAGCGCTTTGAGTGGTGGTTACAAAATGCTACAGTATAAAGACGAGTACATTAAACTTTACAGGAGGACATATTCTAGGGAGCATAACAAAAACCTAATTCAGCTACCTAAAATGATCAATATCACTTCAAAAGGGCCCTATTAAAAGCACATGGTTAGGTTCATATGTGTATGTAGTGTCTCATGGCTCCATGCTTTAATGTTTAAAAAGCTCTTTATTTTTCTCATACTGCCTCTTTTCACCTCCTGTCTAAGGGTCTTTTTAAGAAAACCAGTTCAGTTCCCTGTCAGTAAAGAGGTGAAGATATTCAAAATAAATCATACATTTAAAATAATATAGTTTTTTAGGTGGCAATGATGCATTTATGTGCCGTAACTCCTGTCTGCTTCTCCATATTTGACGTTGCTGACCACCTCTACTGTCCGTTAGACACTGACTATGGATTAGTACCTCTTACAACCTCACTACAAAACACCTGAACCATAAGGACTGACAATAGGTTTACAGATGTGTCGACAGGTAACAGCTGTTCTACAGTAATCCAACTCGTATCAGGGGTTGTTTCTACTGAGCAAAGCTGGAGGGTATCGGTTGGTTCAGAGTACAACTACTGCACTGTGATTTAGCAAATATAGAAATCAAAAGTCCACACTTTCATCACCATATTCTGTCTTGTTTTCAGCCACTTTTCCACTACACAGTTACACTGGTGCCTCAATCCAGAGCACAAAGGCATATTCTGAGCAAAATAATCTCAGTCTACCCGTGCAAAATGTTATAAATAAATAAAATCCTATCCTTTTTGGGAAAGAAAATCTAATTTGGATGCCCAGTTTTGAGAAACAAATATAACAGCATACTTACTTCCCTTGTTTTTTAATCAGCACCTTCCTTCTCAAACCTAATTTGGACTTTATTGCCAGTGTGTTTCTTTCAGCCACTTGCATATAGAGAACAATGCCCTCAGGGTGTCTGTGTTCTCTAACGATAATTGTTTTTATTTATTGTGTTATTCTTGACTCCACGGGTCGGACAAACCAAAATAGATATCGTTTCTCTCACAATTTTCAAATAAATGCATTTCAGCAAAGAAAATGTTGGTTTATTGGTTTGAATAATGCTGTGTAAGTTATAAAGGCAGCATCCTCTATACTCGACACACTACACAGATATGCAAAATGCTATAAATAAATCAAATCCTATCCTTTTTTAGGAAAGAAAAATCTAATTTGGATGCCCAGTTTTCAGGCAAAAATATAACAGCATACTCACTTCCTTGTTTTTTAATCAGCACCTTCCTTCTCAAACCTAATTTGGACTTTGTTGCAAGTGTGTTTCTTTCAGCCTCTTGCATTTAGAGAACAATGCCCTCAGGATGTCTGTTTCAAACTCGAGTCCCAGAAGAATTGAACATCTGGATGAGTCTGAAGCTCAGAGCCAGGAAGCCCGTCCCAGCAGGTCTCCCAGAGCCGTGAGGTACGGGATGGAGAAGTTATCCGGATCCAGACCTCTTCTCCAGAGCCAGCGCACCATCAGGCCGGCCACGTTCAGCAGAATCACCACCTGGAAGATATGAATGGTTACATTACATACATGTTACTTGTTAGACGCTTTTATCCAAAGCGACTTACATACTCAATACTGTGGACAATCCCCACAGGAGCAATTTGGGTGAAGTGTCTTGCCCAGGGACACAACGACATGCTGACTGCAGTGGGGTTTGAACCTGTGCTCCCCTGATCCGAACACCAACGCACTAACCACTGCGCCATAGCCTCCCTTACCTTTATCCCCCGAGCCTACAGGTGGAAGCTGGGGTGGAGCTGGGCTAGCAGCAGCAACATGAAACACAGCAGTAGGAACATGAACGTAGCAATAGCAAGTGAACACAGCAGTGGCAGCAGCAGCATAGCGAGGCAGAGGCAGGAAAACGGGGGTACAACGGAGCTGATCCAGATTTGCGTCCGATATGATGTAATATCGGAAATGTGGACCCACGGCACTATCAGAAAGTTGCTATCAGAAACAATGCCTGACTGTTTTGGACGTAATATGGTCGTGTTTACATTAGCATCGCTAACACTCAGAGCTAACCTGTACTGGAGAGCATGTGTGTGAAGAAGCAGGAAATAAAAAGGAACTCACCTTGTGGTATAACCGGCAAGAGAGAAAGCCTTTGAGCTCCATACTGTTTCAGAAATAACCCTTGATAATCCATGATATGGCGTTTCATCACGGCAGTATTTAGTTTAGACAGTAGCTGCCGGGTCCCGCATGAGCTCAGCCCCCTCCTTTTTTATTTTTAAAGCTTTATACCCCAAATCAGCACTTTTGAAACAGGAAGTGAAATGGAGGGATATGAGGCATGGCTAGAGTGGGTGATCTGTTTGGTATTTTGAGCAAAACACTTCATAGACATGTTTTTTATATATTTTTATATATCTGAGACCTATGCTATTGCCTAAAAATAGCATGGGTAGGTGCACTTTAAGGTACATTTAAATTTGCCATATTTTGTTTACACATTAAGCGTGTGTCAAATCCAAAAGCAGTTTGTTTTTAAATTATAAGGAAAGGAAAAAACATAAATTGCTGCGGAAAAAAGAGACACACTAAATAAATATTATACTAATACATTAAAAACCAAATTAAAACCCAGATAATTATCAAATAATAATAATTTTAAGAGTAGATAAAGAATCTCTTCATATATCTTTAAAAAAATACATTCAGATTTAGAGTTAGATTACATCTGATTGTAAAACGGTAATATATAAAGGGTGCTTATTTCTTCATTATGTCTATTAGGAGTATCCTCTCTCTGTTTCTCTCTGACCTGAAGCAGCGCTGCACACAGGTAGCAGATGATGAAGGTGGTCGTCATGGCGATGTGGCCCCCCTGCAGCAGGTGGATGGTGAAGAGGAAGAGCAGGTGACCCGGGACCACGAAGAGAACCAGGACTCTTGCCGATTTGGAGTTCACATCTAGATAAAACATAGAAAGAGAAGAAACAAGATGTGAGCTAGCTAGTGTGTCCAGTTTCTGTTTCATGAAATATGTTCTTGTGTTTCTTAGAACAGTTTTTGCCTTGTGCTTGTATCTGTTTAAGGAAATGATGGGTAGCTGAATTGTGATGTGTTAATTTTCACAACTGAATAAACTATGGTCAGGTGATTGCTTCCTATAAGTCAGTTTCATTGTTCTAAGTTTTAAACTTTAATAACTTCAAAAACACACTTATTTCTTTTACAGAGAACTATTTACTTGTTTTGATGGCACCTTAGAAGGAGTCGCTTTAATCTTCTCGTTGTACTTGTATAATGTCAATAAATGCTTCTAATCTAATCTATATAAGGTCTGTGTGTAGCTAGCAGCTGCTTAGCTTAGCTTAGCAAGACTGGTAACAGCTAGCCTGCCTCTGGGAAATGAACAAAATCTGCCTTCTGTATTACAGGCTATTTCTTTCGTTCACATGTTCTATTTGTTTTTAAATTAGCATTTGTTCATGTTCATGTGTGTGAAATACTGTATCTGGCTCTTAAGATGCTAAATAGCCTTGTTATTATGCCCCAGCTAGCATGCTAACGTTATCTGTCTGACATCTTGTGCCGGGCAAGTAGCATACAATTGGGTTTTTGGAGCTAGTTTGCTTAAAAATGCTGGAAATAATTTACATGAAACACACTTAAAATGTCCAGGAGAGCTACAGACAGTCTAAGTCAAGTCAAAGTCAACATTATTGTAAATCTTCTGGGCGTGAGAAACAGACAGGGAGATCGAGATGCTGTTTCTCACAATACCGAGGATTCAAAGTTCAAAAATACCTACATTATCACATATATATAAAAACGTGTTGTAACTTGCTTTTAATGAAAACGAGCTAATAGAAAGGTTTGTGTCTTTCACATGTTGTGATTTGATTGATGTGACTTTAATAATACTCTTACATGTTTGACTCGCTTATTCCTTTTGTACAGAGGTGGGAAGTAGTGGAGTACAAATACTTCGTTTCTGTACTTAAGTACATGTTTCTGGTATCAGTACTTTACTCCACTACTTATTTTTCTGACGACTTTTTACTTTGACTTCTTACATTTTGAACACAAATACCTGAACTTTCTACTTCTTACATTTTCCAAACAGGCTGGTTCCTTTAGTTTGAATGTGTGTTTGGTGGCGTGATCATTATTATTTAGAGTCATTGCGTGCCTATTGATTTGAACATGATCCGTGTATCCATCATTTCCTGGTCTTCTCTAAAGAAGAGGGACCAATGAAAACGTTGTCATGTTGCCGTTGTTCAGCATGGAAACATTCATTAGCTAACAATGACATTATTGTTCTATTAATATAAAGGGAGGTCAGGTACTCTTTAAAACAGCTGCTAGTTATGGGTACTTTTTACTTAAAGGTGGGGTATGTAATTTATTTCAGAAACACTTGTTGTTATATTCCATGGAATGCTCTTAACATCCCGATAGCAATGAATACATTAAATGCTTTGACAATAAATACGTAAAAAAAATTCATCTGTGGAAGCTGTAGCGCAGTAAAAAGCACGACCAATCATCTGAGCCGGCCCGGCTACAATAACTGGATGGCCTACCTGCCTGTCAGCCCTCCATCTGTGCACAAACTTATCTCGTGCCCTCATTGGTCATGTGCGCGTTCGTGTGTGTTGGAGGAGGGGCTCTGTAAGGAAGTCTGAAGGAAGGGCAGATTTTTTCCGTTGTGTATTTTCAAATTCTAGCGCACTCGAGCTGGTTTCTCCAAAATTACCTACCCCACCTTTAAGTACATTTCGAAACCCATACTTCTTTACTTTTACTTGAGTAAAGAAGTTTAGTCAGTACTTCTACTTTTACCAGAGTATTTTTAAACACGAGTATCTGTACTTCTACTTGAGTAAAGGATGTGTGTACTTTTGCCCTCTCTGCTTTTGTATTCATAACTCCTGATGAAGGACACCTGTATTTATTCTGTATATACTGTATATATCTGACCTGAGGAGCAGAGGGTAGCAAAGGGTCCGGGACAGTTTCCACTCATCGTAACGGGAACAGATCCAGGAACAGTCCAGCAGTGAAGGTAAGTGGACATCCTGCTGGCTTGAATGGCAACAAGATTTCCCCCTACGCCTGTTTTAATGGACAAATGTGGCACCGATCAATAACCAAACACACATTTAATAACACTATGAACACAACAATACAACATTCTAGTTCATTTCAAGATTGGATTGGCAGTGTGAGACGCTTTTTTATCCAGGATAGAAATATAATACTTTTTATTTAAAGGTCTCCTATTATGCTATTTTTAAGCATATATTATGGGTCAGATATGATAATAATATATAAAAACATGTCTATGATGTTTTTTGCTCAAAATACCAAACAGATCATGCATTTTAGACATCCCTCATATCCCTCTATTTCAGCTGTTAGAGAACTGCTGATTTTGGGTCCTTAGCTTGAGAAAAAAAATGAGGGGGGGAGCTAATGCCTGATCAGAATTCTACGAGATACAGCTAAATGCTGCCGTGATTAAACACCATCATGTTCAAAACCACATCAAGGATTATTTCTGCAACAGTCTGGAGCTCAAATGCTTTTTCTCTCTCAGGTTTACCACAAGGTGAGTTCCTTTCTTTATTTCCTGCTTTTTTACACATGCTCTCTCCAGTACAGGTTAGCTCTGAGTGTTAGCGTGCTTGCTAATGTCAACAAAGACCATATTTCGTCCAAAACACGCCGCGCATTGTTTCTGATAGCAACGTTTCTGATAGGGCCGCGGGTCCACATTTCAGATATTACATCATATCGGACGCACATCTGGATCAGCTCCGTTGTTCACCCGTTTTTAGAGATGTGGGTAGCCGCACATCACAAGGCATTTAAAAAGATAAAACATACGTCACTTACAACAACATAGACACAGATTAAAAAGAACAGACATAAAAAAATCAGATATCGGCAGACATGACAAGGGGCCTAGACCCTCATTTGCGAGAGGGGGGGGGGGGGGGGGGGGGGGGGGGGGCAGACCAGCTGGGTAAACAGTGCGTCCTAGCCATCATTGATTCAGGAGTTTGATGGCTTGTGGGACGAAAGACAGCCTGGATCTGTTCTTTTTAAACAGAGGGCCACGATATCTCCGCCCGGATGGCAACAGTTCAAAATAAGAGGGTGCCTCAGGTCACTCACAATATTGTGTGCCATTTTTAAAACTCTGTCCTTGTATAAGCTTTCTAGACTAGAAAATGTGATTCCTGACACTTTACTGGACAATGTTACGGCCCTCCTGACTGACTTTGTCTGTGCCTCAGTGGCGTTGCCGAACCAGCATATGATGCCGAAGGAGAGCACACTTTCAATAAAAGCATGATAAAACATCTTAACCATTCTGTTGCCGACATTACGTAAAAAGAACATTCTTTGTTGAGACTTAGCATTTACTTTCTCAGACCATACATCCCATCTGAGCTTGTGGTCAAGCACGACACCAAGATACTTGGTACGGAGGAAAAGAGAGAGGGTTTTAATTATCTGACGCTGCGTGAGTTCCCTGACACACCGGGGCGGGGACACATATTTATGTATAAAAGACATCAAAAAGTGCATTTTGCATGATAGGAGACCTTTAAGTAAACTAAGAATACAACAATAAAAAATTCTAGTTCATTTCAAGATTGGATTGGCAGTGTGGACAGAGGAGACGCTTTGGTGTCCAAGATAGAAATATACTTTTGATTTAATAAAAAAAAGTGCTTTCAGAGGAGGGTTTTAATATTTGCCATATGAAAGGCTGAGTAGTCACTGTAGGACATTTGATTTAACACTCTTGCAGAAATGATTCACTTTTTAAATATTGATTTTTAAATCTGAATGCTTGGGAAAGGCAGTGTGGATGTTGTGTCATATTCTTTGAATCACTGCTCTCCCCTCAGGCTGATTTCATTAAAGCAGCAGAACAAAATGTCTTGGTTTGCAAGCACATGGATCATTTTCGCTTAACATCGGGAGTGTTTCTGGAGTTATTTACTCAAGTATTGTAGGCCTTTTAAAGTAGACATTTGAAGTACTTTTCTTTAGTATTTTATTTCGTTTTAAGTTATCTAGTATTCATATTTAAAGACAAAGATTGTACACTTTTACACCACATCATTAAGAGAGAAATATAGTGCTTTGTACTACATTTTGCTGCTTGCTGTAGCCACTTTGCTTGTTAACTTTGACATAAATCACAATATGATACGCTCACATAATGCCATACTATACTAACACACTGTACATTTTACATTTACATTTAATGTAATATTCCATTCCCTACACTCTTAATGTAAATAATATCCTGCTTTATATTGTGTCTAAGTCAATAGTGTTTTATTGTCAAAGTTTACAGATTTCTTTTTATCTTCAAGGTCTTCCACCATTTTCTACTTTTGAATGCTGCTTAAAGGGGACCTATCATGCAAAATGCACTTTGTGATGTCTTTTATACATCAATATGTGTCCCCGGTGTGTCAGGGAACTCACGCAGCGTCAGAAAACAAAACCCTCTCTCTTTTCCTCCGTACCCAAATCTCTAAAAACGGGGCTACAACGGAGCTGATCCAGATTTGCGTCCGATATGACGTAATATCTGAAATGTGGACCCACAGCACTATCAGAAACGTTGCTATCAGAAACAATGCCCGACTGTTTTGGACGTAATATGGTCGGTGTTTACATTAGCATCGCTAACACTCAGAGCTAACCTGTACTGGAGAGCATGTGTGTGAAGAAGCAGGAAATAAAAAGGAACTCACCTTGTGGTATAACTGGCAAGAGAGAAAGCCTTTGAGCTCCATACTGTTTCAGAAATAATCCTTGATAATCCATGATATGGCGTTTCATCACGGCAGTATTTAGTTTAGACAGTAGCTGCCGGGTCCCGCATGAGCTCAGCCCCCTCCTTTTCTTTTATTTATCAATTTGTTTTTTTAGCTTTATACCCCAAATCAGCACTTTTGAAACAGGAAGTGAAATAGAGGGATATGAGGCATGGCTAGAATGGGTGATCTGTTTGGTATTTGGAGAGCAAAACACTTCATAGACATGTTTTTTATATATTTTTATATATCTGAGACCCATGCTATTGTCTAAAAATAGCATGATAGGTGACCTTTAAATTCTATTTTGAGATGTTTAAATTCTAGTATTGTTTATTTCTACTCTTTAATGTTTACTTATTTGCAATGCCTTGTTTTGTTTTGTTGTTTTTTATGCTGCTGCAACGCAAACATTTCCCAATTTGGGATCAATAAAGTACCTCTTATCTTATCTTAAATGCAACAGGTATTCGTTAGTGATGAAAAGGGCAACTAAAACATACTATAATATTAAAACACTACAAAAAAGGCTTTCTACATAATGAGTACTTAACATTTTGATGATTTAAGTACAATTTGTTGAAGTAAAATGTTTAATTCAGGACTTTTACTCGCACTATTACCATTAATTGTTTCTAGAACTGCCTCCTGCAAGCTCACTTACTTTTAATGTGCTTGTACTTATTTTTTACAGTGGTTGTTCTCTATTTGATTTAATTACACATGCGTTTGCCTCTCTTGTTATTGTTTAACCCTTTTATCTGCACTATCCCTCTGCTGTTGTAATATTGTAAATGTACCCGATGTGGGACGAATAAAGCATTCATTATTCGGATTTAGATTTGAGTCTTTTGTATTTAAGGAAAGGATTTGAATACCTCTTCCAGCTCTGGTTTCCGGTCCCAAAGGAGAGGAGAGAGCTCTGTATTGTAATGCAAATTCACTTCCTGTACGGGGGGGCGTCAAAAAATGCAGGAGTCTTTGGTAGCACTGAGGCTGGCAGAGATGCTACGCTAACGGGAGCTAACGCATAGTTGGCATTCTGATCAGGCCTGTGGTTCATGTAAAGCCCTCCATTGTAATTCCTCTCTGCTTAGTATGCTGCTTTGTGGTTCATCTGTTCCTGCACGCCTCTCTGAGGGTCCTTTAATACCTCATGATTTAATAATAGCCCCAAATTTGGAGGCCCTTTTAAATAATTATAATGGGATTAGCTGCTGGGCGTCCGCATGCTCCAGCAGTTTCCACACTACATCAGTTAACATTATTGATGATAACGAAGCTAATTATGAATGTCTTCAAAGATAAGTTCTGTTGAAACACCAAAACCCCAAATCCCAGCGCTGTGGGATCGAGCAGCAAAACATGTCACTTTGCTTTAAACGTGTGGAAGAATTACTTAAATTGTTTCCGCTTCAGTTAAGAGATTATATCTTAAACAATATTTACTTTAGACCCTAATTAATCAAAGTTATCGTCCTAATTTCATCACCCCTGAGGCCTCTTAAATTAGGATCCTATAACTGAACACTTAATGCAATCCTGCTTAAATGCAATGTAGTTTTTAATCAGTGGTGGAAAAGTATTAATATACTAAGCTGAGTGAAAGCAATGTGAAGTACAAATAAAAGTCCGCCATTTAAAATAGGATCCAAGTAAATGTGTCATGTTAAAGTTTCAAAGGAAAGACTGCCAAGATGGAGAAAAAAATTTAGTCAATCACTAACTTAACAATATATATAGCAATAGTGCAGTTTTAGGCAGATACTGGGACATGTGTTAGTGTTTATATATCAGAAACTACTGTGACAATGTTTTGACATACTATACTCAGGGTTCCTGCAGTTTTCACCAACTCAAATTTAAGACTTTTTAAGACTTTTTAAGACCACTTTGAATAGAATTTAAGACCTATTTCACGGCAAGAAAGTATGAAGGAAAATTGCTATGAAAGAACAAATACGTCCCATAATTACTTACAAAGTAAATGTATTCATGTTCAACATAAGAACGATGACTGAACATGAACACTGAACTGTGTTAGCGTGTTAGACAACAAGTGTGTATGTGTGTGTGTGTGTGTCTGTGTGTGTGTGTGTGTGTGTGTGTGTGTGTGTGTGTGTGTTATTGTGTAGAGCTATTCAGAGCTCTGCTGCCTTGGCTACAATCTTTCATCGTTGCTGTTGTATGATTGGTGTTTAACTACGGTATTTAGCGTCCACAGCACCTCCGCAAAAAAACGCTATTTTTGTTTGCAAAAGGTGCAGCGGGCTTCAAACACGTTCCCCTCCTCTGGTTTCAACCAAGCACTAAATTCGATGTTTTCCAACCAAATACGGGTGAACTTACACTTCCCCATATTTATTTGTAAGTAGATTCGAAGATACCTGAGTTTCTGACTGCTGCTAGATGAAGCTTGGTTGCTAGGTTACTAGCTGGGTGTTCTCTGATAAGGGGCCGGGGGAAACAAAGTTAGTGATTACTGGTTCCATGTTGATTTATTTCAATACAAATTGTTTGCAGCCCGGACATTTCCCCCAAAACACATTCAGACGTGATCGCAACACAGAAGTACCTTTGAAATCCGATCATTTTTAAGACCTTCTAAATCATATTTAAGACCTTTGTTATTTTTTTTTATCATATTTAAGACCTTTTTAAGGCCTTAAATTCTGATTATCAAATGTAAGACTTTTTAAGACCCCGCGGGAACCCTGTACTATTACCTTAAAAAAATAATCACGTTGTAAACTGTACTATGACTTTTTCAGGATATTTCAACATATTATAATTTGAATTTAGTCAACTTACTATACTATGACTTTTTAACATGCTATAATATGCCTTTTTCTTAACATGCTATAATATGACTTTTTTTTTACATTCTTTACTATTACTCTTTTCTTGATTATTTAAAAAGAAATACTAAACCAATATTTTTTTTAATTGTTTTTTTGACATTGTATACTATGACTTCTTAATTTTTTTAACGTACTATACTAGGAACTTTCTCATGATATATTTGATATATAACATTATTCTGACTCTTTTGTCATACTTAACTTTTTTCATATTTTTGACCATTTATGAAGTATTTCTATTATACTTATTACGCTTATACATAGAGGGGTTAATGTTAAATGTTTAGTGGAGGTCATCCTATACTCACCGTTGATGACGGGAGTGAACACGGCCATCCCTTCAAAGTTTGGATTGCTCACCGTCTTATCCAGAATCAGACCACCAATACTGGAAGAAGACAACATACTGTACATCTGGATCTAAAATAGCAACATTCCCAAACGTGATTCAACAATTAAAATGAAAGAGGCCACAATAATCATGTGGTATATAAATATAAAGATATTGTGTCAGCTCTAGTTGAGGAAGTAGCAAGGTACACACATCCTTTACTCAAGTAGAAATACAGATACTCGTGTTTAAAAATACTATGGTAAAAGTAGAAGTACTGACTAAACTTCTTTACTCAAGTCAAAGTAAAGGCTTTGAAATGTACTTAAGTAAAAAGTACCCATAACTACCAGCTGTTTTAAAGAGTACCTGACCTCCCTTTATATTAATAGAACAATAATGTCATTGTTAGCTAATGAATGTTTCCATGCTGAAAAACGGCAACATGACAACGTTTTCATTGGTCCCTCTTCTTTAGAGAAGACCAGGAAATGATGGATACACGGATCGTGTTCAAATCTATAGGCACGCAATGACTCTAAATAATAATGATCACGCCACCAAACACAGATTAAAACTTAAGGAACCAGCCTGTTTGGAAAATGTAAGAAGTAGAAAGTACAGGTATTTGTGTTCAAAATGTAAGAATTAAAGTAAAAAGTCGTCAGAAAAATAAGTAGTGGAGTAAAGTACTGATACCAGAAAAATGTACTTAAGTACAGTAACGAAGTATTTGTACTCCACTACTTCCCAGCTCTGAGTAGCACAGGTGGGCTCACCTGCTGATGGACATGGCCATGATGACTGGCTGCCAGCCGGACTTCAGGACTTCCCTGATTGGTGGAGAGCGACGGGCGATAATGACCCAGAGCGGGATGAGAAGCAGGAAGAAGAGACACACTGCAGGAGGCAGGAACCACACGTCTGCAGAGAAACACAGCAGAGGACATGTGTAAGTATCTCTAAATATACTCGCTAGATGAGAAATGTCAGTTTTTTTAAGAGTGGAACAAGACATGAGAGATCGTGACCATGACAGAAATGATGGAAGTCTTAACTGATGCTGACTGTTGCAGACGTTTGATTGAATCTAAGTTTGAATATGCTGCCCTCCTCTGGCTCAAATACTCTCTAATCACCACTTTACTGTTTCTGAATTCCTTTTTCTAGCTTTTCTCTCTCTGCTTTCTTTTTCTGCTTATTTCAGATTCATATTAGTATGTAGTGTCTCTACTTTAAAGAGTCCTCTCCTGCTGATGTTCAGGTGCATATCAGTATGTAGTGTCTCTACTTTAAAGAGTCCTCTCCTGCTGATGTTCAGGTGTATATCAGTATGTAGTGTCTCTACTTTAAAGAGTCCTCTCCTGCTGATGTTCAGGTGCATATCAGCATGTAGTGTCTCTACTTTAAAGAGTCCTCTCCTGCTGATGTTCAGGTGTATATCAGTATGTAGTGTCTCTACTTTAAAGAGTCCTCTCCTGCTGATGTTCAGGTGTATATCAGTATGTAGTGTCTCTACTTTAAAGAGTCCTCTCCTGCTGATGTTCAGGTTTATATCAGTATGTAGTGTCTCTACTTTAAAGAGTCCTCTCCTGCTGATGTTCAGGTGTATATCAGTATGTAGTGTCTCTACTTTAAAGAGTCCTCTCCTGCTGATGTTCAGGTGTATATCAGTATGTAGTGTCTCTCCTGTGACATGTCTCCATGCTTTAATGTTCAAAAAGCTCTTTATTTTTCTCATCCTGCCTGTGCTGCAGCCCCTCTTTTCACCCTCTGTCTGAAACCAGAGCCCATCACGTATGTATGCAACTGTAAAATAGTGACGTCAATATGTTCTGGAAGTAAAGGAGTCCAATGAAAGTGTTTCAGGCAACTATAAAGCATGTTGTCTGATGTCAGGTCTTACAAGAGCTTCAGGATATTCTCTGTAACGTGTGACCTCTGACCTCTGTAGCAGAAGAATAGGCTGCTGACCCCAGAGAGCAGAGACAGAGTGATCAAGTCTCCCAGCGACGCAGCGATGGGCGTGGCCACGTTATCCGGGTTGATGCCCATCTTCCTGGATCCGAGAATCACCGCCACCATCACCAAACCTGACGAAGCACAACAATAATTACACAATAATATGATATACAAACAACATTAACATACATTTCAAATTGTTACATATTAATGATATATATACAGTAATATGATTACACTTGTGTGGGTGTGTCTGCGAGTGAGTGTGTGTGTCTGTGAGTGAGTGTGTGTGTGTGTGTCTGTGGGTGCGTGATTGTGTGGGTATGTCTGTGAGTGTGTGTGTGTGTGTGTGTGTGTGTGTGTGCGTATGTGTGTGGGTGCCTGATTGTGTGGGTATGTCTGTGTGTGTGTGTGTGTGTGTGGTGTGTGTGTGTGTGTGTGTGTGTGTGTGTGTCATTCACTGTCCCTCAGGTTGTGGCACGTGTATACATATTGGGCAGCAAGATGTGCCTTGTCTCCTTCTCCCAGGAGTGTGTTTTAATCTTGAGAGGTCAGTAACCTCTGGGATTACAGAGTTCAACTTGTTAAAGTAAATGTTCCTTATTTCATTGAATGTTTCACACTTTAGGAGGAAGTGCATCTCTGTCTCAGTTTCTCTCTGTGTTGTTCATTCCTCTGCAGCAGTGATGCCTTTTCTCTGACCTAGAGTCAGCGCAGCGACGAAAGCCGTGGTGACGCTGCTGGCACAGAGGACGGCAGCCTGAGTCACGTCCACACCCCCCCGGGTCAGAGCCCCCAGACACACGGCAGCAATGGCCGCCAGGAAGCCTACCACTGTGGCCTGAACCTGGGGAAGAAGGACAGACCGTTCATTGATCCAAAGCATACCGTTTATTTCGCTATATGCAGACGTTTGGAGTAACGGATTAGATGTAACGGGATTACGTAAAAAAAAACTGTATTCCCTTACAGTTACATATCTGTTTGCACCTCGACATATTTAACTATTATTACAACAAGCAGTATTTTATAACACTGTACAGCATTTAATTTACATTCAATTTTTAGCCTATCTTATTCTATTTACTTGTATATACAGTACATACTATAACTCCTGCATTACCACTCATTGATCCATAGCATACAGTTTATATATTGTTATATGCAGGCTTGGGGAGTAACAGATTACATGTAGCGGGATTACGTAATTAGGATACAAAAGAATTCCCTTACAGTTACATATCTGTTTGCATCTCATATATTTATCTATTATACAACAAACAGTATTAGCAGTACTATAGCAGTACAGCGTTTCAATTTACATTAAGCTTATCTTATTATATTCACTTGTATATACATACTATAACTTCTCCTGCATTACCTGCATATTAGTCTTGCATCATTCTCTTGTACTATTTTATTTCTACTCTGTTTCTTTTTGCACAATTTTTATAGTTTTTTTTACTTGTTTTATGTCTTATATATTTATGTTTCATAACTACACTGTAGCTCTGCATATGACAATAAACCCCTTTGAACTTTGATATCTCCATTTGGAAAACAATCTCTCATCCTGTGTGTAATTGTCTGAGAGGCAAAGTGAAGTTCGAGGACGATGTTATCGCACCGGCAAAGCTTCCTGAATTAAATTGAATTGTCTAGAAGCCAGCAGAGTGATGTAGTGTGTGATTATGAAGATGGAGAGTGTGTGTGTGTGTGTGTGTGTGTCACCTGAATGAGAGCCAGGTTACAGAGCACCATCCTCCACTGCTGCTGAGCCTCGTCCAGCTGCCCAGTGTTCGCCTGCAGATACAAACAGGTTCACGTAATCACAAGTTCACCTTGCACATTTAACTCTCACTACTTCAACATCATAGCACAATTACCCTGACAAATGCCCTGATTGGTTGAGAGTGAGCATCGCTAAGGAGCAATGATCACTGAGGATGTGATTAGGGGGTTTCTCGCTGATCTTTGGATGCCAAAGTTACATCACTAGCTCCCTAAATCTTGTGTTTTTCCAATGTAATCTTTTGAGAAGGTGTTTATTGTAATAGCACGCCCCTTCTCAAGGACATTTTGCGTAACATGTCTACGTAAATTTGACAGTGAGTCGTTTTCTTTCCTTTTTTGTTAAATTTCGAAGCCAGCAATATTAGACTGACAGCAAGTGCTCTGAAAGACAGGTGACATATCATTAAGAGTGAGAAAAAGGAGTGTACAAATAAGGAAGGTGAGATGAAATTCTTGGAGCAAAGAACTGGAAGCACAATGAGTACAGACACTGAGGACTTATTGGAAGTTACAGACGGAGAAAGGAAATGTTCCTTCTTAGACTTAATGGAGACATATCCGAAATATGTCTTGTTTTAGGCAATACCTGCTTCTTTCTCTAGCATTTAGTGACACAGCATCTGCTCGAACGAACTCTGAAGTCTCCTGAACTGCTCTTTTTACCAAGAGAAAGCCGGTAATGCAACGTTCCATCAGCAAAACTTAACCAGTTATGTTTCTTGCAGAGAAGCAAGGCCTCTGACTCATGGCCTGTTTAGTCCCATCGTTATCTGAAGGTTTACTATCTTGCTTTATGCATATTCAGAAGTAAGAAGGTGGTCATCTCTTAACGCAGCCAATGGAGATCTTAGAAAACAGGCGCCATCTTATCTCTATATACTATGCTGACCAAACCCCGAGGTCAAATGCCTGCTGTCAGAATTAGAGATTTAATAGGACGCTCGTTAAATAATTGTCTATTAGAAGGGGTGGGTCAAATGCCACATCTCGTGTGAAACTGAAAGTCAACTGTTGACTTATATACTGTACATCGACTATTTCACTTACGTACGAAACTTAATTGACGTAACAAACGTAATAATTTCAAACCAATCACAATGTTTTCCTAAACATAGCCAAGTTGCTTTGTTGCCTCGACATAACCAAGTCGTTTTTTTTTTATTCACAACGTTATTCAAGTGTTTTGAACAGCGACCAAATACATTTGAAAAGATTGGAATAAAAACCGGCCATTAAATTAAGTAAGAAAACAACATTATCTTACGGGAAGTCAATGTAATTAAATCAACAAGGACTCTCTTTGTTTCAAAACAAAAATGCAAAATGACGAAATGTGCATGTATTGAATATGATAGTTTAGTTTTGCATTTGAAACAGTTGTAATCATCTCCTCCTGCGTGCCGTTGTGTGTTGTTTGTGTGTGGGAGGGTGTTTCCACTCACTGCTGTTGACAGTCTGGATGCCAATGTCATCTCCAGATTCCCCTTCAGCCCGACCAGCGCCGGCACCAAGATAAACACCTCGGAGAGCTCCCTGAACACCTCCCAGTGCTGAAAGACACCACCGGGGGCTTTTAGTGCACTTCCTGTTCCATATGAGTTTGTTTCAATACATCACAGTGAAACTAAACTGAATACAAATTATTTCATATAGTCTTTAGACCTGAAACAATGGAGGTCAATGTTTCTAGTACAATACAGTTTTGCTGGTGACACACACCACAATGAACCTTCCAAGACAACCTATTTTTTCAATCATTTTCAAACCCGTAGCAATGTGATTAAACATGAACACAGAATTTTTCAGTAGCTTTTTTACTTGTTTGAAGTAGGTGATGCAAAATTAATAAAAAGGCAAGTGTTGTACTCTTAATTGTTGCCTATTTAGTCTTGAATATTAATGCTATCGAGGGAAAAACAGGGGTTTGAGACACATACTTTTTATATTATATTAAAAAAAGTCCCTATCATAAATGTTCACATGATCCAAAAGGCTTAACACTCCCAAGCAGCAGTTTTAAGCAGTTCTGATTGATTCGATAACTACTTCCTAATATCTCTTATACAATTTGATCTGTCTGAGGTATTTACAAGAGGTAAGAGGTGTCTGCACAGATACAGTATAAGTCATTACATTAAATTATTAGTTATCTCTCATGCACTTTGCCACACTTTTTTCTCCTTACTTGCACTCCATCCATGACTATCCCGGCGGCCACCATGCCCAGCCCAGACACCAGGTAGGGCAGCAGGATCTGGGCTGCGATGCTCCACGAGCTCTCGGACAGTAAACCGTGTGCAGAGCGGGTCAGTTTACACCTGAAGCCCCCCAGCTTCTTCCCCTGGAAACGCAGCTCCAGAGAGAGATGGGTCACCACCATGGCTGAACCCATTATCCCATCACTGCCTATTTTGTAGTCTATAGTAAGGAAGTACAACTTTTCTGTGCCTAGAATTAGGGCTCCTGGAAAGTGGCAACGCTGACAAGACGGAGAAGTAGATTTTTCTTTCTTTTTTGAGTCACAGCCGATGGTTCCTTGCAGAAGTTTTATATGAAAACGCAACCGGCTTGTTTTGCCCTTCAGATGTCACTCCAGCACTGATTTTCGAAATGGTGGACTAATCAGATGAAGCTGCTTTCATCCACTTCAAATAAAACACACATTAAGACACTCACACACATGGGTCCACTTGACAGCAGGTTTGTGAGGCCTCTTCTGACACTCTGCTACTGACAGACCTCCACACACACACACACACACTACAGCCACACACACACACACACACACACACACACATACAGACACACACACACACACTACAGCCACACACACACACACACACACACACACACACACACACACACACACATCCCCCTCTTCATGCCTCACTCTTCAGCAGCCGGGCGGACGAGGTGGATCTTTGGAAGCCGGCTCTCTCTCTGGGTCTGAGGAGTTTCCAGGTCCTGTGGGATAAGGACATCCAGAAGGCCAGAAGCTTCTTCTCAGCCCTGCTGTGCTGCCAATCATTGTCCTCCTTTTCTCTCCACGCCATCTTCTCTTTCTCCTCGCCACTGTGGTAATGCTCTTGGTGTTGAGGACTCTGAAGCTCGTTCCTCATTTTGATCAGAGGATGTCCTTCCAAGATTGTGTTAAGGGACTCTGTGATGATGGACGTTTCCCTCTGATTTCCAGATGAGTCGTGACGGCGCTCTGTGATGGATGATGCTGGTGATTCAGTTTTTCCTCTTTTCTCCTGGTGAGATCACTTCAGAGCTTACTGCAGTTTCACTCTCCCTCCTCTTCGAAAGCTCCTCCTCTCAATGTCCACCACTAAATGGGGGTGACGCACTGAGCAGCAGCAGGTGTCGTACCTGTCATTAAAACGTGGCGATGCTGCTGCAAAGGACACAGTGTTTCCTCTGGGATTGGAGGGAGGAAACACACTTACTTTCATCCAAGTTCATTACGTCATTTGTCTGTTTTTGTCATATTCCAATATCTTTCCAAAATCAATACCCCTTAACACCTGTACTCTTATTAAGGTGTAAAAGGCAGACACATACACATGAAGTACTGACACTTGTTCTAGTTTTTGACCCCTTTGTTCACATAAACCTGTACAGAATGTATAGTAGGAACATGTCCTTATACACACACACACACACACACACACACACACACACACACACAAGGACAGTGACTCAGCTGAAAAGTGTCCTTGAGACATGACTTGGATAAAGTGCTGCTCTCTCTGCAGCTCCCCCTCCTGCCCTCTGGCTGTAATTTAAATTGTGAAGCAACAGCTGCTAAAAGACTGAGTGGCAAATGGGGGTTTATGGAGTTTGAACACATAAATTGAGAGGAGTTTGTCCTCTTCTTTAAGAGCACCTGCTGTCACTTTTTAAAGAGAACTGGCAGTAAAAAAAAAAACAGCTAAAGAAACAGATTGAGAGGTGATGACAGGCAGGCGGTAATGTGGGCTCTGCAGTGCTAATAACTTTTTTTTATTATCGAACCTTTCCTGACCTTTCATGTCATGACTGCATTGGCCTCGGCTCAACCACAGTAGTAGCTACAGCTTCTGTCAACACACCTGTATAATTGTGAGCCTAATTTGTCATCAGTGCATAATGCAGTGTTCAATATTAAAGAAGTAGGTAATTATAAAATGATAAATTGTGTGTGTATTTACACTATACTTAAGATCACTATGCACTTTACTAATGTTTTGCACTTCTGGTTGAATGTAAACTACATTTCGTTGTGCAATGACAATAAAGTTTAATCTTAATCTTAATAAAATAATAAATTGTGTAAAAGAAATGACTTTTTCGGTTTTAGGACTCATTCCTGCAACAATTTAATGCAAAGTATTATTTCATCTTGTTTTAATAGTAAATCATATCATTTCTAATTGCCTTGCCCAAGTCTATAGTATCCCCTTTTTATATAACGCCACCTTTATTTTAGATTTATCCCAGCAGCTTCTGTCAAAGTAATTCTGAACCAACTCTTTGGCTGCTGATAATAAACACAGTAGGCTACACAGACATAGTGGTGGTTGCATACTAAGCCTAAACTAACCTATAAATTCATGTGTATCTAAACCTTATAAATGTGTTTGTTCCCATGGGGCAGGGTCACTTTTAAAAACCTGTTAGGTCAAAGTGACCCTTAAACCCAATCCTCCACCAGCCCAATCTATTTACCTCAGAGACACATGGAGAGAGGAATACATGGATGGACAGATACGATTACTTTTCCAGGTATCTACTGCTAAATTATGAACCATCCAGATCTCTCAGGTCTTCTGGTCTGCTTTCTGTCCCCAGAGTCAGAACTAAACATGGAGAAGTTCAGTTATTATGCTCCAAACATCTGGAACAAACTCACAGAAACCCGAGGTCGGCTGCAACTCTTACTACTTTTAAATCCAGGCTGAAGACTTTTCTTTTTGCCGCTGCTTTTAATTGAACTATTCATATCTCACGCTGCACTGTAACTTTTATTCATGTACCTGTGTTATTCATGTTTTATTATCTTTGCTTTTAAATTAGTGTTTTTAAATTCCATTTTATAATAAGTTTCTTAATGCTCTTAATGTCTTTCAATTTTGTAAGGCACTTTGAATTGCCTTGTGTTGAAAGGTGCTATATAAACGTGCCTTGCCTTGCCTTGCCTATAATTTCGCCAATAAACCAGAATTAACAACGGAATAAAATATTGAATAAATCCTGCAGACTACATTTGATCTGTATTCAGCGAGTTTTGGTGTCACTGACCTGCACCCTGTCCAGCAGTAGGCCGGCCATCACCATGCCCAGCCCGGCCAGCAGGTAGACAGGAAACACCTGGAGACATATGAGCCTGGTCGACTCTCTGGAGGAACTGTGCAGCTTCTCCTCCTCCATCCTGTCAGGACAACTAGAGCTGCTTACATCCATTTCTGCTGTGATGCCAACTTTCTGTCCTCGTTCAAAGCAGACTGCTGCCAACTAGAAGAGCCCATTACTGTTTGTCTTTCTTTCTGTCACACTGCCCTGTCCTCGTCAATCTGTTTCCTGGGTCAAAGACAAATACTATCATCTCTGTTGATCACTGATATGAATTCAGGACTTATTTCCGACGAGCTACTGTATACAACTTTGTTAATCAGAATAAGAGTTGAAATGTAATATGGGCTGTGTTTTCATTTGTGTATACCTACCTGTAACTCCGAAATGTTGTTTTAGTTACCTGAGAACAAGACCTTCGGGGAGAGGGTCCTCTTCTAAGGAGCTTTCCATAAGTCTCCTAAATTACGTTCCCATACGACAAAAATACATTGTCAGGTTTTCAGGGAAATGTATTTTCTCCCAGAATAGATTTGTTTTTGATCTGCTACACAAATAGATTTCAAACTACGGAGGAGGTCATTGATGGGTGGGACAAACAAACACAGGACATCTGGGTACCTGGGTAAACCAATACTTAGCACCAATTTATTTTATATGTACGTATGTAACCTGCATAACATGACATCTGTTTTATTTGAAAGACAAACCATGATCTACATAACCATTTATTTTTCTTGTTTCAATATAACGTTAACTGCTTGTTTAAAACTGTGACTGTAATCTGGGATAAGATTTGTGTCCCTCGTACCCAAATTAAAGTTAAATTGTATCATAACATCATTCTTTTTTAGGACACAGGGTTTACATGTTGCTGTTTCTACAGTAGAAAATAAAATCTTAAAGATAGAACAAAGTATGTTTAAGTTGTGAAAAATCCTTGTTAAACGAAATGCACTTTTTAAGTCGTTATTAGCAGTACAAAAAACTATATTAAAAATAAAAACACACTGACATAAAAGCTTAATAAAAGAGGAATTTCTACAGCCTAAGTTTGCAGTCCTTCACCACTTGTAATACACTGAAACAAGCAATGACAAGTAGTAACTGAACACACGTCCACACTGCACAGTTGTGGGCTAATTAGCTTAGCGCTAACGTTAGCTAACAGGAATGCTTTGGTATTAGTAAAACATAGCTTTAAAAAACGATTATTTAAGGAGAAGATAGAAGTTGTAGTTGTGAAGTTGTATAATGTCATTCTTATCCACTCTTCTTCATCACCTCTGATTACTTAGAAACTCTTAACAAGCAAGACAAGTAGCTAAACACACTTGCTCTGTTGTAACTAGCTTAGTGCTAACGTTAGCTAATAGGTGCTCTTTAGTACTGCCAAAACATAGCTTTAAAATGATTATTTCAACAGAAGATAGAGGGCGTAGTTGTGAAGTTGTATAAAGCCATTCTTACTCACCTCTACCACCTCATTAATCCAGTTTATTTTTCGACCTTTAACAATGCACCAGGGAAATGCAATGAAATGTTGCACTAGCTAACAGATGCTAACTTTGTGATTTGGTGATGGGCAATAAAAAAATTCTGGACAAAAATAACAAAAAGTTACTTAAAATATAAAGTCAAATTAATTTAAATTATGATATACCATGTCACAATGAGAAGTTATTTTGAAATAAAAAGTTAGGAGTGTTGCGAGTTACATTCGTGTGATATTTAAAAAATATTACATTGAATGCGTGTGGATATAAAAATACAATCTTTGATGGCAGATGTTGAGGCCTGTTATTTATTTGTTTATCACTTCATCTGGTTGCCTACTGTAGCCTATATTAGTTGAATTGTTCTTTTTCTTGTACAATTTGGTTATTGTCTCTTTCGCCATCTCTATACACTATTTTGAGTGTGATTAATTTGCTGAAAAGAGACAAAACACACAATGATAAAGACATTGTTTACTAATATCATTGGTTTCTTATTTTCTTCACAATATCCTTATTATTTTTGGCCATACAGTCCACATTTTGGACTAGATAAATTAAAAAGTATTTTGTGTCAAATGTGATGCATTATTTTCATCTCAGTATCTCACAATAAGTGACCTCTTTCATTTTAGTCCTTAGTCAATATCAACATTTTCAAATACACCATTTAAAACATGTGTATTTCATTCCTAGAAGCCAATGAGACAAAGTGGTACATCTCCAATTATATCAACGATACAATTTCATGCAAAACACGTGACATGATATTAAAACAACTATCCTCATTTTATAGAGGTAGTTGTTTTATTTCTTGGCACATTAGCTAGTCTGACACTTGGTTTGTGTTGAAGGTAACTATAAAGAAGAACAGAGACACAAGCTATAAATATTCACTCTACACCTCCCAGCCCCAGTTAAGGTCTCATGTTATATGTCAAAGGCTAAATTCAAAGAGGGGCTGCCATAGATCACCGTTTGGTGTTCGGAACAAGTTTAGTCCCTGATGGCTTCGTAGGCAAGGTTCAGTTGTTTATTAAGTCTTCTAACTACATTATCTGCTGTCTGTGGTTTGCAATAGCTTCATTTTTGTTTACTCTAGTGTTTGTGTGTTTGGTTTCCTATGGAGTGTTGCTGGCATTTGCTGGCAGAGGCAAGCTGTCTGTCATCTGCTGGCAGTTGGGTTCTTAACAACTTGGCTTTCGGACTGTGAACAAGGTCAATGCAAGAGGCAGGCTGAACAACACAACACAACACAAGAAGTCTCTGCTGAACGAGGTACATTTGGTGCATTACACATTTTGCATGCAGAAATGATTAAATTGTTTTATATTTTAAAACGTTTGACTGTTGTTAGTGTCAAATGATTGCAGTTTTGTCTAGAAAACTGGCGATTGTAGAATTATTTTTGCATGTTCTGTTTGAAAAGCGTATGATATGGTTTTACATTGACTTCTTTGTTTGCTCAAGGGATGTTCAATTTGACGAAAATGCCCAGTTCTGGTGATAAGAGTAGGATCCAGTCCCAATTCACCAGTGGCTCCAACGACATATGCGCAAGAGAAATGTCACGATTCGTCTTCGGGACATTTACGATCCCAAGCCTTCTCCCAAAGCCCCGGTTCGGATTCGCCCTCCAGGTCCAAGACCTCCGTCAGTGAAGGAACTCAATTTAAAGCAAAGCTCGGCAGGTGATCCTCCAACCAAGACTATCATGAGGAGACGAACTCAGTCTCTTCCTTCCTCTGCAGAAAGGAAAAAGGAACTTCGAAGCCTGCAGGTACGCTTTGTTGACTCTTTGGGCCTCGAGTTAGAGGATGTTAAAGTCTTCAAAGTTCAAGAGGAGCCCCTGATACCCCAACATGTCATGTTCAGACTACTGATGAGCTCAGAGCTGGCTTTCGGGAGTCATTAGAGCTTTCTCTGCCTTACTTCAAACCTTGTTTCCCTGAAGATATGAGGACTCAAGCTGACTTTTTGAACCGTCTTTTCTCTCAGAGCGTGTGTCTGGAGCAGGTTTCGTGTTCAGAGCAGGGGATAACAGGCACAATACAAGTTATTAATTTAGCCTTTGAGAAGGAAGTCACAGCGCACTACTCTTTCACCAACTGGAGAACACACACAGACACAACTGCATCCTGGGTGTCAAGCGGGAACCATGAGAAACACAAAGCTCCAGAAAACGATATCTTCAGATTTCGTCTGCCTGTCCCACCCTTTATTTTGCAGCCAGGAGCCATGTTAGAATTTGCCATCTGCTACCGTGTTAAAGGTGTAATCATTGGGACAATAACAATGGACATAATTACAAACTGTCCTGCCACAGTTACAAAGTGACTGTGCCGAGGGAGTGTGAAGACAGCATGCTGCATTTCACCTAACATCCACATGGTGGTGCTGTTACACCTGCACATAAATACTATGGGGGAGAGAACAAGCAAAACAACTTTACAGTAACTAAGTTTCCCTTTACTTATAACAAGCAGAGGTGAAATGTCATTTTGAAAATGTAGTACACCTTTTCAGTACTTTTCCACTTTATACTGTATTTTTATTTCACTATATTTCAGAGGCATATATTGTACTTTCTCTACTTTATCAGTGAACAACTGTGATTACATTTCAGATTAACATGTATGGTCAGTTTAAACAACAATGTAACTACAGTAAGTGCGTAACAACCTAATGTATAACACAGCTTAAATGATGCTTACATCTTATAGTGGATAATGATATTACACTGACCTGTTGCATAATACTTGAAATAAAGTATTGTGTTTACTTTAGCCAAGGATTTAGTACAATGTTCTATCCATGATCAACTTGAATTTACAATAGTAGTTGCAGAGTGTCATTAGGTGACATTTTAATATACTTCTTAAAATAATTACACAAGGCTTGGTATTTTGATGGTTCATGGTTTTACGATCAAGTAAATGCTATTCTTAATTACAAATCTGCATCTTATAGATTATTGAAGTTTGATATAATACATTGGTGTTCATAATGCGAAATATAACAACTTGTCAGCTTCACTACATGTTTGTACTTCAGCCATAGGGGTGTGCCAACAAGTCATGCATTTAGCACTTCACTATAGGCAACAAATACCACTAAGCTGGGGACTGGGTAATATTTAGAGAAATTAACTCTTTCATAATCATCAAAGATTTAATTATTAAACCATTCTGAAATTCTAACATCATTATGAAAGGGAACCACAATGTTGCACAAGTTCCCAAAATGTAGCTCAAAAGCAACACCCTTTTGGTTTAAAACGCTGGCTTTCTGATTACATTTGAAAATCTCCAGCCAGAGCCGAGATAACCCCTTTATAAAAATTAAAGTATTTATTTTCTCCTACTGGGCTTTTATTCAGATTAAATCTCTGCCACTTTGTGAATCTGCTCACTCTGCACTTCTGGTGACCCAATTTAATAATAGACAGTGTTTATATTGTTGTATCTTAATAGCAAGTTTTCTCCAGGTGACAAAACCTATTTTTTCATACATAGAAAAAACATGAACTTTGTAGTAACTGTATTCTCTCTGCTATGATGAACATGGCTTGACCCCATTCTTCTGGAGCTGGTTTTGTTTTTGGAGGATTACAGTGTTTGCTCCTCTGTTACACTGCGACCCGCTCCCTCAGATCCCCCACAGCTCTGACCTTTCACCAAAAAAGTTTCCACTGACATGAGAGGCCAGATTCCTTTTGACTTTTTGGCAGGCAGCAGTGTTTGGCTCATGTGAGGACATTCTTCCAGTAGCATGCCGCAGCTGGATGGCATGCTTTAAACATGATCGCAGCTTTCTGAACAGCCACAACGTTACTGAGCATGACGAGACTCTTAAAAATAATCTTGAAAAGGCAGGAACAGAAGTTGAACATTGTTGAAATGTAAATAAACACGTCTGTATATAAATGAAGCTATATGCTTATCAGACCAATGAGTGTGAGATTTTAATTATGCATAATGGCTATTTAATTATATTGGCTTTTATTTGTAATATTGACAGAAACTAAAGAAGATAGAGTGATTTTGTCGACCCACATAATGTGGCTTTATTGTAATGGTATAGTGTTCAATTTTGATGCACTAGATGGCACTATTACTCAAATATAAGTTCCTACAGTAACTCGACTTGAGTCACAATGAGTGGAGTCCACATCTTTGCTAAGAGTGAAAACCATAAAGCAGATTCAGGCGTATAGATTCACACTTAAAGTATTATCCTACAGAACAGTACAGCTGACAGAGAAGAGATAACATCTGATCCTTTTACAACAAACACTATATGCTCTTATAGTTTTAAACTTCCATTGTAATCCTGCTTGTAATCCCCAATTTTTAGAAACATAACAATAGTAGGCTATGATAACGTCTTTTGTTTCAGTATCTGTAAGGGAATACAGTTTTTTAATTACATCATCCCATTACATGTAACTCTTCCTGTCACAGCCACAACAAGAACTGTCGACATGTCCTTTGTCCATTGTTTGTCCTCAACCTGTGACAGTGGACAAACATCCCCTCTTTGTGCCGGGCTGACTGTGTGTCATCGCTCTGGTACAGATCTCGTTTGTTAGGATGTTCCTCACTAACGGAGATGGCTGTCATGTCAAAGCGTTGTTGGCTCACACACCCATCCTCATGCCTGCAGCGCTCTGCCTTTATTTGGGGCTTTCATCTCCAGCTACTTGCCGGTAGTTACATAACAGGCCTCCATATTAAGAGCCCACATGATGCTGATGCTGCCGTTTGCTCGGGGGACTGGCCTGGATTGAAATATAAAAAAATGATGCATCATTATTATGATCACAAGCTACATTTTAAAGAGACATCTTCTGCTAATTCTCAGGATCATATCAGTATGTAGTGTCTCTACTGTCACATGTCTCCATGCTTTAATGTTCAAAAAGCTCTTTATTTTTCTCATACTGCCCGTGCTACAGCACCTCTTTTCACCCTCTGTCTGAAACTAGAGCCGAGTCTGCTCTGATTGGTTAGCTGGCCAGCTCTGTGGTGATTGGTCAACTGCCTAGAGCAGTGTTTCTCAAACGTTTTCATACCAAGGACTACTTAACCAATAAAAAAACACTCGCGGACTACCTAACTCCACAAATGTCCAAAAACACATCGTTTTTCTAGAACAGATTACAAATAGCCTGAAAATGGTACAAACAAGTGGCAACATGTGTGATGAAGGTGATGCGCTGGGCTATATCATGCAATCGAAAGCTTAAACTTAAGCTTGCTCCATTGTTGGAGATATTCCCGCGAGAGTGCCGAAAACTTAAATAATTAATTTATTTCAAATGTGAAATTTTACCAATTTACTCACGGACCACTAGGGGGCGCTCACGGACCACCAGTGGTCCCCGGACCACACTTTGAGAAGCACTGGCCTAGAGATTAGCCTATGACGTACAATGGTCCAATAGAAGCGAGTGTCACATGGTGATGTTACTATGTTCCTGAATAACTCCCTCTGGAGGGAACACAGGGATTTGAGCCTTTGCAGACCATTGACACACACTAAAACCTATAACACACTACAGGAAATGGAAAACCCCAAAAAGCAGAATAGGGCCTTTTTTTAAACACGATCGTGGCCTATGTGTTGTGGAATAAAATAACCGTTTAATATTTGATCAGTTTGCCTGAAGTGTCATGATAATAGCATTAAAAGTTATTGTAGCACACTAGGATTAGTGCTGTAAAAAAAAGAGATGTTTTTTTCCCTTCATCATACAAACATAATAAAAGCTTTTTATGTGGCATTAAAAACATCTTAAGATTTAATTTGGTGAAACCTTGCAGAAACCTTTTCCGTCACAATCAATTAAATATATATAAATATATAAAATGACTTACTACTACCGAAATACAAATATAGTCATTGGAAAAATGTTTTCTACTCTGAAAAAAACTGAAGCATTGACTTTAATGAATTGTATTATGTCAACAGATTTCACATAACTGTATTAGGTTAGTTGAAAGCAACCTATTTAAACTTCAGTGCAGGAATATATGGAAAAAAAGCCAATGATCCAAAGTGTGACGCCATGCATAATCCAAAGGCTAAATTTGAACCAGAAAACCATCACGCGTACAGTTGGCAACATCTCCTGAACATATGTTAATCGTGCATGTGTGTCCGAATTTGCTCAAGGTATCAAAACCTTTTTCTCACACATAGAGAAGGCTGAACGACCTGCAGTCAACATGAACTTTGTAGTAACTGTATTCTCTGCTATGATGAACATGGCTTGACCCCATTCTTCTGGAGCTGGTTTTGTTTTTGGAGGAGGATTTTATACTATATATTTTTATCACTATGAGGGAATTCAAGTCCATCTTAAAGGACAGAGAACAAGAATCCATTGGTCGATGTGATTGCTCTTATATCCCATAATTGAAGTCGTTGATTGATGATGTGACGCCATGTATAATCCAAAGGCTAAATTTGGCTAAGGCTAAATTTGAACCAGAAAACCATCACGCGTACAGTTGGCAAAATCTCCTCAACATATGTTAAGTGTGTGTTTGTGTGTGTGTGTGTGTTTACCGTTGGCCCACACCAGCTAAGGGACACCCGGAAGTCAGGCTATCCCTCAGGAGTCTCCCTGGTTCCTCCCACGCTGCTCCACAGGTTTACTATCCGCCATTTCTCTGGACCAGTAGCTGCTCGTCTTTTTTACTCCTGACAGCGAGCGGTCCTGGACCAAAGCCTCATTTTAACTGGAGCCACCATCTGTTCCTCTGTTTAGCCAGTGACTCACATGTTGATGTCAGGAAAGAAATCTGAAAATCTGAACGTGCCTGATTGAGATGTCACCATGCCAGGGTTGTAAGTCCTTTTTTTCCCATATTTAATATCAGGTAAAAGGTTTCTATCTTTTGAAATAGGCTTTTTAATGGTGTGGATGTGACATAAGAGTGAGTCAGATCCAATGATTGTTTCTTTCCTTTTTCTTCCTCCACTGCAGCTTTTAAGATCTCATTGCAAATTGGACAAATGCAGTCAGGTTGACTTTCTTTTCATGAGTTGATTTAACCTAACTAACCTGCTTAATGCCCAACAAAGGATGCCTGTTCTCATTTGTCAGAGAGAAATACACAGCAGGTCAATAACCTAATTGCTGCTTAATGTCATGCAACAAAGTAATCACCACAACTGTGTCATCTGCTTGCTTAAGTATGAAATATGATAGGATAAATCTGAAGGGATTATGACCTTTTTATGATGTGTAGTCGGCAATTATCACCCTAATAATGATTTTCTTTTTTAAATATCACACGTTTCTGTTATGCCATGATAATAAAGGTGACATGCTATAATGATTTTCTGGTTCATACTTGAATATGAGGTTCCTACTAGAATATTTTCACATGCTTTAATGTTGAAAAAACACTTTATTCGTCTCAAACTGTATGTCTGAATATGCCTGTATTCCCCATCCGTCTGAAATGCTTCGTTTTAATGCTGTCTTTTTAAGCCACTCCTCCCAAATAAAACCAGTCTGCTTTGATTCGCTGCCAAGAGAAATAAGACACAACGTAGTTTTCAAGACGTTTGGGGGAGATACTCAAATAGAGGGCGGTATATGTGACGTAGGAAAGTGATTCAGATTGGCTTGTTGAATTGCATGTTTTCAGAACCTGCAGTCCCAAAAGAAACCAGAACTGTCATCTTATTTCACAGTTTGTGGGTTACTAGTTTCTCCAGATTCCCAAATGTATGCTCACAAACACTGAAAAACATTGATTAAAGAGTGGAAACCGCTTCACAGATCTTATCTATCCAGGTCAAATTGATCACTATATGCGATGATTATTAAAACTGTTTGGTTTCTCATGCCGATTATCACCAGGTTGTCTTTTATATATTTAATACGTGCCTTTTCCCCTCAACAAGAGCCCACTTGGTTTGAGGCTTTGCTGATTTTTGTCAGGCTCTACGATCACATAAAAATAAGTTATGCTGATTTCCGATGGGTTGTTTTTTGGTAAATTACTTTTTCCCCCTGTCATGATTTTAATGTGAACATAGCACCAGCCTCAGGTAGAGAGCTGTAAAGCAGACGGGTTATTTAAAGGCAATAAAGTGTATGGATAATATAAGGACTGTAGTTTTAAAGATGTTTCCCAAATGTTTTCATATATGAAGAGACCCTATAGGCAAATAGTTGAATAGCATTTGAATGGGAAGGATGCTGTCAATAAAGGCAGTTTCAACAGTACATCCCTTTTAAAAAACACCATAATCCCACAAATATTCACCACACAAGACGGAGAGTTTGTTAGAAATTGAAAACCTGTATTGTGCAGACAATAAATAGTGCTTACAAAGGGAATTTCTGTCTTTCACACAGACAAGTTTTCTGTTTACACCGTTGATATGAAACGCATCACCATCTGAATCAGTGGGACTCACACACATCTCTCGGGTGTGACTACTGAAACTGGAGCGGGACTGGGAGTCGACTCTGTCACATGCACATCCCCCCCTTCGTGTAGCATCAAAAAGAACGTCTTTCAAAAGTTTACAAAAAGAAGTCTCTGCTTGTCTATGGCGAACGCCTCGCTCCTCTGACAACATGGAGGACGGGTTCAGGAGGTTTTTTCTTCTGAGCAGAAATCCCCGTGTACCGGCAGCTCCGTTTCTAGAGACATAGCCTCCAAAGTTGGCTGGAAACGAATCCCAGGATCGCCCACTAACTGCGGGCCGGGCGCTGGAAGAATGCATCTCCACTGACAGAACCACACATCAGCAACTCTTCACAGAAGAAACCTTGCTATGGCCGGTGAAATCTGCAAAAAAAGAGGAAAAAAGTGTGAGTGCGAGGATGAAATATTCACACAGTAAGGCTTCATCAATCAAAAGGTCTATTAATAGCGTAGCGGACAGTGCAGCCAATGGCCTTAAGTAAAAAAGGGTCCTGCGTAAGCACAACCGAGGCTAATTCAGGTTTTTCTTCTTTTTTTAAAGCTGGTGACACTTTTGACTAAAGCAAAACGCAAGCTAAATATATCCGGACATTCATTATAGTTGAGAGGTGGTGCAACTCTCGTCTCTAGGGGCCTGGTGGCAGCTAAATTTAAGCCCTACTCTGCACTCATTGATGTGAAACTTGTGAAATGCACCTCTGTGTCATTTCACAAAGTCACAGCGACCCTTTAGACATCAGCCACTAACAATAAAGCCAGAAAATAGAAGAAAAGGACAGTAATAACCCACCTCGTCAGATGCTTGCTCGAGGTGTGGACTTCCATCTCGGTACTTTTGAACTCATTCAGCTCCTTTCGTATCGCCGCCTGCAAAACAAAAGCAACATGAAGCGTGAGCACAGGTGGGAGAAGAACTATGATGCTTTATTAAAGTAAAAGAAGAACAGTTTGGTCTTAATGGGGCCCTAACATGCTCATTTTCAGGTTCATATTAGTGTTTTGTGCCTCTTATGTGACATGTCTCCATTCTTTAATGTTCAAAAAGCTCTTTATTTTTCTCATACTGCATGTGCTGCAGCACCTCTTTTCACCCTCTGTCTGAAACCAGAGCCCAGTCTGCTCTGATTGGTCAGCTGGCTGGCTCTGTTGTGATTGGTCAACCGCTTAGAGATGTACCGCCCCTTAGCCTATCACGTACAATGTGTTAGAGCGCTAGCCAATAGAAGCGAGTGAACGTATTGATGCCACAATGTTATTATTATCAGAACACAGACATGTACATGTTAGCATTGGCAGTTTGTCAGTGTGGAGACAATTTGAGATAAAATATTGGGTTGAAAGGTAGCAAAGTACTGTCATGTCAGATAAGCACATCATGTAATTTTATATGTAGACATGTAACTATGAGTGTTAAATAAATGTAGTGGGGTAGAAGTATAAAGTAGCATTACATGGAAATACTCAAGTAAAGGACAATTATGTCAAATAATACGTAAGAATGGTCTTTGAGTAAATGTACTTAGTTACTTTACAACACTGAGCACAGGTGTTTCCCTTCAAACAGACGTGATATCACTCAGGTGGTGAAGCTCACATGGGACTGGAGAAGCATCTGTTGTTTAGGTGCAAATTATGTTATAAGCTTTAATGGGTTTAACGTCAAACAGAAGGTGGTGGTGGTTTTATAGAAAGGGTTTCTGCAGGGTTACCAACTTAAATTACTTTATAACCATATTGCAAGGCAAGTTTATTTATATAGCACCTTTCAACACAAGGCAATTCAAAGTGCTTTACAAAAATGAAAGACATTAAGAGCATTAAGAAACATATTATAAAATGATATCTAGAAACACTCATTTAAAAGCAATGATATAAAATGACATTTAAAAACACTCATTTAAAAGCAAAGATAAAAAGCAAAGATAATAAAAGTTAAAATTATTGATAATCCATAATTCAATTTTTATGTAAAAATCGGAGATTTTATATTAGCTGCTAATGGTAGCCACCAGAGTGTATCGCAGCTTCCGGTTCCGGGGCATTCTGGCTGCGCAGCACTCATTCACCAATGGGTAATGTTTAGATGGATTTTAGGAACCTCCCCTCGATTCTATTGGCTCTAACGGTTAAAAAGAGATGTCAATCATCAAAATCGACCGAGGGGGGCCAGAGATATGGAAAATGCACCCAAATGACCCCAGAAGTGTTTTTTTTTTCTAAATCTCTCTAAAAAGTTCAAACTTCACTTGTTTTGCATCAATCTTGATACAGGGTACTTATTATATGTTATAGATTGGATTCCTAAAGCTTTTAGTCTACTATCCCATCATTGAAGGGAGGTTTTCACTATAAGTAATGTTTTTTGTTTTGGACGGACACTATCATTTAATTTTTTTACTATGTTCAATCTGAATTTACTTTAAAATAAAAACATCTATATTGATTCTGACACTTCTACATCCAACTCACAGATGTAACCTTGCTTTGAGAAAAAAGATTATTAATTTTCCCCTTTTAGAAGTGAAGTTATAGTCATTTGTTCTGGGAATGTCATTTTCGAGCCTGAGACCTGAAAAACAGGCTCAGGGCTTAACAGGTTAAAATATGAATATATCAATTAAAAGCAGCGGCAAAAAGAAAAGTCTTCAGCCTGGATTTAAAAGTAGTAAGAGTTGCAGCGGACCTGCAGCGGACCTGCAGGTTTCTAGTTTGTTCCAGATAATTGGAGCATAATAACTGAACGCTGCTTCTCCATGTTTAGTTCTAACTCTGGGGACAGAAAGCTGGCCAGTCCCTGAAGACCTGAGAGTTCTGGATGGTTCATAACTACTTGTTTTATGATCATTTTAGCATATATGTGAGATCCTGAGTACATATGATTATAAAACCAACTAGCTTTGTAAATGTTTTAATCTAAACTCCCATATTTTGGCAGTACCTGTGCCTCACACTAGGTGGCACTGTGAGTCCCACTGTTAACATTTTTTTGTATTATTATATGGTTTTATTGTCATATGCACAAAGCTACAGTGTAGAATTGGCAATGAAAATCTTATGACCTGAGCTCCTCCAACAATCCAACATATATAATAAAATACAAAAATACTAAATAAAATAAAAAGTCTATACACATGTAAATAGAAAGATGCATAATAATACTTTTTATGACCTGCAGAGACGCTGACGCAGGTAAACTTCACAAACAAACTAAAAAGTCAGGATATGGACCCCGAATATACATTTTGTACTACTTTTAATATCTAAAAGGCTTTGTTTCTTACCTTGTCAGAGGCGGACAGGCGGGTCCAGGGTTTGTCGGCCCGCCTGTCGTAGTCCTGAGCTTTTGCCACTTCCACATAGTCGCTGAATCGGATCAGGATCTTCCTGTCCCGCAGCTCGTCTACTGTGGGTCTCTGGTTCAGCTGAAGACAAAGAAAAGTCAGATCTATTAGCTTATCAAAGCAAACGGGCAGAAACGAGACTGGGCTGGGCAATATCATTGTAATGTAAACTATCTGTAGGACTTTTAAAGACGTTACATTTGGCTCGGTCAAGCTTGGATTTTTTTTTATAGACCAACCAATAATCAATTACTTTTTTATTATAACTAAGTTGCGATTAGTTGCCTTTTTCCACTTATTATATGCTTTAGACATTGTAAAGCCCCCTTAGACGATCATTTGTGTGAGTCATTTCTCATATTGGGCTTTATACAGTAAATAAACATGGTTGAATTTGACATTTAAAAAATTCAGATTATTTTATGAAAGCATCAATGGTCAAGTCTACAATATTATCAAATATCAATAATCGAGATAATTGGTCAATGAGATTGTGAACTAAGATTTCCTTCATAATGCCCAACCTTAAAAGAGATTGGTGGTAGAAATGACATATTAAAAAACAGCAGCAGGTTGGGTATGAAGCGTCTGTTTTGTTGCCTTAATGTGAGATTAAATAGAAATGTAATGTTCGTGCCGCTGCTCACCTTTCTGTTGAGCCGCTGTTTGATTTCTCTCCTCTCCTCCTGCTCTGTCTGGTCATTTCTTTCTGTTGACGCAAAAGAAAAAGACAAATATTATAACCAAAAGTCAGAAGGAAATGAGTTAATTAAATCAATACACAATCCCCAATGGTTATTTAAAGAGACTAGACAGTAGATGAAGTCTGCACAGATAATGTGTGTGACTCTTCTCATCAATACGAAGTGCTGAGGACAGAACTGACCTCAGATCAGTGCTGAATGTGTGTTAGAGAGCGGGTGGATTACAGCTTCTATAGAGTGGTGCAGGAATGACTCCTTAAACCAGGAAATTAGTTACAACTTCTGGTTCCCTCGTCTCAAAGTCAACATGTTTTTAGATGCCTGAAATAAGGTCTGTGGTTAAAACAAATGTAAGAATGTTTAATGTCTTGTTCTACGCCTGGTATGAACTGGGGAAAGTCCAGAGACTCTCGGTATCATAAAAAAACGGCCGTTGCTAACAAGTGACAAAATAAACTACTTAACGTCATCACGCTGAACATTAGCCACCTTTAGCTTAGCGGTTGTGACGTGAAGTCATGTGACCGTGATGTAGTTAGTTTGTAGCTTTTTAGAGACTGCAAAAAAAGTGGTGTTAATATGTGGAGATTATTCTGCTGAAGTAAACATGTAAACATCACAAACTTTTGTTTACCACAGAGCTTATTTTGTGCTATTTTCTGAAATCCAATGGACAAAATCCCATTGGCTTTTTGTGGAGGGAGCCCTTGTGATGCTAACTTCGGAGTCTGCCTACAAATACGTAGTCGCTGCATCACTCTATAGGATTTATCTTTATTAGATACAGCAGAAAGATCACTAGAGGCCACTTCACTTATTCTTAATCGCTCTCTTGTTTTCATTCCTGTAAACATGTTGATCTTGTTTGTTAGCTTTAAACGAGTCTGGCACCAAATTATGTTTTTAATGAAGGTGTTTCTGGTGAGGACACTGAGTGAATGCATGTGTCACTCAGTCAGTTCAGCCTGAACACATGTCGCTGTGCAGAGACGCTGAGAGACGGACAGCTGAGATCACACCTGGCTCAGATCCTTCATTCCTCACACGGCTGTTTCATTATAGTTCTGTATCAGGAACTAGATGCTCCTTAGATCACTTTTTAATTGATCTGTTTTGTTATTTTCTCTTCATAGTATTTTGAAGCACCTTGAGATGACGTTGTTTTTAAAGTGTGTTATGAAATGTATTAGGACAGATCGACTGCTTTCATAGTTAGAAGTGTTACGATCTGACACCTCCTGACACAAGTGGAGCTTTTCTCCTGAATACAACCGTATGACTAAGAATGATTAAAGACTTTAGAGCTCAAATGATTCGTCGATTATCAGAAAACGGTTTGTCATATTTGATAAATGTTGTCATTTTTCAAACAGAAAAAGTGGAAATAGTGAAAATGTATTACGTATATTCTCTCATTTCAGCTTCAATTTGAGAATATTGTGTGCTTTTCTTTGTCATATATCAATAAAAAGTTAATTATCTTTGGTATTTGGACTTTAGGTCGTCATTTGAAGACGTAGAGGACATTTCTTTGTTTTGATTAAATACAAAATATTAAAAGAACTTACAACTTGGACTACAGTCAAGTCCCTACCAAGTTTCAATGAAAACAGTATGGACAATGATTTGGGGGATTTGTGGTTAAACATTTATAGTTTTTGTATATTTTTCTTACAAATATATTAGAAAATCATTGTATTGATAATTAATCTGCTGATATTTCTTAATTGATTCATACATTTAGAAAATAAAATTAAACTCACAATCAAAGCAATGATATGGAGCTCTAACTGCTCTTGTGTTGTTGTTGTTGTTGTTGTTTTTTTCCATTAAAACTTCTTAAACAAAAACAGTGGACATCCATTCAGCCCCCATCACAATAGTCACTAAAAGATATTAAAGTGTAACCATGTTTTCTTAAAACGGAGAAACGTCCACATCAAGTAAAACCATGCCCACGTTTTCAAAATAAAAGCATATATTTTGGACATAAACACACGTATTTTTCAAAATAAACACACACAAGACGTCCCATTACGAGATGTGTACACAAACAAACAATTATGCTGTCATGGGAGAAAAACGTAATGATAGTAATTGTTGGATAATGACATATAAAGCTCCATCTCTTACGCTTTAAGATGTTCCGGCTCTCCAGCTCCTCCACGGCCGGCCTCTGGCTCAGTCTCCTGCGGAAGAACACCAGAATTACGTTCTGGACCATCTCTCCCTCCTCGACCTCCTGTATCCAACACCCCCTCCTCGGCACAAAGTCCTTTCCCCGACTAATACTAAAAGCACTTCGGGAACTTAACCCGCTGTCCAGAGCGCCAAACCCCGCACATCCAAAGCGCAAACACCGCGTCCCACCTGGAGTCCAAACCAGTTCTGCTATAATGACATTTAAAACTCCACATCGGGAAATAAAAGTCCGGTTGCGCGTTTAATATTGCGCCGCAGACAGAGCCAGTTTGGTGAAGGACAGAGGAAGAGTTTCCCTCGGTTGCGGAGTTTAGATAGAGAGGAGTGTGTGATGTAGTCCCGGTGGAGAGTGGAGGATGCTGCGCTGAGCGAGAGGAGCGGTGAGTGGCGCGGGGAGAACCGCCTGCCTGCTTTAAACACCATGAGCAACACATGTGAGGGGGAGGGACTGAGAGGGAGATCCCGGTGCTCGCTCACACACACACACACACACACACACACACACACACACACACACACACACACACACCACACACACACACACACACAACAACACACACACACACACCACACACACAAACACACACACAACACACACACACACACACACACACCACACACACACACACACACACACACACACACACACACACACACACACACACACACACACACACACACACACACACGTGAAAGTCTTGAACAGCATGTTAGGTGTTTTTCCTTGATGACCTGAATGATGACTCATTGGGTGTAAGAATGCGTGTGATGTGTTGAAATGAAAACAAACAGGCTGCTGTTATTTGCATTTGTATTTTCAAGATAACCTGAAGTTGTACATTCTGCACCCCACCCCCAACCACACACCCACTGACACTCAATATGCCTCACAGCTGTCAAAACAGCACCGGATTCCAAAGGGAAACAACTCTCGGATTTCCTCACAGGAGAATATAAATTAAGCTTAATTTGTTCACTTTATCCTACGTTTGTTTCACGAAATACTACCTGAAGAAACGATGAATCTATCCCGTTGTCTTTTCTTATTCTGTAATAAAAACATTTTCGAGAAATAAAAGTGCTGTTTTTTTACTTTGATTTAAATCACATGGGTTTTAATCCCTTTTGGGATATAGATATACATACATACATACATACATACATACATACATACATATATACATATAGTCCTGAACCTGAAGTGGTCAAGATATTTGGGGCTTATCTAATTAGTGTAATGATGCATGTAAATGGTCTGCTAAGGCTAAAATCCCTCTGTTCCCTGCAGAGGGAGTTTCTCTCTGACACATTCCCCCCCTGCTCCTTTGTTTTCTTCCAGAACATAGTGACATCAATGTGTAACACTGGTGCTCATATTGGCTAGCGCTCCAACACATTTTTAAACATGAAGCAAGTTAAAATCTCACGGTAGGAGCAGACAAGACAAATACAAACATGAAAATGAGCATAATAAAGCTCCTTAAAAGTCCTTCTATAGGCATCTATTCCTACTTTTTATGAAGTTATCTTAAAGTTTTCCTGCAAAAACAAAATGTGTCCCATTTCACTGCAGCGCTTTTCTCAGCAGATTTAAACTTGAGATTCCAAGTTTTATACATCACACCCGGTGAGTTGCGAAATGAACAAGGACTCGCTTCTAGTTGTGATGTCACACATCATGCTCACGTGCTTATCCTGTAATATCAGATTTTTTTAACTACTCCAAAAGCTAACTAGCTTAGCATATCTCGGTGACTTCTATTGGAGCTTTGGATTATTTTAGCAAAACAGAGACACATTGAATTCCTCATGTAACCCTCCTGTTGCCTTCGTGTTCCCCCCCTTACTTTGGTGTTCGCAGTCAAATTTGACCGGTCCTGTTTTAACTGCTATTACATTAACATAAAAACCATTAATCATCACCAAATTTCATTTAACACCCTTTCAAACTGTACATATTGTATCAGACTACTGGTATTCATGAAAAACTGTAGTAAATGTACAAAGAATAGACACTGAACATGTATTGCGTGTGCCAGGTGTGATCCATGTGGGGGGATGGGCACATAAGAGCGGGAAATGTATCAAATTGTTCTGTGTGTGTTTGTGTGTGCCAGGTGTGATTCACATGGGGGGATGGGCACATAAGGGGGGGGGGGGGGACATCTAGAGTATGTGTGTGTGTGTTTGTGTGTGTTTTATCTGATCCGGATGGTTACTAATTCCTTTTCTTTATGGCGGTCATTTTTGACCGGGAACACCATGGGTGTTACAAAGTTGACTAAATCAGCCAAAATTCAATGAAAGTGGTGATCAGCCATTGTATATGTTCAAATGTCTACTGTGAAGGATATCATAAAGCCTTAATGCAATCAAATGTAAAACAAAAAAGTTATGATTGATGAAAGTAGTAAATCGGTCAGATTTGACCCGAAGACAACAGGAGGGTTAATAAAACAAAATAGTTCAAATGGATGAGTGAACCCATATTGTTGATATACTGCATATTCTCTCATGATGTTTGGGCTAAATGAATCATTCTACATAAAATGAATGTACAACTTTTTCTCAACAAATACAGTTTTCTAAATTTAACAAAAGAAAAAGAAGCAGTCTGCAGATGTGACCACGTTTAGATTCACTCACGTAATGTTGAGCTCACGAGTACAAAGAACAACCGCTCCCTGAATAAACAGGTTAAATAAAGATAAGTCACGACTCACTTGAGAAAAAAGGTAGAAGCTCTTAATAAAATCCACTTTTCGAATCAACCAGAGAAAGGTCAGACCAAGATGTATTCACACTCTTACTGATGAACCTCTGATTCACACCAGCGGCAGATATTACCTCAGGTGTTGTTCTGACCAGCATAGGAGCTTACGCTGCTGACCGGGAAAGAGACATAACACTTATTAGGAACATAGTGTCTTTTTTGGAGCAGGACACCCCCTAAACCTCCAATTTATTGAGGGTGACGGCATGTATCAAAACGATGCCTAAAGTAGGACCTGTCCCCCTGAAATTGCTCTTCCTAAGTCTAGTTAGAATAATCGTGACGGGGATTTTACCATCTATGACTTTCAATAGGCTGGATTACTAAGCAAAATTATTTATACCGGAACAAGAAATTCAGTTTTCTGACAACTTTTTCTATTCAGGGCTTCAATTTTTAAAGGCATCAACACTATTGCGGGAAAATAATAGTGATAGATAACAATTGTTTTATTTCAAAGGCGAATTTAAAGGGTTAAATTAGACAACCACAACACTTGGTTGAGGATTAGGAAATATTATGGCTATGGTACACAACACTCAGCTTCTTAACGTTAACCAAATCAGCCGTAACCAATTAAATACAATTCAAATAACATTTTCTTTCAATCAAACCAGTAACAAAACAGAGTTTGATGAGTTCTTGAAGTAGAACGACATCATGGGTACCGTAAGGTTTTTACTGTGAGAATAATTATCTGCCTAGTCCTCCTTGTCTCCAAAATAATTTACCAGAATAAAACGAGTACAGAACAATGAATTAAGCTATTTTATGTTAAAGATAATCAGTGTTTATCCCCCAGTATACAGCAACAACAAGTTGAGTTACGAGTTAGTTTTCTCTGATAACTTAAGATCAATACGTCTGATGACTAAAATCCTTTATCTGGTTAAAGTATATAGTTCAAAACGACCAAGAAAGTGTGTTGCAAAACTTGATATAAATTCTATTTCTAACAGACAACCGAAAAGACATGTGCAAACGGGATATGAAACTATTACAGGCCACTAAATGAAAAGGACTACCACCTTTATTAAAATAATGATTTCTATTGGTTAACCTAAGAACTCAATAATATATATACTATAACATAGGTCGTTTTCCGACTTCTTAACGTGAAAATGTCAATTCTGTAGGTCAAGATAAAACTAGCTTGAGTTTTCAATGGGCATCTGTGTATTCCAGGGAAATATCAGACCAGACACAACAATACATTTTAAAGAACTCCAATTGGGATCTGACAATAGCAAAGACATAATAATGGAAAACATTTTATAAACCTCAACATATTGCCCACAGCCCTGAAAATAATGACTGGGCACATGACACCTATAGAGGACCCATCTAAATGAAGCCTTCTGTCCTGTGACTGGGACCAGTTATGAAACAGGAGCATAGACTTGTCAGTGCTGGGCGCTGAGGGGAGTCGATGTGCTAAATGGAGCAGAGCTATAGTAGGATGTGTGGTCTGCAGCGGAAAACATTTCAGGTCAATAGCATTTGCCTGAGTTCACAGAGTGTACAGTATCAAATCCGCTGAAGCCACTCTCTTAAATCCATGAAGATGCACCAACCCTAACCGTCTCTTACATGGTCCGTTTAGGTTCTTTGGATTATTAAAAACTAAAACCCAAATATCTTGAAAGTTAGAGTGAATCAGACTGTTTCTGTTTTGCCAAATAATCATAATAGGACTTTAGTCACAGCCTACTGCAGCAATTTGCATTTACTGCCCTAACCCTAACCGTCTTTCTACTTGGTCAATTTAGGTTCTTTGGATTAAAAAACCCTAAATATCTTCAAAACTAAAGAAAGTCAGCCTGTTTTTATTTTGCCATATAATCCTAACGTGCTATAAATTACAGCAATTTGCGTTTCACAAGTTCCCCCTCACCTTAACCCTAACCATCTTTTACACGGTCAGTATATGTTCTTTGGATTATATGAAAAAACTAAACCCAAGTATCTTGAAAGCTAGAGTGAGTCAGACTCTTTCTATTTCGCCAAACAATCCTAACGGGCTTCTAGTCACAGCCTACTGCAGCAATTTGCATTTGACAAGAAGTCCCCTAACCGTCTTTTACATGGTCAGTATATGTTCTTTGGATTATATGTAAAAACAAAACCCAAATATCCTCAAAGCTAGAGTGAGTCAGACTGTTTCTGCAGCAATTTGCATTTGACAAGAAGTCCCCTAACCTCCTCATGGTCAGTATATGTTCTTTGGATTATATGTAAAAACAAAACCCAAATATCCTCAAAGCTAGAGTGAGTCAGACGCTTCCTGTTTTGCCAAACAGTCCTAACGGGCCTTTAGTCACAGCCTCCTGCAACAATTTGCGCTCCACTTGCACTCCCCCACTCTGCTCGGTCAGAGGTAAAAGTTCCTCGTTGTTGCAGAACTCACCAGCGTGTCAAAGCAATGAGCTGCCTCTGAGAGCAGGTACTGATGGGAATGTCAGCCCAAGAAAAGAGGAGGAGAATGGGATGAGTGTGGATGCTACTGCCCACCGAAGTGTGTCCTAATCCCTCGTTTCTTCCCTTCACTGGCCGAGATCGAGGATGTGAAGCACAGGACGCCTGGAGGATGGGGGATGCAGTTCGGAAGTAGTTGCCAAGAATAATTAAAGCAGGGGTGTCCAAACTACGGCCCGCGGACCATTTTGAATCAGCCCTCACTCAGCAAATTCAAAAAGTATAATGACTTAAGTATAATAAACCTCTGCTTGTCTTATATTGCACTTCTTAAATATATATGTTCAACAAATTACACAGTATTCATGTGTTAATAAGCCCAATTTTCAAATAAATTCAGTCAATTAAAGTCATGTGCTAACATATATAAGTTGATGAGAAAAAAGCCCAATAACAAATCCACATAACAACCTTGAAATAGACCCTTCATATTTCCTCTTATTATCAGCAATCTGAAGCTTCTGTTTTAAAGAATAAGCTGCTAACAAAATAAATGAAACCCTCTGGAGAGCTGTGAGTGGTTTTTTTCTTACAGCATTTTCAAGTATCAACAATAATTTACCTACAATTGATAGATTTTTCCAACTTACAACTGAATTTATGAACTAATATACTTCTAGTGAGTGGCCCCGCCCTTCGTATATATTTTTCTGTATGTGGCCCTAGGACACCCCTGAATTAAAAGGAACTCTCTTTAAACTACCAGAAGCTCCACGTTTATGTAACTTGGTTGAAGTGTTGACCTGGATGTCTACGTTACTATGTCACATGCCTATGAAAGGCTTAGGAAAATACTGCTCAGATATATATTTCCTGCATCATCTCACACTCGACTGCATCTGTCAGTAACATTATAGATATGAAAAATCTCAGCAAATCACTCAAGAGCCTTTCAACTGCCCTTTAAATCTCCCTCTGTTCAAAGGCGCGCTGTGCTATTGATGATAGATGAATGGGACACATTCAAAGACTCAGACATGAAACCAAGAATCAATTCTGTATCTGGCCAGTTTTTTTTGTCTCCAAAGCTTTGGCCTGTAGCGCAGGTTCGACAGATCAAGCGGGGGATCGTGTCTGGTTCTTGAACGTCCCGCTGGTGCACAGTGTGGAAGAGGCAGCTTCAAATAGCATGAGAGGATAGGTCAGTATACACGAGACCTAAACTTTAACACTGAGCGAACACTAGGTTACTGCGCATAAGCTATGACCTTTTGCAATGAAGAAACTATAAGCTAAAGCTACATTATGTGACAACGAAAATAGAAGTCTACCAATAATAAGAGTCAGGAGGCAGTGATACCTTGAAGTCAATGTTAATGTCAGCATGCTATAACGGTCAAAATGACAATGCTATTAGCCATGTTCATCATATTAGTTTAGCATGCTAACATTTGTCAATAAGCACAAAAAGGCAACTATACACTATTTCTGATAATGAGAGTCCTTGAAGTATTTTGCATCAGAAGGTCCATTATTACAAGACCTGTCACTCGGAGCAACCACAGATAGGTTTGTCTGACATGCTAATGGTGCAAGAAGACCACAAATAGAAATTCAACATCATCATAGGGTGGACATGGTTTCTGTACCAAATTCCATGGCAATCTATCCAAATATTGAACTTCATGACGGAGCTTAAGAGAAGAAACTACCAAAGTGGTCCATGAGCTTTTGTACCAAATTTCATGGGTGGTCCAAAGGGTTTCTGTTATCTGGTATTTACCATTTGTTTGTTCTCTTCAGTCAATGTCCTATTTGATTACATTGAAAAGCTTTTGCTTAGGGATTGTGTTGGATAGTTGAATCAGTTTTTGGGTTAGGTAACATATCACAGCGAAACATTTAAAACAACAATCTCACCAACATCTTGAGACTACACTAGGGTATGTAAGGTACCAAGGAACCGCCAGCTGCTAATGGCAAAACAAACTCTAAAAACCAGGTCATTAGGTCCTTTTCTGTAGATCAATAGTTTTATTTGATTTCGGTGAAAGAAGAATAGAAGGCATGTTTGTATAGCGGACCACTTAGGTGCATACGCAAGTTTTCCACAGTACTCTTTCATTGATTATAGTGGAAGCGTAGTCTTACAGCAAAGGCTTCACAAGTGGAATGTCCTGCAAATCGACATGCTATGAAGATGTTATTCATTATATAGCCTACCTGTCAATAGTTTTAGTGCTCAGTAAACACTGATAATATTTGACCGGAATTTCCCCCATTTGTCTGGGACATTTAAACTTTCAGGACCAGACCGGCACCAATTTTTTATCGAATGGAAAAACCCTGCACCCCTGGTACCCTAGAGCAATTCAGTTGAGTGTCTTATCTGTTCAAAGTACAATCACTACCCTGAAAGGACTGAACAAACATTGATTTCTTAAACAATCAACATCCATTAGCCAACATGGCAGATGTACCCAGTTTGAAAATCAATTCAGTTTGCATAACGAACACTGTTACAGTCGACTGGTAGCTGGAGTCACTACTGGTAATGGAAACATTCCTGACAGGCAGAACATATGTACACCCTATTGTGATTGTTTATTTATATCCTGGAAAATCTAACCGTGGGAGACAAGCGACGAATCCAACCACATAATGTCGTGGGTCACATCTTCTGATAACCTATGATCTAACCTTAAATTGGCATGGGGGTTAGAAATGAAGAGAAATAACCACCACTGTTCAGTGAGTGGGTGCTGAGGCTTTGAGTCTTCTGACGTTTCAATTAGAGGGTACTCTCTTCTAGATCCCAGGGAAAAAAGCCATTGTATAACGTTAATTACTGCGTGTGGGACAGGGAAGGTCTACAGTGGTGACAACGTGTTATTTGAGGATTTCACTGCATGCCATATATCTGCAGAGTGTGTCATCCGGAGCTTACATCTCTCCAAGTGCTTTACAATATCTGCCAACTCCAGTCCTGTAATTGGATTGATGCCCGGCTGTGATGGAATAAAAGGCACCAATAGAAACCACAGAGACAAAAACTACTCGTGACTATTTTTAATCCTCAGCTGACGTGTGTGACGTTTCAAGACGCCAACATTCGGCAATACTTTACACGGCTCTTTGTTTTTAAAATAAAAAAAGAGGGACTGTTGTTTTAACAAAAACCCTTTTATACTGTAACAGGAAACCAAGCATCTTCTTATGTTATGGAGGCAGCACTTTGCTTCAGGGGGGGCAGAGGATACTCCATAACTCTCTGCACTCTCCAGTTATGCTCCAGTTAACAAAACCCAAACCTGCTGTGGGTCAGAAACACTAACAGCATTATATAAAAGGAAAAAACACTGGGGTCCAAAAGGCATCTGTTTAAATGTTTCCCAAAGAAATGACTTCTGTGCACGTCTCCAATGCTGGTCTGTAAACACACGACAAGGGCTTGGATTACATTTACACTTTAATTAAAGGGGCTCTTTAATACTTTTTGGGGTTTTCCCTTTCCTGTAGTGATTTATATAGGTTTTTTTGCATGTAAATGGTCTGCAAAGGTCGAAATCCCAGTCCCCCCCTCTGCCTAAAATCGCTCCATTTGACTCCTTTGTTTACTTCCAGAACATGGACATTTGTGTGAGAAATGGTCATAATTATTAAGTTATTTCAATCAAGACCCTATTAGACCCTCACTCCTGTGTTTACTTTGGTAACATACAGTAGTGACATCACTATATAACCCTTGCACTTCTATTGGCTAGTGCTACAACACATTGAACGTGAAAGGCTAAGGGGCAGGAATTATCTATGCAGTCGACCAATCACAACAGAGTCGACAATCTAACTAATCAAAACAGACTGGACCTTTTTCAAAATTAAAGCATGGAGACATGTCACATTACTGACACAAAATACAAATATAAACCTGAACATTTGCAGAATCTTTAATTCAATGTTACACTCCCAGTAGAGTCTTAAGTCTCTGTTGCATCAGACAGGATGCCTCACTGTTGTGAAAGCACTTTGCTGGGTGTTATCAGAGTTCACTGGCCTTGCTGAGTTTTCCCGCCTGCAGGAGGGTGAAGAAAGGGGAAACCCAAGCGGAGCACGCATTCATATTTCATTGCGTCTGAAACCTATTACGAAACTGAAAAATATTCTCTGCAGCTCCAGAGGAAGTTGAAGCCAGCCGTCTGACAGCCTTGGTTGCGTGGAAACGGCTATTGAATTTCTTTGAAATGAATGAATTTGAAAGGGTTCAAAGATTGTGCCTCAGAGACAAGAGGGCAGACAGCTCTTTGATGCAATTATCAATACAGCCTCGAGCTCCTTCTGCTTTGAAACTTATATATCTTTCTGACCTTGTTGACTGATATCAGCGTATCCAATTATTTTCCGTTTAGTCTAATTGTTCAGGGTGATAAAATAACGGCAATGAGCTGCACTTAAAGGTGGGGTAGGTAATTCACTTCAGAAACACTTTTTGTTATATTCCATGGAATGCTCTTAACATCCCGATAGCAATGAATATATTAAATGCTTTGACAATAAATACATACAAATTATACACATTTTTGGCAATCATCTGAGCCGGCCCGGCTAAAATAACTGGATGGCCTACCTGCCTGTCAGCCTTCCATCTCGTGCACAAACTTATCTCGTGCCCTCATTGGTCATGTGCGCGTTCGTGTGTGTTGGAGGAGGGGCTCTGTAAGGAAGTCTGAAGGAAGGGGCAGATTTTTTCGGCTGCGTAGTTTCAAATTCTAGCGCACTCGAGCTGGTTTCTCCATTCTGACCTACCCCACCTTTAAAGACAAACTATGGGATTCCTGAATGCTAATCTGCTGTCGTGCACTCAGCTGCTGCATGGAGAGTTATTTATAGCTCCTGGACAGCAGCTGTGTTGAGTCGCTGCGTCTCGATACACACAGTGAATTGTGGTGTCAGCACAAATTGGTCGATGTGACACAAATGTGCAATTATTAGTTCCCCTAAGGAAAGTGTCCAGAACTGAGTGGGCTCCTGAGATGTTCACCATCACTGCTGGTCTCTTCAATTACCCATCGCTGCTGTCTCTTTCTGCTGACTTTAGGGTTTTAACCATACAGATATTTTGCGGAGGAAGACTCAGGGGGAAGTGATCATCTGGTTGAGTTAGACCCTAATGAGCACATTTGAAATGGGAAGAGCCGAAGCAGAGATTTTAACTGGTTAAAGCCTTGCTGTTGTATGCCTCCACCAACCAGTGAAGAGGCAGTTTACATCCATGTCCGTCCAAAACGTTATCATTTTATCCTATTGGCCATTAGTGTGAAATGGTCATAATTTACACAAGAATTAATTAGGCATTTCAGACAAAACCCTATTAGATCCTCAGTGCTTTGTTTACTTTGCTACTATTGGCTAGCGCTCCAACACATTGTACATGATAGGCTAAGCAGCGGGACATCTCTAAGCGGTTGACCAATCACAACAGAGCCGGCCAGCTGACCAATCAGAGCAGACTGGGCTCTGGTTTCAGACAGAGGCTGAAAAGAGGTGCTGCAGCACAGGCAGTATGAGAAAAATAAAGAGCCTTTTGAACATTAAAGTATGGAGACATTTCCAGTAGAGACACTACATACTGATATACACCTGAACATCAGCAGGAGAGGACTCTTTAAAGTAGAGACACTACATACTGATATACACCTGAACATCAGCAGGAGAGGACTCTTTAAAGTAGAGACACTACATACTGATATACACCTGAACATCAGCAGGAGAGGACTCTTTAAAGTAGAGACACTACATACTGATATACACCTGAACATCAGCAGGAGAGGACTCTTTAAAGTAGAGACACTACATACTGATATACACCTGAACATCAGCAGGAGAGGACTCTTTAAAGTAGAGACACTACATACTGATATACACCTGAACATCAGCAGGAGAGGACTCTTTAAAGTAGAGACACTACATAATGATATACACCTGAACATCAGCAGGAGAGGACCTTTTAAAGTAGAGACATTACATACTGATATACACCTGAACATCAGCAGGAGAGGACTCTTTAAAGTAGAGACACTACATACTGATATACACCTGAACATCAGCAGGAGAGGACTCTTTAAAGTAGAGACACTACATATTGATATACACCTGAACATCAGCAGGAGAGGACTCTTTAAAGTAGAGACACTACATACTGACATACACCTGAACATCAGCAGGAGAGGACTCTTTAAAGTAGAGACACTACATACTGATATACACCTGAACATCACCAGGAGAGGACTCTTTAAAGTAGAGACACTACATACTGATATGAACCTGAAAGTAAGCATACAGTAATAGGGACCCTCTTCTTATCCTCCCTTTATATCCCTCCCCATTACAATAGAGGTTTGTCCTCTAAAAACAGACGCAAAACATTTCTCCTGTGAGATTCAGAGCATGATGCCTTAGGGATGTTTAACTAAGTCATCAGAACTTAACAGAGGATCTGCAGCAAAACCTCAGCAGTGTAATAAAGGAAGGTCTTCACAGTGTCATCTTTATATAACAATGTCCTCAGCTGAGGGCACGACCTTAGGATGCATACAACAGGAAACAGAGCACAAAGATGGAGATCATTGCAGCAAACAGTCATTTAATTATAATTGTATCTTTAATTTGATTAATCTTTAGTCTAAGATTCTCTCTCTTTTTGTCCTGATCCATTTATATAAAAACCTGTCTGAAAATGAGCTGATTTTGGCCAATTTATGATGTCATAACGATGTTTGGCTTGTGTGACCATTAGCCAATCACCAACCAAGGTAACCCCCCCCCCCCTTATCACCTGAATCTCCTCCTAGAGCACCATTGTGTTCTTTTTAACCAAATATCTCTCAGAGGGGCGTGGGGAGTGGCTCCTTATTTTCATCTAAAGTAACAGACAGAGAATCAGCACTTTGGAAACAGGGCTGAAACAGAGGGGATTATGGGATGCTGCAATGATCTGTTTGGTGTTTGGAGCCAAACACTTCAGAGACATGTTCTATATATATCTGAGACCTGTAATATATTGATGAAAAACAGTACAATAGGGGACCTTTAAATTGGGACCAGAGGAAAATCGAATCCCTCCACCACAGCGACTGGGAGAGAGGGAAAGCAGGCAGTGACGTACATGGCCCATTGATTATGAATGCTGCTGCAGCATTTGGACGATGGGAGCTATTTTTAGAAACAGAGGGTTCCCTTCTGCTGTCCCGGGCCGGCACACTGCTCTGCTTCTGCTGCAGAGAGCAGAGCGCAGGGACTGTGAATCAATGCAGCATGCCACGTGCCTTTTCAATACACAACCAATGAGAACGTTGTATAACAGCCGCGGTGCAATGATGTTTACATGTTCTGGATGTGTGAAAAAGACACCAAACACTGATTGATTTGTTAGTTTGGTGACTTTTAAGACCCCTCGGAGACAATTGTGTAGCGTATTCACATCTATTCAGGAACAAAGATTGTTTAAGTGATTTAGTTGCATGATGATCTAAAAAATTATAAATTACAAGGTCGAAGTCATTGTCTCTCCAGTGATCTGAGGAACACAGTGTTTGTTTTATAACAATCCAAAGACCTTTACTGCAGTGCACTAATACACAAATGTGCTCTTACAGTAAGTGAGGCTCTGAAAATGAGCTTCTGCAAATAATGATAAGGGTGTGTGACTTCTTCAACAACTGTATTTATAGATTCAAAGAACAATGGGCTTCATGCAGTTACATAAGCCAGCCGCAGTTTCTATCAAAATGTATCGCAAGTTTTAACCAAACACTGAGAATATCAGCAAATTAATTATTGTTTTCATCCACTAACATGATATGATTTTTGGGTGCTGGTTCATCCAAATGAGTACTAGAAGTGGCGCCCTTTCTCCGGTCAGAAAATTATTAACCACTGCAGAAGACAAGGGCGCAAAAAAACGACATAATCAAAACTGAGCCAGTCGGATCTAAAATAGTGAAAAGTCATATATCTATGACACTCAGGTTTCACGTATTAATATGAGAAAAGCCAGTTTTTCATCTCCTTAGCAAAGTAGCACTTTGTCACATTTTGTTTTGTATCCATGTATTGCAAATGTTTTTGTCTCAACTGAGCGTAAAAAATAAGTGTTTTGTGATTTTTCTAAATGTACAGCATTTCCTGTCAAATTTGTTTTTATGCACATACAGTAAAAACATGGGGATATAAAAAGGACGTAATGTTATGCCTTTCTTCTCATGATGTGTCTTCAACCATACCTGCTCAAAAAGAGAACCTGCGTATGAAACTGTAATGCATGTACACTTTTTGATTGCTTTCTGCAAGAATTAAAGGTTAAAATCTACAGAACTATTGTACATGTATAAGCATTTCAGTCCAGTTTTAACAGACAAATGCCTTTTTTTGTTTTGTGATGAAGCCACAAGGCTGTCCTTCATTAACTCAAGGTGTATAAAGTCTTAAAAACACATCATTCCTGTCATATTGCCGCTGCTCAGAGTATCTCAGGCATCATGTTGCCTCTGCAGCTCTGCCCCAGAGTCAAGGTAAACGATTGTTGTCTGTCAGTGATGAAGGCTGTTCTGTTCATGATGTTGAACAAACACGGCCCTTCACATCGCTCAAACACCGCCTCAAGGCCTCAGGCAGGACACGTTGTGCTGAAGCTCCACAAACAACGCTCTGTTTCCTCGGCACGTGGAGCCATCTCAGAGAACAACAACAGCTGCAGACGTCTGGCTCCGGACCCTCAGAGACAATCCTTTACTAGTAGTTTACAAGTAGAAGTACAGAAGTATGGGCTTTGAAATGTACTTAAGTAAAAAGTACCCATAACTACCAGCTGTTTTAAAGAGTACCTGACCTCCCTTTATATTAATAGAACAATAATGTCATTGTTAGCTAATGAATGTTTCCATGCTGAACAACGGCAACATGACAACGTTTTCATTGGTCCCTCTTCTTTAGAGAAGACCAGGAAATGATGGATACACGGATCGTGTTCAAATCAATAGGCACGCAATGACTCTAAATAATAATGATCACGCCACCAAACGAACATTCAAACTAAAGCACCTGAACATCATTCAAACCAGCCTGTTTGGAACATGTAAGAAGTAGAAAGTACGGGTATTTGTGTTAGAAATGTAAGAAGTAAAAGTTAAAAGTCGTAGTGGAGTAAAGTACTGATATCAGACACATTTACTTAAGTACAGTAACAAAGTATTTGTACTCCACTATTTCCCACCTCTGACAATCACACAAAACCCTGTCCCAGCTCTCTCTGTCAGCGTGGGACACTTGATGCACCTTCTGTAAATGTAAGTGTCTGTGTGCTACTGAGATTTGACATCTAAAGCTCCTTACACACCAAACTGACAGCAAAGAACACGTCCCGACGGAACGTCGCCTCACGTCGCCTCACGTCGCCTCACGTCGCCTCAGGTCTCCTGCGTCTTGGCCATGTGTCGCACTGGAACACAACGCAAAGACTTCAGCCGACGGCCAAGAAGCACGTACGAACTGCGCATGCGTGAGTGGCAATAACTCTCCTTACCAGCAGGCGGCGGTAGTGTGTATTCGTCATTCAAAAGAGGCAACAACCGGAAGACAGACTGCGTGATAACCGAGAGAAGAAGAACAGACTGCGTGATATAAACAAACAACAAATAGCGTGTGCGTTCCATTTTCACTCTACAGCGAGAAGCTCATGGGGCTTTCCCGAACCTGTGTCGAGAGCTGGAGTTAAATGAAATCTCAGATTTGCCTTCTTAATAGTTTGTTTGGGTCCCTCACTTCCGTTTCGCTTCTCATGCACTGATTCGCTAAGCTGAACAGCCAATCCGAGTGATTTCTTTGGCCGACAGCCTACCGATTCAAGATGTCGAATCGGCGGCGGAAGGTGAAGGTGAAGGTGAAGCGGAAGGTGTCGGCACGGCCGAAAAGACACAACGGTGCAGTACACACCAATCTGAGTAGGGCGACACGACGCTCATCGACGGCCCGACATCTATCGACGCCGAAAATGGGCTCGGTGTGTAAGGACCTTACGAGATTTAGTAGAGGAATGTCCATTCAATGTCTTAATACTACAAATGCCATATAACAAGCTAAGTCAGCAGGACAACATTTGTACGTGATAGGCTAAGGGGCGGGACATCTCTAAGCCGTTGACCAATCACAACAGAGCCGGCCAGCTTACCAATCAGAGCAGACTGGGCTCTGGTTTCAGACAGAGGGTGAAAAGAGGTGCTGCAGCACAGGCAGTATGAGAAAAATAAAGAGCTTTTTGAACATTGAAGCATGGAGACATGTCACAGTAGAGACACTAAATACAAATATGAACCTGAAATAAGCACAATATGTCCTTTTTAAGATAGATGACATGTGTGTGTCTACCTCAGCAATGACTGTCAATACATTTCCAACCAATCTTACATTGCTCAAGTTCAATTGGGCTCTCCAGTCAGAGGATGAATGGGTTCAGTAATGAAACATTGAGTGAACTGTATGAGCAGCAGTGACCTCTGTCCTAGTGTACAAACTGTACCCAGCATCCCACTGATAATCTAACAACACATAATTGATTAGGTCATGTTTTTATTATGCAACAGTAATGAGACGATCACTTTACATAAGCAGTTAGCTCCGTCCCACTATGATGCCCTCTGCACACTACAGGCCCAATTCATTACTTAGTAGTTTATTCATTATGTTCCCGCTGCATAACTAGAAGCTCACATGTAGCACAGCGTGTTTGGAACAGCTTTATGCTAACGACACACATAACGATGCATGCATAAATCCATCCAGATTGACACGCAGCTGTGAAACGCCTCCAGTGACAACATATGTGAACATGCATTTATCACATCTTAATGTAACAGATATGACTAATCGCTCAAAGTTAAGATAGAGCAAAAGATTTCTCTGTTAATCAATTCATCAAACGCTCGCTGCCCTGCTTCCTCGGACAGGAAGTGCTCTTCCTCTCTTCCACTCAGAGTCTTCATCTCTTTAATTATCCGTTTCGACCTGTGATTGCTCCGGCTGTGTGATGTTTCAGAGCCAGCGTCTCCATGGAGCTCATTGACTGCTCGGTGACCTTTGTGCTGCACTCATTATGTAATGATGATTTCCTTTCAATGACTATTTCCACCGGGGTTTTATAACAAAGGTAAATGAAACTGCTACCTGTTTTGCTAGCAAACACATAATAAGAATACTCTATAGTATTTAAATCGAGCTTAGCTTTTAATTATCATCCTTTAGTTCTGAACAATCTACCCCAAAAACATTTGCAAAATTAAAATGTAAGCAATATTTAAAGAGGTCTTGCAGTCTGGCTCAGCAGGCTTTTTAAATATTCCTAAAAACTCTCCTTATTCTCTACTTACTGTAGTACTCAATTATTAACAGACAAAATTGTGCTAAAAACCACAACTCCCATGATGCCATGCGACTACACCTAACTCCGACTTTTGTTATTGTTTTGAACGAGAAATATCTAGCCCTAAAACAACGACACACTGCGTTTGATATTCAAATTAACCTGTTGAGCCCCGAGCCTGTTTTCCAGGTCTCAGGCTCGAAAATGACATTCCCAGAACAAATGACTATATCTTCCCTTCTAAAAGGGGTAAATGAATAATCTTGTTTCTCAAAGCAATGATAAACCTGTGAGTTGGATGTAGAAAAGTCAGAATTAATATAGAATTTTTTTTATTTTAAAGTAAATTCAGATTAAACACAGTAACAAAATGTAGATTATAGTGTCCGTCCAAAAAAAAACATTACTTATCGTGAAAACCACCCTTGAATGATGGGATAGTAGACTAAAAGCTTTAGGAATCCAAACTATAACATATAATAAGTACCCTGTTTCAGGATTGATGCAAAATAAGTGACATTTGACCTTTTTAGAGAGGTTTAGAAAAAAAAACCACCTCTCGGGTCATTTGGGTGCATTTGCCGTTTCTCTGGAACCCATTGGTCGATTTTGGTGATTGACACCTCTTTTGAACCGTTAGAGCCAATAGAATCGAGGGGAAGTTCCTAAATCCACCTTCACGTTACCATTGAGGAGTGAGAGTGATGCGCGCGCAGTTTGCCCAAACCGAAAGCTACGTTACGCCCTGAAAACTGAAAACTAGGCTTATTGTCATAAATCTGACGATGGATTATCAGTAATCATTTCAAAGAGACACAGAGACATTGGATTAACCTTCAGCAAAGTTTTTATGCATTTATTGCCATTGAACACAACTTTTGATCAGAAAACAGCAAAGGTAAGACATATTTGCCGTTTTGGCCCGTAAAGTGGAGTTGTGTGTTGTCTTTGCGAGTTTTGGTCGCACAGTGATGATACTTATACCATTGGAATCTGCTCGGCTTTCATATGATGTCTCGTTTGTGCAGATCCGATGAAGTATAAAATATTTCTACCCTGAGTTATGTGCTAAGTGCGTTAGCACTCTTTCGTTTAGTGCTAATTCAGAGGCTCGGCGTTAGACTCGTGTTTTGTTTCGGTAAAAATAGTTCATCCAATCCAATCCATTTTATTTCTATAGCACATTTAAAAACAACAGAGTTGAACAAAGTGCTGTACATCAACAACTGATCACTGAAACCAGATCAGAAGCCACAGACTGAGAAACTCTCCTACATGACGTAAAAACAATACAAAACACTAGTAAGATAAAAACCCAAATGTAAAAGCACAAGTGTCACCTGGTCTGTAAATGCCAGGGAAAAGAAGTGGCTTTTTAAACGAGATTTAAAAACAGGCAGAGTTGGAGCAAGTCTAACCTGGAGGGGCAATTCGTTCCATACTTTTGGAGCTGCAACAGCAAAGGCTCTGTCTCCTCGCTGCTTTAGCCTTGATTTTGGGACTACCAGAAGTAATCTGTCAGCCGACCTCAGTGACCGTGTGTGGATGGTTTTAAAAGATCTGCCAGGTACGGTGGGGCTAAACCGTTTAGGGCTTTGTATGCGAACAGTAACATTTTAAATTGTATTCTAAAACGGACTGGTAGCCAATGTAAAGAGGCGAGTACAGGCGTAATATGTTCAGGCCTGCCTGTCCTTGTAAGGAGGCGTGCAGCAGCATTCTGGACCAGCTGTAGGCGTGACAGGGAAGCCTTGCTTACTCCAATGTACAGCGCATTGCAGTAATCCAGTTTAGTGGATATTAAACAATGTATTACTTTCTCAAAGTCCTTAAAAGAAAGGAAAGGCTTGACCTTTGCTAAAATTCAGTTAGCTGAGTTTCTCCCCGTTAAGTGGGTATGACACATTCATAGTTTGTTAAATGTTAAGAAGCCCTCAGACGCTGTTTCTTGCAGATGTTGGGGCTTAACAGGTTAATAATAGACACACTCTTTTTTGAATGATGACTTATTTTATTTTTTTTTTGGTATAATTAAAGAATTCGAAAATAACATCTAATTTGAACTTTCCATGTAAATGTGATACTTTACATGTGGTGCAAAGTGACTTACTAAATTAACTCTACTTTAGTGCAGCACTTAAGTAAAGATTTGAGGTATTTGCACTTTTTATATTCAAATTTGTCGCCACTTTATATGTGACTTTATTCCACTTCAACTCTAACGCAGCGTCCACACGTATGCGGTGAAAACATCTTGGCGGTGGGCGTGTCTGAAGCTTGGGGATTTTTTGCGAGCAACGCGACCAACAGCCAATCACATGAATCTCCCGCCCCCGACATACAAAGCAAAAAACTGTCTATATATATAATATACTGTCTATGCTTGCTAGCAATGTTAAAACGAAGTAAACTGGATATAAAATCCCCAAACAGGCGAAAACCTACCAGTTTCACCCACTGCCTCTGCCACCTCCCTCCATGCCTGGTTCCTCATATGTGTCCCGGTAGGTAAATAGGGACTGGTCATAAAGAACCGGGTGATTTGCTACCGCAATAACTAATTTCTCCTCCATTTTGTTAGGAATATAGAAATGAACTGCGGTATGTCACTCCCAGCTTACACGCGGTTTGATTGGCTAGCGCTTGTACTGTCAGATTTGCATAAACGGGATTTGATTGGCTGACACTTCCACCTCAAAGATTTCCAGGCGTTCCAGGCGTCAAAAGTTGAACAATGTTCAACTTTTGAATCCTGGAACGCCTGTAAATCGCCGCTCTGCTTCCCACAATGCAGTTCGGGGAAAAGTGAGGCGAAGTGACGTCACCCCATTCAAAGTGAATGGGCAGAAGCGTTGGAAGATTTTTTCACCGCGTACGTGTGGACGGGGCGTAAGGCTAATCTTAATTTAGTTTGAGAGTAAAATATATATATATATATATATGTGTGAGCTAAGGAAGCTAACCATCTGTGATGTTATGTGACTCTCTAGAGCCGCTCCATGTGTGATGAAAGACAATCTGGATAATCAAATTATATCTTAGTGACGACTTTAACACCCACTGTGTTACTCTCTAAAAATACATCTCTTGATAATTGTTAATGGATGAATGTTTAAGCAAATAAAAAGTCGACCCTATAATAAAATTAGGCTGCAGGAAGTAAACACAGTCATGCTGAAACAAAGCATTTTACACCCCCCTCGCCCAGAAGGTAAGAAAACCAAAAGGCACATATTTACTGCCTCTTTATCGACGTCTTATCTGAGCATTTCATGGATTGTTTTTAACTCAAGGGAAGACAACAGCCTGAAGCAACCATGATTGCACCTGGTGTTTTCAAACAGAGATGAGATCACAAGATAGAGTCTCCTGACAAATCACTAAATGTACCGTGTTTGCCGAATTACGTAATTGCATGATTGCATGAAACAGGCTAAGCTAACACACTGTGATGTTGAGCAATATTATTCTGATCAGAAATATAGTTAGCAGTACAGATGACACAATACCAGAAATGTCGTTATTGATAGCAATACTATTCCACGATGAGATGGAGGTAATGTAACTACAGGCCAAATTTCATGAAAGTTGGCAAAGGATGTAAAAATGGGCCCAAAAAGATCAAATCCAAATCAACAGGTGATGCAGCACAGGCAGTATGAGAAAACTAAAGAACTGTTTGAGCATTAAAGAGGCAGAAAATAGAAATATGCACCTGAAATAAGCAGAATATATTATAATAAGCATAAATTGGCCCCTTTTACTTATCTTATAGTTCATGAATTATACAAATATGTACAAAATAATGTTTTTTACCAGATTTCTGCTGCTGTTTCAGCTAAAAGATGAAAGCAGGTCAAGCAGAGATTAAAGCACTCAGTGAAGTGAGAACATTTCCCCAGCAGGCTACTACCACAGCTGCTGTTCCAACAAAGGTATGAAAAACAACAACAACAACAACATGTACGAGTCCCCAAAGTCTGTGTATAGCAATGCTGTTATTCTGTCCAGCCCTCACACTTAACATATTGTTTTATGTCACTACATGTCCAAAAAACACCAGCCCTCCTCCTCTTCCCACCCACATGAGCCCACCAGTGGACCCTGGTATTATTCACCACAAACTAAACCTGATAATCCTATTAGAGTCCGAACAGCCTCTGGACTTTCTCACAGCAACACGACAAACACGATTACGTTTCATTCCTCCTCAGAATGTCCTGTTCCAAAATCCAAAATCCGAAACCTTTACACAGAAAATTACATTTAAAGGGGACCTATGCACTTTTTCATGTCTTTTATACATCAATATGTGTCCTCCCCGGTGTGTCAGGGAACTCACGCAGCGTCAGAAAACAAACCCCTCTCTCTTTTCCTCTGTACCCAAATCTCTAAAAACGGGGGAACAACGGAGCTGATCCAGATTTGCATCCGACATGACGTCATATCGGCAATGCAGACCCACGGCACTATCAGAAACGTTGCTATCAGAAACAGTGCCCGACTGTTTTGGACGTAATATGGTCGGTGTTTACATTAGCATCGCTAACACTCAGAGCTAACCTGTACTGGAGAGCATGTGTGTGAAGAAGCAGGAAATAAAAAGGAACTCACCTTGTGGTATAACTGGCAAGAGAGAAAGCCTTTGAGCTCCATACTGTTTCAGAAATAATCCTTGATAATCCATGATATGGCGTTTCATCACGGCAGTATCTGCCGGTAGAATCTCCCGCATGAGCAGGCATAAGCTCCGCCCCTCTTTTTTATCAATTTCTTTTTTTTTTAAAGCTTTATACCCCAAATCAGCACTTTTGAAACAGGAAGTGAAATAGAGGGAGATGAGGCATGGCTAGAATGGGTGATCTGTTTGGTATTTTGAGCAAAACACTTCATAGACATGTTTTTTATATATTTTTATATATCTGAGACCTATGCTATTGCCTAAAAATAGCATGATAGGTGCACTTTAAGGAAAAAACTAAAAACTCAAAAAATGTCGTTGCAACTATTTAAACTAATCCAGGATAACATTTTCTGCAATTTACCACTAATTACTCCAAGCTGTTAACATGTGGATGCCTTTTAAACAACATGCATCAACATTTTAAGTAACGAGAAAGAAAGTGAAATGCATGGAGGATTTGAAGATGAGGCTAATATAATGCATATATTGCATTGATAGGAAACACCAACAGATGCTTTGTTCCCTTGTTCTTATCCTTAAATCACTAATTATCGTTGTGACTGTTGTAATAAGCTGTTCTGTACTGCAGGGTTTAGGACCTGTTGTTATTGCGTCACCAATTGGCAGAGTGAAATTGGAACAATATGTAGTGTTTCCTGTTGGATTTTGGGGAGACATTGGACCCTCTTAGGCTTCTTAAGTCCTCAAACTGAATACTTCCTGTGCATTTTGCATCAATTATGAGTTTTCCTGTTCTTTTTATGAACACTTAAAACAATCTGTATTATGTTTCTATTTTTGTTTTAACTTCCATAAATGCTTAAAACGTTTCTTTTTGACAAATAAGGTGGATTCTTCTGTATGCCTTTAAGTACATTTATGCAAACATTTTTAGACGGTGTGTTTTAACTATGTGTGATACGTTCATAAAGATTGTATGATGGTCAGTTTTAAATATGTAAATGTGGTAGTAACAACTGAATGGTGATACAAAATAAAGAGACCACTCCACATTATTTTGGGTCTCGTGGTGGAAGTGGTGATTTCTTTAATCGTATAGTATTCTGAACACATTGTTTAAAGTTTCCCTGTAGAGTTTTCTGTATTAAAAGTGTATTTCTTTACATCCATGTTTGCTTCTCCCTCTTCTGCCTGCCTTTGTTCGCTCTGCAGAACGTGTGACCTTGCACACTTTGTATTCCTTTATCTGTGAGGAACAGGATTTCTTTCATATTAGGGTCGAGCACACACATTACAACGTGAGATTTGAAGGTCTAAAATGAGTCGTGCTGCTGATATAGAGGTATAGAGGTTTATCAGCTGTACTGTAACAGAGAGGAGGGTTGTTTTGACAACTTAGTATCATCGTAGTAGCCCTACGATGATACTAAGTTGTCAAAACATCCCTGAATGAGAAAAAAATATATAGCAATTGCGATATGATCTTCAAAACCTTGTTCACATTCTTATTAAAAAAATAAGTTTGAATGATGATTTTTTTTGGAGGATCTGTACCAAACAAGGATTGTTTCCCCCTACAATACTACAGATATTAACCCTTGCCTATACCAAACATGCAATTTGGATATTAGACTAGACCAGGGGTTTTCAAAGTGTGGGAAGGTGAGCCTCCCCTCAGATAACATAAGAACAGCCGCGCCCCCCCTCCCAATTATTATTGCTATTATTATTATTATTATTGTTGTTGTTGCTATAATGCAGGGGTATTCAATTGAATTTCAAAGAGGTCCAGTAAGAGAAAATGTCATTAAATGCTCTGTTTTCGCTGTCTACCTTCCCTCCATTTGAAATTACTCCGACTGTTTCTCTCCTCTTGTCTCGTCTCTGTGTGTGTGTTTGAATCTATCGTGCTGACTCACTGACTGCACCGATTTGATTGGCTGAGTAGCGTCACCTCCATAAAACATTAAACAATAACTTTTTAAAACCTATTAAACATATTGTATAAAACTCCCCCACTACTTGGACTATTCCTTGCACCCCTCTAGAATAAGCCCGAATGGTCTCAACCATATTGCATCAGTACACAAGGACACTGGTAGCGATCGGACAATTGAGTGTTGTTCACTTTGTGTGTTGTGGAACATGCGTGTCCGTGCATGAAAATATGACACACACCCAATTACAATTGCATGTTCAATTCACTACCCTGGAAGTTAATAAAGTTGTTCAAGTTGGAACAGCCTGTGGACAGCCGTTCTTCCTTGCATGTCAGTTGCCGACACCTTCTTACAGAGGACAGGCAAATCTAGCTGCAACACGACCTGTATATTTTCGCACGCCGTGTTCTCAACACATATTTTTTTAATTTGTTTAACATTTTCAAAATCGAGGATACATCCTTATATGCTCCCGGCAACACACTGAACGTCAACTTTGCCTCCTTATTACACTTAGTGGGAACAATGAGTCTGCGTCTTTGATGCACACAGGAATAAACGCAGATCATCCTCTGGCTGCAGCCTTGACCGGCACTTGCTTTTGATCAAAGTCAATGTGGAAAACCCGCACTCACACAGGTAGGTGGAGGTGAAGGGAATGAGCAATTTTACAGCCTTTTTGGCGAGGTGGGGGGACTCGGTCTCCACAGACAGCCAAAAGTGGGCAAGTGTCACTTAACTCATCTTTTTCTCGTTATTTTTTTGTCTCACGCTGCGCCTCCCCTGTAGCTCTCTGGCGCCCCCCAGGGGAGGCGCGCCTCACACTTTGAAAACCGCTGGACTAGACCATATTGCATTTTCAATAACATTTCATTTCTTTTTAACATTTATTGTGCAACGCTTTCCCATTTTGCCTGAACAGGGTCCCAAACATGTGCTCTAGAAATGCTTCAAACACTGATTCTGAAAAAATAAATACTAGACGGATAAATGCGTGTCAAGAAATTGTTAAACTTCATGTCCGCGTACATGTGTCTACTCATAAACTCTGATTTGAATGGTCAGTGAACTGGAGCTGGATAAACCCTCCCAATTTTAAAGGTCTCCTATCATGCTATTTTTAGGCAATAGCATAGGTCTCAGATATATACAAATATATAAAAAACATGTCTATAAAGTGTTTTTCTCAAAATACCAAACAGATCATCCATTCTAGCCATGCCTCATATCCCTCCGTTTCAGCCCTGTTTCTAAAGTGCTGATTCTGGGTATAAAGCGTTTTAAAAAAAGAGGGGGCGGAGCTTATGCGGGAGAACTCTACCCAGATACAGCTAAATGCTGCCGGGATGAAACGCCAAATCATGCTTTCATCATATCATTATTTCTGAAACAGTATGGAGCTCAAATGCTTTTTCTCTCTCGGGTTTAACACAAGGTGAGTTCCTTTTTTTATATCCTGCTTTTTTACACATGCTCTCTCCAGTACAGGTTAGCGTGTTAGCGATGCTTGCTAATGTAAACAAAGACCATATTACGTCCAAAACACGCCGTGCATTGTTTCTGATAGCGACGTTTCTGATCGGGCCGTGGGCGTAAAGCCAGACCACATTTCAGATATTACGTCATATCGGACGCAAATCTGGATCAGCTCCGTTGTAGCCCCGTTTTTAGAGATTTGGGTACGGAGGAAAAGAGAGAGGGTTTTGTTTTTGACACTTTGTGAGTTCCCCGACACACCGGGGACACATATTTATGTATAAAAGACATCAAAAAGTGCATTTAGCATGACCTTTGAAATATGTTTCAAGTTCAAACTCAGCCTTGTCGTGAGTGGTGTGTTCAAGGACCGAGCATCTGTTAGGTGATGTTGGAACACAGGTGCAGACAGCAGTGATGTTGAGTGATGGTGGGGGGGGGGGGGGATGTTGTGGGGGGGGTGACGGCGTCTACAAAGTGACTCACTTGGCCAGCTTGGTCTCGATCTGCTGTCGGATCTCCTGCCTCTCCTGGTCGCTGCGCACCGGGAAGATGTTCCTGTCCTCGAGCTCCTGCTGGCTGGGCCGGTTCCTCAGCTTCACGGCCAGAAGCTCCTTCCTCACCCGGCGGGGGAGAGTCCCTGTGGGGGGGGGGAGACAGGATGTACTGTTACTGTACTGTGTTCAATAATAACGCTTTATTTATATAGCACTTTTCCTACAACACGTGCAGCTCAAAGCGCTTTACAAAATGACACATCACAAGTTAAAAACAAACAACAAGAAATTCCTCAGATTATTTGTTAAGAACTTTAAAAGGTACATGCAGCAAAATATAACATTTCATCAGGTTAATAGACACAAGGAGGTAAAAGGTATGATAATACAAATAAAATAAATAAAGGTTTCTCTCTGACAGATAAGACACAGATAACTGAGTCGATGCAACAATATAAAATATAAAACCCAATAAAACAAAGTGAACATATAGGTACAACAGAAATAAAAAAAAAAGATAATAGTAATACAAATGCCATAATTCTAATAAAGGTTAAACGATTAAGAAATAAAAAAAGCCAATGGGAAAATAAATATATTGAAACGTGTTAGATTAATAAAATAAGATTAATCCTTTAAGACCTATCAAATAAATAAAACAATATAAAGGTAGGTAAATAATAAAGACTAAAAGAACATATAAAGTCGGGGGTTGCTGATAAAAAGCTAATCTAAATCTAAATGCAGGCTTTACATCATGATCTCGGACCCAAACCATGTTCTGAACAGAGAGTATGAACTGCTACCATCTAATGGAGATTCAATAAAGTCATATGTAACACATTCACTTCTATTGGCTAGCGCTCCAACACATTGTACGTGAAAGGCTAAGGGGCGGGACATCTCTAAGCGGTTGACCAATCACAACAGAGCCGGCCAGCTAACCGATCAGAGCAGACTGGGCTCTGGTTTCAGACAGAGGGTGAAAAGAGGTGCTGCAGCACAGGCAGTATGAGAAAAATAAAGAGCTTTTTGAACATTAAAGCATGGAGACATGTCCCAGTAGAGACACTACATACTGATATACACCTGAACATCAGCAGAAGAGGACTCTTTAAAGTAGAGACACTACATACTGATATACACCTGAACATCAGCAGGAGAGGACTCTTTAAAGTAGAGACACTACATACTGATATACACCTGAACATCAGCAGGAGAGGACTCTTTAAAGTAGAGACACTACATACTGATATACACCTGAACATCAGCAGGAGAGGACTCTTTAAAGTAGAGACACCACATACTGATATACACCTGAACATCAGCAGGAGAGGACTCTTTAAAGTAGAGACACTACATACTGATATACACCTGAACATCAGCAGGAGAGGACTCTTTAAAGTAGAGACACTACATACTGATATACACCTGAACATCAGCAGGAGAGGACTCTTTAAAGTAGAGACACTACATACTGATATACACCTGAAAGGAGCAGAATAGGGGGGGGGGGGCACACAATAAGGTCAATACCCACTTCGGCTGAACTCGTGCTGATCAACACACAGAGGGCCTTTGTACTTTCTGCTAACACCTTATTAATGAAACACATGCTTACTACTTATTCCAAGATGTTGAAGTATGAGCTTAGGGTTTTATTTGTAATTGACTAATATAATAGTTTTCGCCATAGTTTTGCCTTATTTTCACTTAAGTTAAACATTAATTAAAGGTCCCGTATTATACTAAACAGATCATTGCAGCATCCCATGATCCCCTCTGTTTCAGCCGTGTTTCAAAAGTGCTGATTCTCTGTCTGTTACTTTAGATGAAAATAAGGAGCCCCTCCCCACGCCCCTCTGAGAGAGATTTGGTTAAAAAGAACACAATGGTGCTCTAGGAGGAGATTCAGGTGATAAGGTGGGGGGGGGGGGTTACCTTGGTTGGTGATTGGCTAATGGTTACACAAGCCAAAACATCATTATGACATCATAAAGTGGCCAACATCTGATCAGCTCATTTTCAGACAGGTTTTTATATAAATGGATCAGGACAAAAAGAGAGGGGGTCTTTGTTCCTGAAACTTTCAGAATCTCTTAACACAGAGGGGACACATGTTGATGTAGAAGAGACATGAAGAAGAGGGGACACATGTTGATGTAGAAGAGACATGAAGAAGTGGATTTTGCATAATAGGTGACCTTTAAAGTCCAGTCTCTATTGTCTCACTGCTCACTACATATTTCTCTTTCTCTGCAGTCATCAGATACTTGCAGCCCTCCTGCTGACCTGTCCATCATTACTGCAGCCTGCTGCTTTTTAGATTCCCCTCCAGGTTCACAGACATGTAAACTGCAGACGCTGTGACCCACATGAGGTCAGAGCGGAGTAGACGAGGCGACTGAAACCCAACACCGGTGAGTCTGCTGCTGCTCTTCATGGCTGTAAACCTCCCTGTCATGCTCTGACTGTAAACAAACATCCGCAGCTTTATCCACTGACAGGCCGACCATAATCTGTACTTTAGCAGCAGTTATTACATGGATGAGTGGAATATATTTAACATGAAGTCTAAACTGTCACAAGTAAAGAAACGAAAAACAGTGCAAGAGAAGGAAAGAAGTTTAAAGACAGAGCGCTGGACGAAATCAACAGAAGACAGACAGGAAGTAAACACTAAAGGGAACATAAACTATATAAATAAACTCGCCTTGCCTAAATCATGAAATCACATTAAATCCATATTGTACATCGTGTTAGAGCGAGTACAGCAGCCCTACCGGAGATAACGGAGTCGTTCCAGCTGTCCTGGTCGTTCAGGTATTCGTCGAGACGCCAGTTCTCCTTGTTCTCGTCCGACTCTTTCTTCCCGTCCGTCTCTCGGTTCGATTCCCGCTCCGTGCTGGACGTCCGGGACAGACGGCCGTCCATCCGGCGCTTCAGAGACGAGCGAGAGTCCTTCGTCTGGAAACTGAGGTCAAACATCACAAGGACAAGTCTGTAAGTTATAGCTTTATAACACCATGGCCAGCGGGAAGTCTCTATTCTGATTGGCTGGAAGGTGTGGATTCACTTTAAGTATCTAAAACCTATACCCAGGCACCTGGGTCAAAGGCCATGGTGAACAGGTGAGTTTTTAAGTCACAAAGGTGCTCTAGGAGGAGATTCAGGTGGTAAGGTGGGGGGGGGGGTTACCTTGGTTGGTGATTGGCTAATGGTTACACAAGCCAAAACATCGTTATGACATCATAAAGTGGCCAAAATCTGATCAGCTCATTTTCAGACAGGTTTTTATATAAATGGATCAGGACAAAAAGAGAGAATCTTTGTTCCTGAAACTTTCAGAGTCTCTTTACACAGAGGGGACACATGTTGATGTAGAAGAGACATGAAGAAGAGGGGACACATGTTTATGTAGAAGAGACATGAAGAAGAGGATTTTGCATTATAGGTGACCTTTAAAGCATATGTTAAATAAGTCTGTATATCTCCACACTGACCTGTCCTGCCTGTGTTTGGTGGCGAGCGCTCGGTGCAGCTCCTCGATGATGCAGCTGGGGGGCAGCGGGGGGTGTAGCGACCCCAGGTGGGGGGACCCGGTGGGGGTGGACATCCGGCCTCTCAGAAGAGAGCCGTGGGGGTCTTTGGGGAGCGTGAAGTTCCTGGGTAGGGTGGCCGGGGACTTCTTCACCGGAACTGAAGGGGCACCTGGGGATGAGAGGAAAGAGAGTGAGACACTGAGGGGGATGGGGTGGGGTTACATTACATTACATTTAGCTGACTCTAATGGCTTTTCCACTGCAGGACCTCGCACGGCTTAGTACGGTATAGTTAGGCCTTGGTAGGCCAGGCTCACTTTATGCTGCGTTTCCATTACAGTTTAGTTACTGTGGTAGTAACTATAGTAACGCAGTGTAGGCGGGGCGATCGGCTGTTCTGCCGTGACGTCATCTTCAATGCGAACCACAAAACCAAAACATCAGCTGTTAGCTGTTAGCCCTCAGAGCTCACAGCTCCTCATATCTGTTCAGAAACTAGACAAAAGTTCAACAAGTACAAACCACAGACTGTCTGTGTCATGGCGAATACAGTCGCTGGCTTATTTATGTCTGTAGGCCGTTGTTGTGAGTGTGGACGGTCGGAGCATATACAACGTTAGCTTAGCCTGATTGATCCGATCTCCATTCAGAAAACACGCATTTTAAAAGGTTTTTCGCCTGCCGTCTGTCTGCAGACCGGTATCAGTATGTTGTTACTTCGGCATCATTTTGAAACGTGTATTACAATTAAATCACGGTCAAATATGTTCATCTTGTTGTAGTTGTAGCCCCTTGCCAGCGATTCTCTCTGACCATTCAGCAGTCCAGAGTGTTTACGTCACTAGTTTAGCATATCCAGCCCGGTTGTTGGCCCGGTAAGAACCTCGATTTTGGAGGGCCAGAAAAAAGGTGAAAAGGTAGCCCTGAGCCGGAACTACCCCTCGTGGAAAAGCAAAAAAAAGGCCCGCTTAAACCGTGCTACGTGCTGCAGTGGAAAAGCGCCATAAGAGACAACCATGAAGAAACAAACCCTAAAAGCAAGAATCCTGCAGGAGCATTACAGAGGTACGGAGAGGCAAACACAGTGGACATTTTGGAACCGCAGCTAAAGACACATCTTTGTAGATTAGCTTTTTATTAGCGACACCCCCCTTTTAAACGATCTTTTAGTCTTTATTTATTTTTATATTGTTTTATTTATTTATAGGTTATTACTTATATTATTTATGTAACAGTTTAATTAGCGAGATTTTATTTTTAAGTTGGTCTTGTAATCTTTCAACCTTTATTATATATATCATTATTTTATTTTATTAAATATGTATATTTTTACATTATATTGTATATCTTGTCCTTGGGATATTTATTTTACTGTATTTTATTTTGATTATCGTACCTTTTACCTCCTTGTCTCCCCTTATAATGTTAAACTGTCTGAGGTGAATTTCTTGTTCCCTGTTTTAGTTTGTAATGTGTGCCCTTTTGTTAAAGTACTAGTATCTAGTGTATGAAAAGTGCTATAAAAATAAAGCTTTATTATTGTTATTATTATTATTTCCCATCTATTTGCCCAACCAGATGAAGT